>CM052802.1:63824915-63862552 GCA_028533885.1 Nasua narica
GAAGGGAAGGGCGAATGGGGGGAAATCGGAGGGGGTGTTGAACCAGGAGAGACTGTGGACTCTGAGCAACAAACTGAGGGTTTTGGAGGGGAGGGGGTGGGGGAGGTTAGCCTGGTGGTGGGTATCGAGAGGGGCACGTACTGCATGGAGCACTGGGTGTGGTGCATGAACAATCAATCTTGTAACACTGAAAAATTAATATAAATTTGGGGAAAAAAAAAATTTTCAATTCCCTGTTATAACTTTTTTGACCCTTGCATATTTGATAATGTCTCTCTGTTTTCTTTATATGATCCTCATTTCTATTTGGATATAGATTTGCATATAGAAGTCTGGTCCACAACTTTTCAAAATTTCCTTCATTTTATCTGACAGAAAGAAATTTGAAAAAAAGGACTTATTTTTTTTTCCTTTATTGTTCTTTCTGTCATTGTTCCTTCTTCTGTGTTAGTGATGCTCATGCTGTAGGGACCAGCACATTGTATCTAATTTTCAATTTTGTCTCAGACTTCTTTCCAGGTATTCAGATAGTACTACTGAATATTGTTGACTCAAATTGTTGAAACAAGTTTCAAAAGAATTGGCATCTATCTATCTCTTGTTTTTCACTTGGTTTTAGCCAAAATCTCATTACAACATATTTGAGGGGTGGGAAGATTTTCTGAAATCTTTCTTTCATTCAATTTGGTATTGCTTTCTCAGGAAAGCATCCTAATATCTTTCAGAATTTCTACATGCAATATGTCTAACTAAAATTCCTTGGAGTTTGTTCCTCATAGATGGTCTAATTTCCTTTTTCCATGGCTCAGGTGAAGTTTTTCTCAACTTCTTATATCCTACATTCCACTTGTTGTTCCATTTTGACTATGGTGATGATTTGGGGAGAGATTTAATGCCTTGGCTCAAAATTACCTTCTTAACTGTGACTGCAGGAGGAATTCCTTTCTTTCTTACTCCTTCTTCTTCTCATAGTAGTAACTTTATCTTAATTGTTTTTATTTTACCCCTATTGCCTCTGTAGATTCTCTGAGCAAGTAATTTATTGGCTTGTGGTTCAATCTTCTTTTCAGGGGTCATATAAGTTTGATACTCTCAATAGCTTGAATTAACACTCCAAATAGTTAACTCAGACTAATTACAGAGTCCAACATAAACACTTTTCTTTATATAATCCATAAAAATTATATCAACAATGCCGAGATTCAGAGAAGGGATAGAGTGATATAAGATGCTCAAGAAAGCTTTTTTGCTAAATGGACTTAGAAAAGACAGAATTATAAAATTCTAGAGCTTAAAACATCCTTAAAACAATTCAACTCAACTTGCTAATTTTATAGATGAAGACCCTGGGACCAAGAAAGTCAAAGTGACTTATCCAGTATGAGAAAATACTACTTTGAACAGAGGCAGAACTAAACTGAGATCTAAGAGGACACTCATTTTTTGGTCGACCCACCACATTTCTCTTCTTCTGGAAGAAAACACCATCTTTTTAGGGAATTCTTCCCATCTTCTCCAACTGTGTAGCCCTAATTAGGGCTGTAAGCAATATTGGTTTGATACTATGAGCATACAAATAGGTGTGTGAACTTAGGTGACCTAGTATTCTTACACAGACTTTAAAATTTTGACCTAAGGAAAGAGAGCAGTTATTCCCTCTTTGCAAAGCTGGGGAGAGTTGAGGTGCAGAAGACTATGTTTCCAACATTATGTAAAAGCTTATTTAAGAGAATGAAGATGAACTCTTTAAAGTATCAGAGAGGAAAAATGGAGCTAGCAGGTCTTGACAGCATTTGGGAGCTTGGTTCCAGACATCTTGTGACCCCACAGATTCGACTCTGCCCATAGCTTGGGTATCTAAGTTCAAGAAAAAATGCCCTTTTGGCCTCAGTTGCGTTGAGTGTTATTTTAGTTACTCATAGTCAAAAGAGTCCTAGCCAATTCGTGTGCCTTTAAGAAAAGGCGGAAATTAAACAGATGGAGAAGAGTGGGGAGGGAATTCTAGGCAGGGAGGGAGTTGAGCCAAGGTTTGGAGGCCAAAATGCCATGCTTTGTCCTGACAGCTTGGTAGAATTAACACCTCAGCAGGTCAAGGATGATAGGGAGTGGAAAACATACAGAGTACACAAAATTGGTTCCCTGGGGTGGGAACATCTGGGTATTTCACCAGGAGGAGCTCTGAGTAGGATGGTAAAGAGGGCACTGCACAGGGTTACCTCATAGTTTTGTCAATTCCTGACGTATATGCACTCTCTTCAGTAATGGCAAACACTAGTAGCAAACTAGAGCAAACAAATATTGCGTATTTTCCTTATCTAGCTCAACCATAAATTTCCTACTGAATTTTAAAGAAGAAAAAGCATTGACTCATCCACAGAGGGATGTAAGGCCAGAAAGAAAGAGTTCACTGTAATTAAGATTGCAAAATTGCTTCAGTATCATCTCATCTTGGGCGGCTTGAGTATTTCTGATCTATTGTCCTTTTAGGACTGGGAAAATGAATCAGTGGGCTTTAGACTGTGTTTGGCTTCTAAACACATAGCGCTTTTGTAATTCTCATTTCTTTGTGGTATTTCAATTCCTTATCTTGAGATCTTTCAGCTTATCGGTTATATTTTCAATCTTCTCATTGGAGTTGATTGCACTTGTATTTTATTGTTCACTTTACTGTGTACAATTTAGTAGACTTCGGAGTGGGGTCCCTGTCAAGAAGGGAGAAAATTACTGATCCATGTAAGCCAATCAAAATTGGAACCCTGGTGTTAGAAACTGTGAGACAGTGAAAGCTCATCTTACTCTAGCTGTCAGGGCCCGGTGTTTTCTTTAAAATTATTCAGCAGCATGGAGTTGGCCGCGA
This sequence comes from Nasua narica, assembly GCA_028533885.1. NCBI lineage: Eukaryota > Metazoa > Chordata > Mammalia > Carnivora > Procyonidae > Nasua > Nasua narica. The sequence continues at coordinate 63,827,773 of CM052802.1, forward strand.
GACGGTAGATGGGATTGGCGGGCAAGCCAAGGTATGTATGATGTGTTAGAATCACATCGCTCTCTTTTCAAATCTGTCACTGACCCATTTGTCTCATGTCTGCCTTAGAGCAAGCATTTCATTTTATTTATTTATTTTTATAAAGTTGCTCTCTCTCTCTCTCTCTCTTTTTTAGATTTTATTTATTAAACAAAGAAAGAGAATGTGTAAGCACAAGCAGGGGAGTGGCAGGCAGAAGGAGAAACAGTCTCCCTATTAAGCAGGCAGCCCCTGCGGGTCTCAATCCCAGGACCTTGGAATCATGACCTGAGCCGAAGGAAGACGCTTAACTGCCTGAGCCACCCAGACACCCCTAGAGCAGGCATTTTAGTCAGAGACTTATTTTTCCTCTCTGCCACATCATGAAATGGGTCAGCCTGATTTCCATGGATTTTAAGAGAATGACCGAGAAAAATGTTTTCTGAAATGAGGGTCATTTTAGCATGAGTAATGGAAGGGAACCAGGAAATTGTTATGAATTTCCCATAGGCCGTCATGAGCCTTCTCTCTGACCATACTTCTAGGGGAAATACTGGTCCTTAGGAAATGATCAGCTTTGTGGGAGGGGGCCTATGTCTTCTTTTTAAGTCCTCCTTCTGGGCAAGGCTTTTTCTCATATTAGTTGTGAGTGCAGTTGGCCTATAATCTCCTTTTCAGCCATGTCCCCCTAGTGCCCTGACTATACTATTTTTATCGGGATCATAAGAGCAAAGGAACAGGGAACTGGCTAAATGGTGTTTGATAGCGGGAAGACGCGGTCCTCAAACTTCCAGAGCCACTTGCAAAGCTAAACCCAAAGTGCGTCAGGTGTTTGTTCTGAAACACAGCTACGACTGAGCCATAAATAGTCAGCAGACAGCCTATTCACAGACTGACATTTCTGGATGACAAAGCCTGGAGCATGGCTGGGACAGAGTGAAGCAGCCTGTGAAGAGTGAGAGAGACACCAAGAAGAGGTTGAACATGACCGGCTAGCCGGTAAGTTCTGTTTTATACCCGTAAGGCTTCTTCTTCTCCTTTTTCTTTTCTGAGAAGACAATCTCGCAAAATGGCCAGCATGTTTTAGGTGCTCAGTAAGGTTTCCTTTTTTAATGAAAGAATAAAGGAAGAAAAAATGAATAAATATGCTTATTGCAACAGCAGCAACAACAAAAACACGGTGAGCTGTATAGAAAAAGAGATGTTAATATTTGAAAAGTGCTCATTGCTAAGTTCCCAGGGAAGTGAGACAAATCTCATCACATTACATGCAAAAGCTGGTGGGAAGGCCCAACCAAGATTTCTACTTCCTCAGCCATTATGAGTGAGTTAAGGAGACATACCTAGAAGAACGGGATTTCTGTGAGTGTGGGGTCAAGTCCTCTGGGAAGCAGACACGGGGGGCGGGGTGCAGAGTTGGAAGCACAGCAGCTCTTTTGGAGTAAGGCCTGTGAAGGATAAAGGGAGACAGGGCGGAGGAGACAGGAAAAACCTTCAGACTGCAATGCAGTTGACACCTGGGAAGGAAGAGAAGAAAAGAAGGGCGTTTGCATAGATAGAGCCTATGTACACGAGTACTATTCTGAAAGCGTCTAGGCCAGAAGATTCCCTGTAGAAGAATCCCATGTTGAGCAGGAATGGCCGGGGGGATCTGGTACCCCGCCATGCTCAGTCACTGGCCACGACCGCGAGCGGCCTTGATTCAAATACGACAGTAGATGCTGAAGACACACTTCCATGGCTACCCCACAGGAAACCTCAGCTTCCTAAGGCAAGTTGCTGTTTTAAAATTCACTGTATTTATTTTGGAAGCTATTTCATAATAAATTTGGGGTTAACAATGTGCGGAAAGAGATACATAGAGCTTTATCTTGTACCACAGATATCTGTAAGTGTTGGGGTTGGCATGGGAAAGAAGGCAGGCTGTTCTATAACAAAAATATTTCATGAAACTGAGAACTTTAGCTTCTGGTTATGGTGGTGGTTTATAAAAGCCTGGTGGTTCCATTAATGGCAGCTAGAAAAGTGGAAAAGGGGGCAAAAACTGTTGTTTGAAAGGATTAGGGGCACCCACAGCAGCCAAGACTTAAGGGACCAAGACCTTAGAACAAATTTGCTGTGGTGAGAGGAATATCCCACACACTGCTTTTCTCCTGGAGCATTTTCTCAATCTTGGACGAGAGACAGAGGCTGAGCTGTTAAGCGAGCTACAGGCGAGCTCACAGAGCTGGGTAGCAAATTGGAGTTTGTGCCTGTGGAAGCGGCCGGGTATCGAAGGACCAAGAAGATCCCAGAGGAAAAGTAGGTCCGGAGAAGTTGGTTCACGCTGTGCACGAGTCTGCTCCTTGAGGCTTTTCCTGATTCGTAAACTGAGCAGGATCGGAGGCTATGAACATGAACAGAAAGCAGATAAAAAGCAAAGTGAAGGGGTTTTTTTGTGGTTGTTTCGTTTGGTTTGTTGTTAGCAACTTCATGGTGCTAAGGAGATAGAAATGGGAGTCCAGGACCTACCAAAACATGAGCCCTCATCAATACCCTAAGCCCTTAGCTGACTACCCCGCAAGGACTGAGTCTGGGAAGCATCAAGAGAGGTCAGAAAGGATCTGCTCACTCCATGTTGAGGGACAGCATAAATTCGCTATGCGGGAGGAGCATTGTCCCTCTGCAATATTTCAGTCACAATTCTTGGCATTCAGTAAAAAATTGCCACTCTCATAAAGAAAGAGAACAAGGAGAGAAACAGACATAAGATTCATGCTGATGAATGCCCAGCTCTTACATTCATCAGTCATATATTTCTTTCTTAATAATTGTGATTGATATGTTTAAGAAAACATCACAAGACAGAAAATTTCACCAGATTATTGCAATCTATCAAAAAAAAAGGGATGAAGTGGAATTTTGAGAGCTAAAAAGTACAATAACTATAATGAAGCACCTATCAAGTGGATACAGTTGAGAGAATGAGTGAACTAGAAGGGGAGACAGTAAAAAATATGTAGATGAAGGCAGAGGGGGGGAAGGAATGGAAAATGCTAGAAGAGCACAATAACGCAATTCTTTTATACCTGGTAGAAAAAAGCAGAAAAATAAGTAAGCATATAAAACATTTGAAATCCATAATTACAAACTTGATGTAATTGAAATGTATAGAACACAACCATATGACACAAAACATTTTCTTTTTAAGTACCTTTAACCAAAATTAGCTATATTCTGGGACATAAAGCAAGATGCAGCAGTTTTAAAAGATTGAGACAGTTAAAAGTATGCGTACTGACTACAATGGAATTAAACTAGACATAAATAAGCAACAATAAAACAAACATAAAATGCCCCCAAATTTTGAAATGAAGCCATATACTTCTAGACAATCCAAAGAAGAAATTATTGAACTGAATAGTAATGAACTGTAACACATCAGAATTTTTGGTATGAAGGGAAACCTTGTTTGAAGGGAATTTTATGGGCTTATACACAAATAAGAAAAGTCTTAAAGTCAATGATGGAAGTATGCAGTTTAGAAAGTTAACAAAACGGCAGTAAATTAAATCCAGAGAAAGTAGAAGGAAGTAAATAATAAAGATAAGACTGGAAATTACTGACGTAGAAAACAAATGTATAATAGTTATGTAGTCTTGCATCATTTTCTTGCATGAATTGACATAAAAACATTACTAAAATTTGGTACCTATGAGATATCCAACATCAGTATGAGCAGAAAGCTTAATTTAATGAGATAATAGATGTGAACATGAGAGTTTATAATGGGCAAGTAACCATTGTATAGCAAAGTTACTGAAATGGAAATGTAAAGAAAGCAACTAATAACTTGGGTTTTAGAATCTTCTCTGGAACATACTTCATGGTGTTCCTATAAGCTTGGCTATTTAATTTTTATACTTTAAGTTTCTTTTGTTCTGCATTTTTCTTTGTGATTGCTGAATTTATAGTTTAATACATACTATAGTTTATGAAAATAATTTTTTGAAGACAAGAATTGAAACCTTGAAAAAATTGACATAATTGATAACTTCCTATTTAGAAAGAAAGAGAATACGGAGAAATAACAATATAAGAAATAAAAAGGAGATGTTGTTACAGATCCTACATGTATTAAAAGGATAAAAATATAAACAACTTTATGTTAATAAATTTGAAAATTCAGATGAAATTGTCAAATTTCTAAAATCACACATCTTACAAAATCATTGGAATGATACTATGCCTATTAAATTAGTCATTCTGAAATTAAAAACCTACTAACAGAGAATACTCCAGTCGGTGAAAGTTTCGCTTGTGGATTTGTCCAAGCATTTAAGGAAGAAATAACTTCAATCTTACAAAATCTTTCAGGGAACAGAGAAAGAGAAAGCATTTCCCAACTTATTTGATAAGGCTCATAGAACCTCGATACCAAGACTGGCCACTTACTCAATTTCTCTCATAAACTCAGATACAAAAATCTAAAGCAAAATATTAGGAATTCTTACCCATCCATTAAAAAAAAAGGCAAAAAGTTTTAACTAATTTGGATTTACTTCAGGAATATAAGATTGGTTTGACATTTGAAAATCAATGTCACTAGCTACAGCAACCAAATAAAAGAGGAAAGGAGGTTACTTTTTTTTTTTTTAAGATTTTATTTAGTTATTTGACAGAGAGATAGAGAGAGAGCACAAGTAGGCAGAGCAGCAGACAGAGGGAGAGGGAGAAGGAGAAGCAGGCTGAGCAGGGAGCCTGATATGGCCTTGACCCCAAGACCCTGAGATCATGACCCAAGCCAAAGGCAGACAGACGCTTAACCAACTGAGCCACCCAGGTGCCCCAAGGAGGTTACTTTTAAGAGGCGTCCTGATTGACAGTGAGCATAAGGTTGGAGACTTCCAAGATGCAGGTAATATCTTTTTATTGACCTGGTGGTGAGAACAGGGATGTGTTCATCTGAAAACGCATTGAGTTGCATACTTATAATTTGTTTCCATTTCCGTAAGTATGCCACGCCTCAATAAATTCTTACTTTAAAATATTCCATGGAACTGATTTCTTATGGAATCTGTGGACCCTGCAATTGATAACCGATCCAGCAGCCCACTGAATTACATTTCAGAGTCTGAAGGAATCTTACAGTTCAGTCTAAAATCCATCCACCTACACCAAGCGGTTACATTGGAAACCCATGTTCCTCTATGAATATTTGAACCTCTTCCTTCAGAATTTTATTCACGATTAGTCTAAGAGGCATATAAGAAAATATGTTTTTTAAAAATTCAAAATGACATATTCTATCTTTATTGTTGCCTTACTTCATAAGACTTCAAGTGGCTTCACTTTTTTCCTCAAAGAATGAATATATACCATCATAAGGATATTTAATTACATTACCTTTGGACTAAGCATGAATGCTCCAAGGATTGTTTCTGAAGGAACCACTTTACTGGGACTCATGTATCCAGTTGCCTTTCATAGTCTGTGTGCTTGCTATATCCCAGGGACATTCAGTTTTGGTAATACCTCATTGCCAAACACTTTCCCATTGTCAGTATATACCCAAATTTTACTTATGTCTCCAGACTGCCTTGGAGAAAGCAGTGTCAGATAGTAATGAACACTTTTGTTTTCTGGATACAAGGGCGGCCAACATTCCAAGAACCAAAGGATGACAAAAACAGACATGAATAAAGGCCAGTGGTTCTCAAAGTTCAGGGCAATCTCTGGATGGGAAACTTCAGCACCAGTGAGTACTTACAGATGCAAAATCTGGGTCCCAGTCCAAACCTACTGAGAAAGAAGCTCTGGGGTAGGGCTCAGAAATTTGCATTTTAACATGTCCTGTAGGTAATTATGATATATGCTAAGTTTGAGAATCCCTGGCATAGGGAAGTATTGTAGCAGAAAAAAACACAGTCTCTGGAGTTCGCCTTGGTCCTTGCTTTGCCACTTCCTATTTGGGTAATCTTGGGCAAGTCCCTTGATTTTGAATATATCGCGTTTTCTCAACGATAAATGGGATGAATAATCCTTCTAGATCATCAAGTACAGAAAGGAGGTTTTCAATATATACTACTGATAATATTACTGTCACTAGTTGCGAATACTACTGATAATTTTTTATTAATTATTTTGTAAATAAAAGAAGATTTGGAAATCTAATTTCCACTGGAATGAAAAGAGGTGCAGGATTTTCCTTGGTTCATGTGATAACACAGAACAGTATTGATTCCATTTGTTTAGTTATAAAGCACATTTGGAAATATTCCTGGCTTTGTCCATTTCCCGGGAGCCTCTCCTTGTGATGAAAGCATTGCCATGTGGCAGCTTATGCTGAATGCGATTCTGCCCAGTGCAGGACAAATAGCATATCCTGGGACTTTGAAGATGACACCACTGAATAGAGAGCAAGTGCATTTCTTTGAAGAAAATTGCTGAGCATGCATCAAAAACATTTTTTTTTTGCCCCTACTTTTTTTTTTTCTTTTGGCCTTCTTTCATGCTTTAGTAGATGGAAGACTCAAAGAGGTGCCAAGTCTCTCCACTGCTCAATTAGAAGCCATTCTCTTTTCTGGTAAATGGCTCTGCACTTGAAGTGCTCCCCACCTGGAAACAAAGAAGCAGAGGAAATGCCCTGGCTTTTTATTCCCTGAAGTAAGCATATTCAGCTCCAATCTCTCCAGCACATCTTAGAACCCACCAAATATGGCGGAGTGAAGACATGTTTGGCTTCATTTTGTTTCCATTTATTGCCTCTGTTTTTGTGTTAATGATTTGGGAAGGAAAGTCTAAACTGGCCACTTACACAGCTGACTCAATTTGGTAATTAAGTGAAGACGTCATGAAACATTGGCCAGATGTTAGGTCGTTAATAAGCATATTGGATCAGGACGTTTTCTTCATGTTCTTTTTTTTTTTTTTTTGCACCAGCTCTGGGCCTGAAAACTGTCCTTTAGCTTGTGTAGACATGACTCTGGCAGACAAAGACACTTTTGTCACGCTCAGTCCCATGCTGGCAGGCTTCTACCATTGTGTTACTTTTCCTTGAGACTTATTCCAAGAGCAAGAGTATGATGTAGCGTGCATTCAATGCATTTTACTTAATTCATCAGAGGCTATGCTCCCATATAAGTTAATTCTCGGTACTGTGCAAATTAAAGAGCTTGTCCAAAAAAAAAAAAAAGAAGGCTTTCAGATTAGTCTGAGAGATAGCTATTATTCACTGAATATAGGAACCAATCATCACATACTTCAGTTATATGTTTCATATATTTACCATCATCTGAGGTATCTACAAATCCCATATTGCGTGTCACTTCCAACATATGGGTACCTTACTACTCACACATGGAAACCTCATTTGCAGATAAATGTGACCTTCACATTTCTAGAATCTCACTTTTAAAGCACACTGTCATATTGGTTAGCTCCGAATGATATTAAACATTTCCGTAAACAGAAATGGCACCATGGATTCCTTTTATGGAGTCCCACCCACAAACAGACATGAAGTCAGATGCATGTTGTAACACGGTGTTCATGCACGTTCATCAGCATGGCCGTCTTAGCACTTGAAGATAGTGCATTTTAGATGGTACATAGGATGAGTGGCCCCCAGAGATAGCACTTCTGAGTGGTCTGAGCAGATGGAAGTCCTAAGAAAAGCAGAACAGTAAGGCAGGATGACCACAGTGGGGAAGCATTCTGCCTTCTTCAAAGTTACATTCATTGGTGGCTTTCCAAATGTACTTACAGCTAAGCCATTTCATCTATATTTGTGTGAATGCTAAAGTGGTAGAAGGCTACCCACCTGCTGACATACAGATCCATATACGAGTCGTAGTGCTTCACATGGGGTGTAAGAATGACTGCCTTCCCGGGGGCGGGTATTTGGAACTATATGGGGGCATTTCCAATTGCTGCATGGACTGAAGGATGGGAGGTGTTCCAACATTTAGTGTCTAGCATTGAGAAATGTCAAAAATTCAGCAACATCCTGAACAGTCTTGCACAAATAAGAATTGTCATGGCAAAAATGTAAATTGTCCCATCTTTGAGAAGCAGCTGAGGTTTTTTGTTTTTTGGTCATATCCATTGATTATTCCCATCTTAGGATTTTGGGGGTTTCTAATAGTTGTCATGAGTTGTAGGAATCTCTAAACCACATTGATATTTCAGATCTCAATCTCGTCCAGACTTCTCTTCTGACTTCTAGAACATTATCCAACTGCCTACTGTACATATCCATCTGGATATCCCAGAAGACCTAATTCATCACATCCAAAATCAAACTCCTTCTCTTCTCCCTTAAACCTTGTCCATCTCCTCTCAAATATCCCCTGTGCTGGTGAATGCTATTGCCATGGAGGTCAAGCTAAAAAGCTGACGATGGTCCGAGGTGCCTGCTTCTCCTCACCCTCATATTTAATCAATTGCTAAATCCTGGCTTTCCACCTCCTTCGTTTCTTTCGCTTTTGTCACAATTTTCTTCATTCCTGCTGCTATTGCCTCAGTTTGGCCTCTTTTCATCTCTGCCCTGGACTATTTCCTTCATTTTCTGACTGATCCCTTTGCCTCACTGCATTAATTAGGAATCTTTCTGTTGAAAGGGCCAGAAAACTTGGCTAAATGAGCTTTTATAACTTAGTAAGCAGAAGATTCAGGGACAGCTCAATCTGGGGTCTAAAATGACAGAATTAGAGCTGTGACTCACTTCAGTGGTATCTTCTACTTTCCTCTGTGTGGGGCCATCTCAGGCAGGCCCTCTGGACGTGGATCGTGCCACAGCTCAGTCCCAAGCCTGTTCTTCCAGCCATGTTGGTGGAAAGAGACAGCCTCTTTCTTAGTTGCTTCAGACCTAATCCCAGGTCCCTAGGTGGAGACTAAGCCTGAGGTGGAATCAAGTTGTCCCACATAGACCGCATTAAATAGGCTTGGCAGGCAGTTGGTTTCTAAAGAAAAGGACAGTTGTGTGAGTAGAAGAAGGAGAATGTGTACTTGGGAGGAAATATCCATTAAAACCGTCTCTGACCTAAGCTCTATCCAGAGACCAGAGTGATCTTTTTCTGCAGATTGAATAACATCTTTTCCCTGATAAAATCCTTCTGTACTTTCCTATTGCCTTCATGGTAAAGTCTAGGAAAGTTTGAGCAGCACTCCAAGACCTGACCTCTGCTGACCTCTGCTGTCCTGCTTCTCTTCTCACTGGGTTCCTCACTCCCCCTTGGCTGCAGCCATTGAGAATCCGTGAATACCTCAGGCTGTGCTGTGTTTTCCATTTGCTCCAAAAGCAAGTTCCATTTCTCTACCTAGAAAACACCTGTGTCTTACTGTCAGAGGCGGTGCGTTAGGCTCTAACAGGATGCCTGGAGGCCAGCAGAGAGGAAGTCATGCCCATTTTAGGGGAAAGTCAGAGGCCTGTGCAGGTAGCACTCCAAAACAAAGCCACATGAAACGGAATCTAACCAGACAAGCCCAAGATGACTGACAAATGAGGCCAGAAGCCTTACTCCCCGCAAATCCCCACACTGAACAATGAATATTCTACTCTCTAGTTAACAACTGTCAATAAAAGATAGAAACTCAAACCACAGAGCACATAACTCTCTCTCTCTTTCTCTCTCTCTCTCTCTTTTCTCTGGTCCACTCTCACATCTCAAGAGCATGCTTTCACTTTAATAAAATTTCCCCCTTATGTTGCTTCCCCATTGTGTTATGTCTGTCCTTGAATTCTTTCTCCTGATGAGACCAAGAGCCCTTAGCAATATCTTTGGGACAGGCTGGGGGAGGCTCATGGCCCGGGGTCTCCCCAGTTCACCCGACGACGTTACCTCCTCTCCTAACTCCTTCCCCATCTTCTCCTGCCTTTGCGCCCCCACTGGACATGCAAAGATTTCTATCAGAGCACCTGTGACCTGGTCTATCCTGATTGGTTTGTCTTCCAATCAGTTCCTTAAGGTCAGGTTTCTCTCTGTATTCTGAATACCTAACAAGGTGAACGATCTATAGTTGGCACTGACAAAATATTTACCGAATGATTGAATCAATGAATCAATAAAATATAATAAAAATAAAATGTGTATCATTGATAAAGTCAAACAGGATACAAATGCAGATTTTTTTTGACAGTTGAAACATTAAAATTCATAGGACTCAAAGATGTTTTTAGTGCTGAAGGAGGAATGGCAACTTTGAGAGGAGCACTCTATTATAGTTTTATTTAGTGGAGCACTGTGCTAATTCGTTAAGTGATCGTTATTTTGAGGAGACAATATGGTAACTAATTTGGTTATAGCCATACTTGAGATCTATTTTTATGTAATCACTGTGGCCTGAGAAAGTAAACCTTAGCCAGTGAGTCGATTGCAGTGGATGGAAAGTCAGCGAAACTATTGGTATTGACCGTTTTGTCTCTAAAATCTTCCTAGTGTGCTATTCAGACGGAAACAGCCACCAAGCACTCCAGCTAACTCCAGCTAATGGCCAAGGTCATTTTTCCAGCTAGGCAGCCATGCAGCTGTGTCCAGTGCCCTAGGCAGGACTTGAAAGAACCCCGTTGGTCTCCCCATTGCCAGTGTCGGGGAGTGCCCCTCCCCCACGCCCCAGGTTTGCTTTGAACAGTGCTCCAAAGGAAGTTCCCCTTGCACAGTGAATGCTAAACAACTCCTTCCTCTCACCCCTTGACGCTTAACTCAAAGGACATTTTTCATCAGGACTTTCTTAAGAATTTAGGGAGAGCAAAATTTGGGTTTTATCAGAACAATGAAAACTCCAGATAGTGGGGATCATGGCTGTATTTATATCTAATTTCGTCCTGAGTTACTGTCTCTAGAGTTCAAAATCGTCTGGAAAGTGCCAACCCTTGGTTTCACAGTGCTGAGCTATCATCTGAGCTAAGAATGGAACTCAGGTCGCTTAACTTCCCAGCAATCTATTAGAACACTGTGCCTCTCAATTGTGTCTTAAATTAGGCACATAAATGAATTCACTCACACTCTTCCTGCCTACCAAGTTTCTGCAGAGGCACTTATCAGCGCTACAATGCTGCAGTTGGGAGAATTTCCCGAGCTCTAGAGTTAGACTCCTACAGACTGCGGGAGTGGGAGAAGCTCAGATTGAAAGTCTCAAGTCTTCCTGAATCTCCTAAGAGCTGCACCGCCCCCCCCACCCCCATCATCAGTCAGCACCAAACGAAGGAAATCCTTCTCATTCCAGGCCAAATTTCATCAGGGAAATCATGCGTTTAGGGTGAGAATCCCTCTGTCCAGCAAGATTCTACAAGTGTGGAGAGGAACAGGCATGGACGCTGCTGGGGGCTGCTCTTTGCCATCCATGGAATCCTAAATGGGGACTCAGCTTCCTTTGCCAGGCCTGTTCCCACCCCCCCCCCCCCGCCTCCCCATGGTGCCTCCTTCTGCAGGAGTGATGAGCTGGGGCCTAATGAATTAAAGCAAACTGCTTGGCAAGGCTCTGACCCGAGAGCTGAGAGGGGCTGGGTGGGCGGTGCGCAAAGTGCCTTTTATTTTTAATGGGCCCTTGCCCATCTTTTACATGGTTTTCTTCTTTTTGGTCACTTGAAGCTCTAGTGCCTGTGGAGTGGGGGGAGGGGAGAAGGGGAAAAAAACCACACAAAAACTCAAAAGGAGAATATAAATAAATATCATTTGGAATCTTGCATAATATCAGCCAATGGCAACAGCAGGTTTTTGACAGGCCTGCGAACTTCCCCAAAACAACATCCCGCCAGCCTGGCTGTGATTCAGGCATGAGTCAACGCTGAGAGATGGGGCTCTGCCAGCCTGCTTCCCCAGCCCAGAACGACTCCCCCCAGGCCCGGGGCTCTATTAACATCTCGAATCCAGAATGGACTATGTTGTTACCTGCGCTGGTCCCCCTCAAGGTAACGACTCGAGGATGTCTTTCCTTCTGGTGCTGGGAATCAATGTAAGATGAAGAAAGATGCCTCTTCATCACGAAATGATCTTTGATAAAAAGGGGGTCAGTACACACTTTTTACAGCTGACATGATTCTTAAGCAAAGCCTTTTCCCACCCCCTGGAGTCTTGTTATAATGAGGCCCGGGACCTACCATCTCCTTTTTTTTGTAATCCAAAGGAGGGATGGAGCTGGCACTAAGGGGGTGGAGGGGGGAGATGCCACAGGAACCATCAGAGCCCCAAATGCTGTGCAAATAATTTCCTACTGTTATTAGGAGACTACCTAACATAGACACTTCCCTCAAAGCCTGCCTTTCGCTTGGAAACGAGGGCTGTGCTTCAAAGAGCAGTTCTCACTCTGCACACGAAGTAGCAATCACAGGCTCCCCCCCCGCCCCCCAAAACCACCACCTTGCTAATTAGGGATGCTGGCCTCCTTCTATATGCCCATGGTGCCTTCTGAACTGGGAAAGCACAGCACAGTCGTGATTCTGCAGACGTTGACTCAGAGTAGAGCTATAAAATATGAAATTTTCTTCAAGTAAATGTGGAGCCAGGAGTGAGACATAACAGAGAGAAAACAATATTCTGTGTCGTTCCTTCCCCCTTCATTCTTTTATAAATCATTCATTTATAAATCGCTAAGGTGCGATTTATAAAACCTGAATCAGGGAGACTTCTTTTTCCTTATGGGCAAGTTCCTCACGCCTTTTCTTTAACCTTTTGACCAGTTAATGAACTGTGTTACCCACAGTGCTTTTTAAAAATTATTCTTCCACTGCCGAAAATACGAAGTCACTTTCGATAGTCTCACACCCATTTGAGAACCTCGAGGGGATGGTTGATGTCGTACATATCCTGGCTTGACACCATAATCTTTGTGCCTTGGGGGATGATTTATACCTGCTTTTTTGTCCATCCATAGTAGGGAGTAAAAATCTCCAAAAGTGATTCGCTGGCAAATTTCTTTAAAGGGAGCAAACAACCTTCGGAAATTGCAAGCATGGAAATGGAGAGTTTCGATAAAGAGGATATTTTGGAAATAGGGTTCTTGCAAATTCTGATTTTTTTTTTTAACAGCTTCCTTTGGCTTACACCTTGCATGTCACTTGTCTTGTGGGAACACTTGTCCCTTGCGGGAAAGCAATGACTTGGGTTTGGAAAAGTTCTTGGAAACATGGCGCCCCTGCACTCCCAGGCTAGGAGCCAAGTTGCAGGATTGCGCGGGGAGGATCGTGACGGCTGTCAGTGGGCTCTCGCTTCGGAAGCAACTTCCCTGCAAGTGATGCCCACATCTCCTGTGCCAGCCAGAGTGTGGGTGTGAATGGGCTTGCTCACAAATGCTGGCCCTAGCTTTTTGTTTTTGAAAATTTCGCCTTTGCTGTTTACTCTAGCTTCAGACATGGTATTTTTTCAAAAAAACACTCGGAGTCTGCAGCATCTTTTCTCTCCTTACCAAAAAGCTGCCCGAACTCTGGTCGTCCAGGTTGACCTGGTTTCTCAGCAGTTCATAAGCCGTGGAGACGGCAGGGACTCCCGGCTAGCAAAGTGTGGCCCTCACAGGGTCGTTGCTATTGGTGCCTTTCTCTGCAAACTGACTCCATCGGTCCGGGCCCCTTGTGTTAGCAGCTGCCTCCTCTCCTCGCCCTCTCAATGGCCGCAGATCTCTGCTTCTCATCCGTTTCCAGGCTGGTTTTGTGTGCCTCTTTGCAAGCTGGGCTCGGAGGGGTTTCCACAGCATGCCTGGCATTGTCAGCGACAGGTGGAGAAGCTGCCTCGCTGCTTCGGTTGCTCTGGACCTCCTTTGTCTTGTTTCCTTTTCGACGGCCTTATTTCCTACACATTCAGACGAAAGACTCTTCAAAATAAGCAGCTGAAAAAAAAAAAAAATAAGCAGCTGATATGGGTGTGCTATTGTTCCAGGCTGCGGCTGCCCAGATTATTTTTTAAATGTATTCTCCGTGTAGGCTTATCATGTAAACTCCTATTGGAAACCATTGCCCCCAGGGAAGGATTTGAGTGCTTGGGTAATTTCCTGAAATTCTCGAGTGTACGTGTTTGGACTTTCTTTTCCCTCCCTTCCAAATGGATGCAGCCATGTCAGAGCGATCCATAAACAATATTGATTGCAGAAAAGCACCGAACTGCCAATCTCGTCGCTCGCCGCTGGCTTCCCCTGCTGCAGACCCTAATCTCTGAGAAGCCCTCCCTTTTTCATAGGATGCGAAAGAAACATACCAGTTGGATTCCCATTTACAGGATCGAAGTTTCAGTGATTGTCTCCCAATTTTCTTGTTGTCAGCATCGTGTCAGTTTTGGGCTAACAGCTGGAATATTATTCTACCTCTAAAACATGGCTTCTCTTCCTAAGCCAGCAGAGACACGCATGAATGCAATAATGTGTGTATATTCTGAGCCCCAAACATGCAAGGTGCTGCCTTCCACCTGAATGGATAATCTAATACAATTAAGGCCATTAATAAGTGAAGTTGTCTGGGAACCTGGTTCATTGCCTAAAATCTGTGCCAGGCAATGTCATTTAAACATCTTTTTTTCCTTTTCTTTTAGACTTTATCCTTTGAATAAGTAATTCAACTTAATCACCTCTGATTAAGATGTGGTCTGTGAGGTTAATTGTCACCCAAAGAAACTTTTCTACTGGTTTAATGGAACTGATCTTTGAATACTTTTCACGGAGTTATCCGCTACTTCTTGATTTTCCTTCTTGGCCTCTTATTTCCCAATAGATGGATTATGTTCCAAAAGCCACAACCACACATCAGCGTGGCTCATGTCTTGCTGATGTCTTGGGAACACAGGGGTCAAGGTTATTATCCAAAGTTCATCTTAAAAAACTACATTTGCCACGGTCTTACCCAACCATCCTTTCACATAAATTCGCATTCTCACACAGCAGTTAACCTCTAACAAAAGTAGCATCTGAAGTAATTGAACGTTAATGTGGACAGCAACAAAAATCCTGTAGTTTAACCCCAAGACTGGTTGGATTCCAGGAATGGTATTTTAATGAAGGACCTACTGAATTTAGGACAGCTGCCGGGTGTTATGCTAGGCTAGTAGCTGAATCTTGGATCAAACACAACTTTGCAATGACTCATACATTTTACTAATTTATAAGTGCAGCCTTCCCTGAAATCCCACTGTAAAGACCAGCATCCTGATATATAAAAGTGGATATAACCTTGAAGTCAATGAAAATGACAGCATTGTTCACTGAATAGAGAGTCTGTAAGCTTATCACCTTTCCCTCCCACATCTTCTAGCTTTTTATTTTCTTTGAGTTTCACATGAGGGACTATGTGATGCCAGAAGCATAAATATGACTTCTGGAGGTTTGTGTAGCAATAAACAATAAAACCTTATCTGAACAGCCAACAGAAAAAGGTTGGATGGCAAATTCATTTAGAAACAGCACCAGGCTGCCCAAGCGGGCATGTGGGACCGTGCTCCGAGCCTGGCTAGGAAAGAACCATGTGTGGTGGACAGTCAGGGAAGTATTCTCTCATCCTCCCTGCTTGCTTAGAAGCTTCTAGTCTTCGAAAGTTCCTTGTGGCCCATCTTTATTCACCTCCTCATCACCTCCCACCCCATCCCGGCCAAGCCTTGCAGGACCCGTCTGGCCACGGCCAGAGGCTCCAAATCCAGCAAACCACCCCTTTTGTGTACCTTTCCTACCACTAAGTTCTCATTTTCAACTCTTGCATGCAAAAATGAGCTTACTATAAAGTTATCTGGAGAAACAGGATGCAAAATTGTACATTTGAAAAAAAAATCCCAAATATACAAAAAATTACTTTATTGGAAGAAAATACATCAGCATATTAATACTCATTATGAGTATTTTGATCTTTATACCTTTCTCTAGTTGCCTTTTTTGAACCATAAACATACTTTTGTAACAAGAATGTGCCCCCCCCCCCGCCATGCATAGTTTATAAGATACAGCCCGAAATAGATCCAAATCAAATTAGGGAAGTAGATTTAGCACACAAATGTATAACCACAAATTCTAATCTTTTGCCTGCACTTGAAAGGGCAATGAGATAATCCGAAGGAAGAATTGAAACTTTTAAGGGACTGTTAGCACTTGAACATTTTCGATTGGTGTCGATTATGGATTCCACTCACTAAGGTGAAAATGAGATGCCCTGGAGAGGCTGGCCGTCGTCACTGCTTGTCTGTGACAAAGCAAGTGTCGGTACGCAGGTCTTCGGCAGAGTCCCCCATGCGTGTTGTTGTAAAGAAGCATCTTAGTGGTCTCGCTGGGATTCTCTGATGAGCACATTTACTAATTAGGAACAGAAAGGGGACCTGCTGGGCAGGAGGAGAGAGAACAGAGTGGGAAGAACTGGTGCCCCAGATTCCAGCTCTGCTGCTCTTCAGGAAATAGGGGAGCTGGCTATGCTGACTGTGTGGGATCCACAATGCCCGCCCACCGTCGCTGAGGATCCTCACCCTGCCTGAGCCCCGCTCCGCACTGCAATGGGGGGGCAACGGGAGCCCCGCTCATAGGGAGTCACATTTGATAGAATCCTGCATGTTAGTGTTGTATGTACGTATGTATCAGATTATCCATGAATATGCACGTGAATGCCATCTAATTTGATATTTATACTGCCTGGTACAGTAACTAGTGCTCTCCACTTGCTGATAAGCAATCTGACCCTTGGAGATGTCCACGCTGCTAAGGAGGCTTGTGCGTGTGCTAGAAACAAACTCTCTTGACCAGGTCCAGGGCCCTGTTCTCTAAAGCACAGACAAATTTATAAAAGAATCATTACATTCCAGTTACAAAATTAATGTATGTTTATGGTAAAACAAAAAGTGAAAAACTAAAGAAAAATATAGCAAATACACAAAAAGCAACAGCTCAGTAATGTTCCTTGGGTTGGATTTCTCTCCTCTGTTTTCTCTTCCAAGTTATCCAGCTGGGATCTAGTTCAGATATTTTCTTTGAGACAGACCAAAGACCCTTGTATTGATGCTGCTGCTTTTGGGAATGATTATATGGAGAAGTTTCCTTCAAAATGCAGTATAAAAGTAAGTCTTGATCTATTTATTGGAATTCATAGGTTTCCTATCTCTCTTCATATGCATTATCTCATTTGGATCTTTCCATCAACTTTTCACCACTTCTTCTCCCCATTTCCACCCCTAACACTTCGAGTAATTCATCCATTTACCTTGGCCTGGGTTGTTGCCTCATAACTGGCCTCCTTGCTTTGCCTTTACTCCTGTTTGAAACCACATCCCTACAACAATCCAGTTTCAAAACAGCAGCCAGAGTGATTCTGTTTAAATAAAAATCGGACCAGGTCACTGTTCTACTCAAAAACACTCTATAGCTCTCCGTCTCTCTCAGAATAAAAGCTCTTATGATGGCCTAGAAGGCCTTACGTAGTCAGGCACCCTGTTACCTCTCTGGCTTTGTCTCCTCCAACTTTTATACTTGCTTAGTCCCCTCTCCAACTGTACTGGCCTCCTTTTCGTTCTTCAAATGAGGTAGGAGTCCTCCTGCCTGGGGGCCTTGGCACCCCTGGCTCCATCTGCATGGAATGAATGCTCTTCTCCATCTACCCACATAAGCGGGACTCACTGGACAATGCAGAGATAGCCTGGTCTCTTCATGATGACAGTTCAAAGAAATAATCTTTTCAAAAACATCACTTAAAAAATTCAAATTCGTGCTTTAGTCTTTTAAGAAGCTAACAAGTGAGTGGGGTACCTGGGTGACTCCATTGTTTAAGCGACCGACTTGATTTGGGCTCAGGTCACGATCTCTGTCTGTGTCGGGAGATCAAACCAGTGTGGGGCTCTGCGCTGTACGTGGAACCTGCTTGGGATTCTCTGTCTCCCTCTCCTTCTACACCCCTGCCCCGACGCCTGATCCTGCTCTCTCTCTCTCTAAAGGAAAAAATAAGAACAAAGCTGACAAGTGGAGGGACTGAGGTTAGTGCCCAGCACTGTAACAGATCTGAGATTTAACCTCCTTATAGGCTAACTGTTTAGCGGGCGGGAGGGAGTCCAGTGGATGCTGGGAGACAACGTGAGATTTCTGGGTCAGAGGCAAAGAGCAGCTGATTTGCTCACAGCAATAGTGGCAGCCAGTGTATGGGCATTTTGGCTCCAGTGCTCTAGGTTTCAGTTCCCACACGGCGACACGAAGAAAGCCAAAAGACACCTACACACACGGTGGGTTTTATTACAGGATAGGACTCCTGAGCTGAGGGAACCTGAATGTTTTATACTGGGGTAAGCACGCCATCTCCTTGCTCTCGGGAGACACCATCTCTATCATCTAAGGCTATTTACTAGACAAACATCTTTGAAAAGATAGCCTGGAACATCTGCAAGAAGTGCAGAAATATAAAGAGCCATCTAAAATAGTCTCTCAATATATGTATCTCCTAAGTGCAGAAGGAAACAGCTTCAAAGCCATTCCTATCCTCCTCTCTCATTCTTAATGTCTTCCACTGGCAGGTGGCTGCTCCCTTAATGCTCTTTCTTAGTCTCAAGCCCCTAGACAAAAAAAAAAACCAACCAAACAAACAAAAAAGCCCCTAAAGTTCACTGTCAGAGCCAGCAATGGACTTTGTTTTTCCTTCCTTCCCTTTCTGCCTTTATTCTTTATTCTTGGCCAAGGATAAATCTCAATGCTAAGTACAACACAACTTCTCCTTCATTTCCCCTCTTCTGTCTTTTTCTACTTAGTCTCCAGTCAACATCCTGAAACCTTAAGGACTGAGCTTGGAAAGACCAGGTTTCCTTTAAGAAGCAGGGAGAAAAGCCGAGAACACTCACACCTGAAGGACTTTGTCCCTGACCAAGGAGGACTTCAGTACCTCCAAGTTCTTTTCTGCTCTCTGATCATTCTCTTCCTCCTCTCCCCAGGCTTCAGGGCTCTAATATTGCTCCCAGATGGTTTTTAGTTAAGAAAAAAAGGGAATCCCAGCGAGGTCTCTGGATAAGGGGGCTTGGATTTAATGACCCTTTTTCAGACGTTGAGATTTTGTCTGACTGTAGTTTAATATGAGCAGCTGTGCAACATGGCTACAGGGTTACATGACCAGGCTTTTGACATATCTAGGCAATTCTGGAAGTTTTCTGAGAAAGGAACTTTTGTATCATCCTCAGTAGCTTTATTATCCTTTCCACTTTCTTCAAAATTCCTGTCCCTCTGAACTCTTGTATATGACCCCCGCCTCCTGTTCCAGTAAACTTGACTGCTTTTCTCTTTTTCACCCACAGTAGACTTGGCCTCCTGTGTCCAGCGAAGATAGAGGTTCTCATATTCCTGACAACAAATTGCCAATCCTACCTGCATTTATTCCATTTTTTTCATTCTCTTACCCAAAGTTCATCTCTTCACATATGCTCTCAATCCCTCCTGTGCCTCCTGGCCCCACCCAGTCTTCAGCCATGTCTAAATCTCAGTCCTCACCATTTCCTACAATGGGCTTCCTGCACACCACCCAAGCTCTCTTGATTGCAGAACCCAGGGGAGGCTTTTCAGTCTTCCCTTCTAGATCTCTCTGCACTACTGGACTCACCCCACCATCTCTTTCTTGAGCCACTTTATCTTTCAGATATGGAAGATCATGAATTCCAGGTGTCCTTCTGCTCCCCTGGCTATTCCTTTTCAATCCCTTTAGGTGGTCCCCCATTTTTTATCCAGCCTCTAAGCAAGTCTTGGTCAGACTTGGTCCTGACAGGGGCAAAAAAGATTTAGAAACCAGAATTCAGAATGGAACTTCATTCTCCATATCTGTCCCTTATCTGTATTTTTAGTGTCTTGGCTTAATTTTTCTAGTAAGGGTAAGACTTTCTGTACATTAGAGGGAACTCAGATGCCCAACACCTAGACACATACCCTAACAGTCTTAACTAGAGAGTAAATAAGGATTTCCTTTTTTGAGGTAAAGTTTTTAAAATCTCAGGGAAGAGCTCTAATGGGCCATGTGCCTTCTCCTCAGACCAGTCCTATGACTGGAGAAGAAGTCCAGTCATAAGAAACTAATACAGATTTTGGCACCAAGAAGTGCTGTTGCTGTAACGAATACCAAAAATTTGTAAGTGGTTTTGGAACTGAATTGCAGGCACTGGCTGAAAGAATTTTGAGGTGCATGACAGCAAAAAATGTAAATTGACTTGAACAAAACATTGATGGAAACGTGAACATTAAAGGCACTTCTGGTGAAGGCTCATCATGTCATTGGAAACTGACGGAAAGGTGCTCTTTGTTACGTACTGATAGAAACTTAGCTAACTCATGTCCTACAGTTATGTGGAAAGCAGATCCTGCAAGTTGGATATTTAGCTAAGGGGATTTCCAAGCAAGTTGGATCCTAAATGCCATCATATGTGTTCTTATCAGAGAGATATAGGGAGATTTGTCTTCTTCAACACTCTCCTTCTTTGATTTCTCTGCTTTCCATGGCCCTGAGCCCTCTGGCTTCCCCTTTGCTTCTCTGACCATTCTTTTCTCTTCAGTTTCTTCTGTGTTTCTTTCTTTGCTAGACATCCCATCAATGTGGGGGTCCCTCAGGGGTCTGCCCCAGGTCTTCTGCATTTTTCTTTGCTTTCCATTCTATAGACTTTTCCTGGAATTGCATTTGCTTGCATGGGCTCAGTAAGGATCCATAGGCTCCCAAATTTATACTGTCAACTCAGACTTCTTTTTTGAGCTCCAGATCTATATTTAGAACTGCTTACTTTATATTTTCGCCTGGATGTCTCATGTTTCTCACACTTAACATGTCCCTTCCCTACCCTCATTCCCAATGGCCCTTCATCCAGTATTTCTTATCTTGGTAAACGGTACTTCTGTTCACTCAGTTGTTCAAGCTAGCGCCATGGGAGTCATGTCTAACTCATCCCTCTCCTCATAGTCGACTTCAATCTGTTTCCCAGACTTAACCCTTCTACCTCTGAAATAGATCTCACATGTGGTCCACTGCCATCATTCTAACCCAAGCCATGATCACCTCTCATCCGGGCTTCTGCAACAACTTCCCAACTGTTTCTCTGCTTCTACCCTTGCTCTGTCTCATTTTTTTTACACACTAACAAGAGTGAGCTGCTCAAAATACAAAGCCAATCATGTCACTCTCCTAATTTAAACTCTTCAATGGTTTTCATTTGCATTTAAGATAAAATCCTACTCAAAGCCTGTAAAGTCCTGAAGGAGGTGTGTAGTGGATACCCGGAATACCTGTCAGGAATGAAGGATTTATTCTCCCAGCTGTTGGGGGTACAGTCATCTGACAGCCCTGAGCTGGCAGCTCCCTTTGGGGATTGCCTCAGCTGAAGAGAGCTGCCTTTCCCAAGACATGGCCTCCTTTCTGGGGTGACCTTCATCCAATAACCAAATGATGACGGAGATGATGGTATAAAATCCCAACCTTCTTACCCCAACTTGGTCAGCAATGACTTGACTTGCTCAAAAGAACCACCGCATGGGGTCAACTGATCCCTCTGTTGATACTGCGGCTCAGCTTCTGCTCCATAATGCTTCCTTCCTCTTCCTTCCATGAGTGTTGATCTCAAGACCACTCCAAAAAAACTCCCCCACACAAATCCTCACCTTGTAGTCTGCTTCCTAGAAGCCCAAACTGTAGCAATCTGTAAAGTCAATGTTGAGATTAAGGGAGGTAATAATCCCACCATCTTCCCTGGTGCTCAAATTATGTCTAAAACACTGTCATGCTCACAGGGTATGCTCAGTCTTTAGGGCTACATTTTAAAAAGGACACTGATAAAGTAGAACATGACCAAGGAGGACAACTAAGATGTTGAAGCACTGAAAATCTTGTCATAAGACAAAGGGTCAAGAGGGGAAGCTAGTTAGTCTGGAATAGCACCAACTCACTAGGAACATGATCATCATGCTTAGATTCCTGAAGGGCTACCAAATGGAAAAAAATGTCACCATGAGTTGCTCCAGGGACTAGGTTGGGTAGCAGTGGGGCACAAGTTTATAAACAAGTTTCTAGTAGCAATGTGATGGCATCCTTATGAAACAGTTTACTTTTACTGGGTTTGTGTGACTACACCTTGAGAATGAAGTAGCAGATTCCTGAGCACAGAGAGAAAGTGTTGATCAGATGACTAAATTCTCCAGGACAGTGTTCTATGACTTTTTGTTTTAGGGCACGGTTTTAAAAGTACCTGAAGAGGTTGAAAGCTATGATCTGACAAAAGGATTCCATAACCAAGTAAATTTGAGAAAAAAAGCTAAATAATGTCAGGCAAGTCATTTTTATTGCAGGATTTCTTCAAGTTATAATATGTAAAAAGTGCACGGTGAGGGCTTCTGGGTGGCTCAGTTGGTTGAGCAACTGCCTTCAGCTCAGGTCATGATCCTGGAATCCTGGGATCTAGTCCCATGTTGGGCTCCCTGCTCAACGAGGAGTCTGCTTCTCCCTCTGACCTTCTCCCTCTCATGTTCCCTCTCTCTCATTCTCTCTGTCTCTCAAATAAATAAATTAAATTTTTTTAAAAATGCACGGTGAAAGTCCACCAAGACTCAGCATTCTCAGAACTCTTCCTGACCAATGGCTAATCAAAACATTGGGGTTAGTGTTCTGTGGAAGCTACTTCAAGAAATTCTGCTTTAGAACATATAGAACATGTTGCTCTGAGATGTTAGTGAGAAGAAATTCTTAACTCAGAATCATGAAAGTGCAAATTGCTAAATATTAGTAATTAAGGTTCCTACAAGTGTAGATCCTGGCTAAAACGTTATAAATCCTCCTAGCTTTGCAGAGAAGGTATATTTGTTCACGTTTGTACCTTTAGCACATGAACGTGCCTGCTAACCCCATCCTTGGTAGTATTAGAATGGATAATGGATAAAAGCTAGAGGATTATCATTTTTGTTTATATTCTTTATTAGGTGCCACATTGACCCTTTCTTAAATTTACCAACCATTTATATTTTAAAGTGGTCATAAGGTCCCTGGATAAAGAATCCCTTCAAATACATTTATATATAGAATGCACAATTGGGGGACATACTTGACTATCGAAGTCAAAATTCAGATCTTCAGAGACAGAGAGACAGAAAAACCCAGAAAATTGTACCAGTTTTACATTAACTAGGCTCATTTCTATCTTGTGCTTTACAGACACTATAGAGAGTCCCAATTATCCAGCTGCCTAATCAACACCCATAATTAAATTCTCCACATTTGCTCCCTTTTATTCAGCATTCCCAGTGACAATGTGCCCACTCTAGAAGAAAGAAACAGTGCAGCCAGGCTCTTGCTTATGCCTGTCTTAATTCTGTGAACTCTTTTATCAAATGCCCATTCTAAAGGCTTGATGCTTTGCAGTAGAGTGTGAAGTGCTCAAAAAGCTCAGCCACCAAGTGTCGGGTTGGTCCTATGACAATGAAAGATGCATAGAAGCTCTTACTGTTCCAGACCACGATGTCTTTTGACTGATAGGTGAATAGCTGCCCTAACTTGTAGCTTTAACTTAAATTGAGGAGGCAGAAGAAGAAGATGGCGGGAATTGTAGGGTTAACTCATGTTTGTGAGAAATCTTTTCAGTTTCTATTACCAACAAAAATTTACCAAGTAACCAGCACTTTAAAGACCCTCTGGGCAACAGAATTATTTTTAATAATAATAAGAAAGTTTTGAATAACTATGTTTGCTATGGAGACATTTTCTGAGGGCACAAGAAGTTATCAGTTCAAAGTTGGTAGGTAGCCTATTAAAGCTAACTGGGCTATTCAAATGAATATACCTCCAAGTCCTTCAAGATTCTAAGGAGGTAAATCAAATGATGGCAGACTAAATACTTAATTAATTAATGTTAGAGTTGATAAATCGTCTCTAAGATGAATAATGCTAGGCTATTCTGTAAGCACATTAATTTTATCCACTTTAGGTGCTACTCATATATACTGGGCTCCTTTTGGGTCAAGATTACCGCTACTCCCCCACCCTACCCCCACACAAACTTATGAGGCTCCTACCAAACACCAGAGATCATGTTCCTATGGCAACTACGGTCCATTTTATTGTAGTCATCTTTACACAAAATCAGTTTTAGAAATCCACTATGATGAAAAGGGATATTTGTTCACACTTGTCCAAGTTAAGTTTTCTATGCTACATGTGATAGCATGTTCTTGCTCTTGGTTAGGACTATATTATGTGTCAGGAATCATACAGATTTCTAGTTTGATTAATCAACACTGCATTTTATACAAATCAAAGTCTTCAAACACAGGGGGTCAAAAAAACAATTACCTTAAATGACTCTATGCCCAACTGTGCCATCTACAGGCTGAAGAAACTCTCCTGAGTGTGGTCAAAGTGTCTCTGATGCCATAGGAAGCTTTAGGGGACTCCTAGGGGAGATCTTGCTCTTCTATGTACCTTCTATGTACATTTCTTGCCTCTCTGTGTTCCATAAGAGAAATTCCACTTCCTCCCCAAGGCAGTAGAAGATCTCAGGGACACAAGAAGCCTGTTGGAAATATTACTGAGTATATTACCATATCTGGTAGAATAACTATGGGGTTGCAGTCAGGTGGCCTCTGACTGTGCTGTTGATTGGCTTTGTGACCAGAGAGAGTTAACTTAACCTCCCTGGGTCTCAGTTTCTTCATCTGTAAAATGAAGGTTTAGGCGAGATGACCTGCAAAGTCTAATTTTGGCTTAAGGCATCTGTAGCATTATGTTTAATGGAATCAAGGAACTTGAATGAGTGAGACTCACCCCTTGGGACGTGATCGGAAAGGAGAGTGGAGAATGAAACTACCTCCATTCCTGCCAAACCAAAGTGAGCTCCAAAAGATATAAACATCTGTGTCTATAATTTGTTAATTTTGTTTACTAAAAGGAAACGGAAACTTCCATCAAATGAGACAAAGCTATGAGATTCTGTTTTATGTTTTGGAGCTCATGGTGGGATGGATGTTTATCGTGGTTCTGCCTCCATGACCTTGTCCGCTGGTGGAGAATATGCATGGTGAGTTTGTAATGGGAAAACAGCAGGGCAGGAAGAGCTAGATGGGCCCAGATATTCCAGTATAGAGTCCCAATAAGAAGGTCAGTGTTCTCTCTCACCCAATCTGGGAAGCAACGGGAAATGGGGAAAAAAGTTACCCTTTAAGTAGTGTTGCACTGTCTCTAATGGATCTCAAAATGGCTTTAGATATTTTGAAATTCTTCCCTCTTCAAAAACACAAAGTCATTCCTTCTCCCCAGATGCTACCGCGCTTCCTGACATATTGAGAGTTATGGATATTTCCCTCGTGACCTCAGGCTATTACTGCCTCTGTTAATCAGTCTGTCTCTCCTCCTTGTTGCCCTTGCTACACGGTATTGGCAGAGCAAAGTTCCAATATTCCAGCTGCTGTTCCAGTGTTTGCTTTATGGTGACAGAGGCCATATTTTCCCAACCAAAATCTAGGAAAACATGGTGTGACAAATATGAATGCTCTCACGAGGAGAGTAGGATGGAGTATTAGAAATTAAGGCTACCCTGGAATACACCTGATGCACCAGATTGGTTGGCAGCTTGCCATTCTTTGGTGGAAGGAGAGGACCAATCAATCTTCCAGTTAAATGATACGATTTCTTCATAGTCATTGGGGTTCGTTAGACCACCATGCCTTGAGTCTTGTTCTTGCTTTCCACATGTATGTGGAAGTTTAAGTTTTGGGATCAGGTCTGAAGGCAAAATATTCTGGAGGCTTCATCTCCCTTAAACACCAAGAGAAAGATCATACTTTAAGATATAGAGCATCATTTCCTCTGATGTTTTATAATGCCTGCCACCCACACTTTCCTTGACAGACTCAATCTTCAAGTGCCTGTCCCACAAGGGCAGGAAATGTTGTCTATTTTATTCACTTCTGCGTATACAGCATGTAGAACTAGACTCAGTCCATAGTAGGTGCTCAATAAACATTTGTAAGATGAATGGATGATATGATTTTATTAAAGACTGGACTATACCAATTCTTTTTGTAAATTTGTGGTAATATTAGAAATAAGGATATTTTGCAACAGAAATCTGTGATAGGAAGAAAAAAGACAACTCCTATCCTTATTTGGTTTCAGTCTTGGATGGATCCTTCTGTATATATATTTAGCAATATTCTGCTGTATTTCTTTGTGAATGACAGAACTCTCAGATGATTCTTATTTATTTTTTTGACCTAAATTGCAGTACATACAAAGGGCAAGAGCCCTTGAGGTACAATGTCAAATATAGCTGGCATATGAAACCTGTTTCAATCCGATCTTGAGTCATTGTTTCCTTGTTTGGGGACTTTTATGAGAAATGTCTATACAATTCTATCTAAAAAAATAAAATAAGATTGCCACTTCTCCCTTAAAGTCATTTCTATCCTATTTTATCTTCCATTTAAAAAAAATCTAATTCAGTTTCAAGTAATAATGACAAGGTTCCATTTATTTCAAATCACCAAAACGCCAATGTTATTTCAGTAATGTTATTCTCAGAAAAGTCTTACCACTCCAGAACAACAATTTTATGGTTTTATAAATGAAAAAAAGTAAAATGGCAACAAAACTTACCTATTTGGAACTTCTAATAATTTGGACAAAAAATTGGGCTAATGTTTGTTTTTATAATACCTTGGAGGAAAAGATTTATTAAGCTACTTACTATGGCAAAAATTTAAATGATGTAGAAAAGCAACCAAAAAGGGAAGGACATTAACACAAATAAATACGCAAATAACACACTCTTTTCTGTACGATAAAGCAGCTTCCTAAAAAACTCTATTAGGCCACATTATTTATCAAGTTTAAGTTACTATAAGAAAGCCTCATATGTGTATATTACTTTTTTGTACAATTTACTGAACAACTGTCTATAATGATTTTAATTATCACAGCAACCCTGTGAGCTAGGCATTATTCCCATTTTATAGACAGGAAAACAGCAGCTTAGAGGGTTAATAGACTAGCTCAAGGACAGATGACTCTAAGTGGCAAAGCTGAGACTTAATTAAATATAGGTCTTCAGATGCATGATCCAAACTTCACTTCATTGCAACACAGATGCCTCTAACAGTTTTAATATGTTCTGTAATTTAGACTTTTCATTAATCCTGACAGACCAATTAGCCAAAATTAATGTGTTTTCCCCCAGTCAGTGGATAGAGTCAAGAAGAGCTTTGGAAAAAGATAGGAAGGAATGCTTTTCATGATCATTAACCAGTGATGATAATAAATATATCTCATACCCAGAGGAGGTTCGGAATGTTCCCATCTATATCTTTGTAATTGAAATCTAAGTTTAGAAGAAACCTCACAGATCATCGGTTGCTTCCATCTCAAGGGAGAAAACATGAGAGTCTTGCCTTGTGACCTGGAGTAGGAGAATAGTGAACGTGGATGTAAATGCATGTTTGTTTATTTGTTCTTGCCCTTAACAGATGGAGGATTGCAAAGGAGAAGGAATCAACCTAGCTTCATATTTTTCCACGACAACTCTAGAAAACACTAGAGCAATGTTTTCAAGGTAAGAAAGAAAATTATATTCAACTTAGAATTCTATACTCAGCCAAACTATCAATCAAAGGAAAGGGTAAAATTAAGAGCTTTTTAGACATGCAAAAATTTTACTCTCAAACTTTTTCAAGAGGCTACTGGAGGACATGCTGTACCAAAAGGTGAAAACATATCTAGATGGGAGAATAATGCAATGCAGGAAACAAAGCATACACACATAGGGGAGAGGCAGATAGATGTTGGTCAAAAGGGATCCCAGGCAGAGGGGGCAACTCATCTAGACTGGAGAGTTTCA
Source organism: Nasua narica (assembly GCA_028533885.1). NCBI lineage: Eukaryota > Metazoa > Chordata > Mammalia > Carnivora > Procyonidae > Nasua > Nasua narica. Next base: position 63,855,537 of record CM052802.1, read on the forward strand.
GACATTTGTGGCCAAGGACAGCATAGGGCTCCATATTCATAGCCACCCTTCCCAGGTACACATAATGAAAGTAAGTGGGTTGATGAGAACTACAATTATTAGACAATAAAGTATATTTCTAATATGAAAATTTACACTGAAGTTTATACTGAAGCTTTGTGCCTTTTTGTTTCTCTCTGTTAACTGTGACACAGAAAACAATATGAATCACTGAGTAACGTGTGTGTGTGTGTGTGTGTGTGTGTGTGTGTGTGTTTGCTTAGAATATTTCTGGAAGGACTTATAAGGCAGTAAATGATTGTTTCTGGGGAGAAGAAGTGAGCAGCTCTCGGGCAGAAAGGAGACTTTTCACCACACATTGTGTATATTCTTCATCTTTTTGAGTTGCCTCTTATACAAAAAAATAACATGAACTATCTCCTTCCCCTCTCAAAACTCCCCAGTTCAACAAACATGCAGATAAGTGCTCAATCTGATTGGTCATGGATAGTCTGGGGACCACTGAAAGAGAAGAATCTCACTTCCTGGTGTGTTTTCCTTTCCTCTAGTTAGCTCAGAGGCCATCTGGGACGCTAGCTCAAAGCTATGATTTCCATGTGCATTTCAGATTATTTCCCTAAGGGTGGTTCCAACTTCTACAACCACCAGCAAAGAATTGAGAGAATCCATTTCCCTGTTTCACCTAGACTCACCTTTTTATTTTTCACATTATCACAGTATTTGGGGATGAAATTACTGAGTGATACTCAGAAATATGCTGGTTTGGTTTGGAGTTTTGGTGTTAATTTATCTGGACGCTGACCGGGTTTTTTTTACAAGCAGTGGCACATTGGCATCTCTGCACAAAATCCCTGCTCGTGGCCAGGCTCCACATACCTGTTCAGTACACCTCAGGATTCTGCTGTTCCAGAACCAGCAGATTGCTAATTGTCCTCACGTAGTGTTTGTAATGAAGAGCTGAATTACTCTGAGTGGCAGAAAATCAGCTTGACCACTGAAGGTAGCTTCCTAAGCGTGGCATGAATTTGTCATCCACTGCTGGATTGCTTAAAACATTCAATACTGCACAAAAATTTCTGCGGGTGCCTTTTGCCACAGCGAAAGTCAACAGTGTCTGCGCAATGATTCAGCAGTCAAGATGCGATTGTAAAAAGCTCTCAGGGAGTCAGTTCTTTGCTGGCCTGTGTTAGCAGGCAGTGTAGATTCTACTGCAGTGCAGGGTAGTAGAGACGATGTGGGTTTTAGAATCAGACCCATCTGCTTCCTACTCGAGTTTCGCCTCTAACTGGCCATAGGACTGTGGGGACGTGCTGTCCCTGAATCTGTTTCCTCATCTCTAAAATGGTCATTGTAATAGATATTGTACAGGGTACCATATCTAGGGATATTGGTAAGGATTAAATGAGATATGAGACATACATGCAAAGCAGCTGGCATATGGTAAGAACTCAGTTTACATTTAAATACAGTGAGTTGGGGCGCCTGGGTGGCTCAGTGGGTTAAAGCCTCTGCCTTCGGCTCAGGTCATGATCTCAGGGTTCTGGGATCAAACTCTGCATCGGGTTCTCTGTGCAGCAGGGAGCCTGCTTCCCCCTCTCTCTCTTCCTCTCTACCTACTTGTGATCTCTCTCTCCCTGTCAAATAAATAAATAAAAACTTCAAATAAGTAAATAAATAAATACAATGAGTTAATCATATTAGCAATATTAATGTTTTTAAAGCACTTAGAACAGTGCCTGGATCATTGTAAACCTTCAGTGAATGCCCATAATAATTCTTAGTTTTTTAATACTGCAATGGATAGTTTCACTGAATTGAAGATACTCTTTAAAGAGTCATTTAAGTTCTTCTACTCTTTCAGACCAGGAGGACACCAAAAAAGGCCATTCCTTCATCAGGTATATGTAATCCAGTGAAGGAGATAAGAATAGACATGAAATTAATTATCTAACTTTAAGAACATGTTATCTGAAGCAGGAAGGGAATAGAAGAGCTCATCGAAGCTACAGCTATAGAAACTCCAAAGGAGAGGAGAAGAGGAGAGAAAGAGAAAGAGAATGGGGGGAGGAATGATTCTGTGGGTTGAATTATGTTTTCCTCCGCCCCAACCAAAATTCATTATTTTGAAGTCCTAATCCCCAACGTGGCTATATTTGGGGATGGGACCTATGAGAAAGTGATAAGGCTTAAAGGAAGGCATAAGGGCAATCTCATAGGTCTGAAGTGCTTATAAGAAGAGAAAGAGACACCGTAACACTCTCTCTGCCACGTGAGGACACAGCAAGAAGGCAGTTGACCACACAACCAGGAAGACAGCCCCCATTAGAAATCAGTGATCTTGGACTTCCAGTTTACAGAACTGTGAAAAATAAATCTATGCTGTTTAAGCCACCGGATCTATGCTATTTTTGTGATGGCAGCCTGAGGAGACTAAGACAGAGGGAGACAAAGAGAAGGAGAACATATTTTGGTAAGGCCAGAGCAGGGAATTTGCACTGTCATTTGAAATGCCCTGAAGGGAAGAGCAGAGGGATAGAGAAGAGGACGGTGCCTTGTGGAAAGACAAGCAAGAAGGCGTGTTCTGGAGCCTTGAGTGAACAGTTCAGGAAGTGAACGTGGCTGCATAATCTAAGACCAGCTGAGGAAGGACTTTGAATTCCTTCAATAGCAAGAAGACACCAAGGGTGGCAATATTTCAGGCAAAATAAAATTCAGCACGAGATATTTTTCCTCAACCAGCTGGCTGTCCTTTAAGAGTTTTGGGGGAAAGTCTGATAAATCATTCCACGTGAATCTTCACAGATAATGAGAATCAGGCCAGCTGGGAACAAATGAGATAAGGAATTGTAGGCCTGACCCTGACCAGTGAACTCTGAATTACACTGAAATTATGAAGCACATAATCATCGCTTGCTCACACAGCATTCATTCTATACAGACTGTTACAGGGGCAAAAGTTCCCGTATTCAACTGTATTTCAAAGACTCTTAGACTGAAATAAGAAAATGTAGACACCATTTAGTCAAATCCCACCCAGTGAAGGCTTTCCTTTTCAATTTCCAAAAGGAAGTGCCATTAATTCAGGCCCTATCTAGACACTTCTTCAATGCAATTTTTAGAACATCATTGTCTCTTCTCAGATTTGAGATGTTTTGAATCCTTTGGAGAGCAATAACTATACTGTTATTTACTGAGTTACTATACACCAGTCACTGTGCTGAGTGTTTTTCTTGCTTTATGTCTTTTTAACCACTCATTTGCATTTAAAAACACTTTTGTTTTTGTCCCCATTTTACAAGTGTGCCAAGTGAGGCTTAGAGAGGTCATGTGACTTGCCTCAGATCACACAGGTAGGAAGCAGTAGAGTCAAAATTTGGACCCGGGTGGTCTACCCTCACAGCTGGAGGTTCCAAACAGATGTCCTCTTGCACTGACCTACATCAGTGGTGCTCAATCATTTCTCCACCCTCCATTTCTCCATCCAGGAGACTATCAAGGGGGCTAGAGTAAATGTGGGGATAGCTCAAAAAGGCCATCTTCATTCTCAGGGTGTTCTTCTAGGTCCTTTTCTTTTCCGGGACTCCCAAATTCTTACCACCAATTCAGACATATTAGGCAACATCTGGGAGGAAAGGTCTAATGTCTTAAAATGTTAACCAATATGGTTCATATACATAATTCTTCTTCCCATGAAAAATACTCTGTGAAAACAAAACTCTGTATATGACTAACATGGCTTCCACAAAATAACCTGGCATCTTGATACTTTAGGGTGTGCAATCAAGGTCACACTACTTCTTCTTGCATCTTGCCCTTACAAGCAGAAGTCTGTACTCTTGGAAATCACAGAGTTGCATGAGATCCATTCCTTCATTTTCAAGAAGGTAACCTCCAAAAGTCAACCATGCCAAAAAAAAAAAAAAGTTACCATCCAGTCTCTTTTTTAAAATTGCAATTATTACTCATGCTGCATCAGAGGTTTCTCCAGCTACAGTTCTAAATACCATCCCCTCTGTGTAAGCCATGACCTAATGTACAATTAAAAACAGATAGACAACATTTATTTAGCAGCTGCAGATAAACTATTAAGATTGTCATCAGGACAGTCCATGGTTTTCTAGTGCCCAAGCTCCATGAACCCAAGTCCTTCAAAGTTTCCATGAGTCAAACAATTTCGTTCAAGCTCTGGGAAACATGCACGCTTGTGACCCTGGTAAGACCAGTTAGCCTCCATCTGCTCTCCACTGCTGACCTTCACCTTTACGACATCAGTCAGCTAATAAAAACATGACAGGCCAAAAGAAAGACCCCAAGTAGGCCAACAAGGCACAAAGTTCAAAACCTTCTCATAGAAGGATAATAGAATCATCTTCATTAGATAAAAGGCAGTGTGTGGTCATTTTAGTTATTCCTTGGAACTTTGCTCCAGATACTATGTACATCTTAACTTACAGAGCTACAGATTAAAACGCTCTTTGAGATTAGTTATGTATTTTAGTTTTTATTAAATATGGCACACAATAGAGTATTAGACTTGATCTTAGCCAAAAGGCCAAGAAGCGATACAATAGAGTATTAGATTCATAGCACTGCTTTGTAAACAATAATTATAAGGGTTTGACTAAGACATAAAATATAATTTAAGGCTGTGTTACATATTCTACATTCTTAATTTTGCGTCTTTCCACCATTTTTTTTCTTAAAAACAGTAAATCATAGTAATCTTAGGTCAGCTATTAATCTTATATTTTTTCCTTGATAAATCTCATGTGGATTATATCTGATATTTCTGTGCCTAATTATTTTTCCCAAAGAGACTTGCATTATCCTTATTGACAATCTGTGCATTGGCTTCTAATTCTTCCATTTGGTGGGATTTTATCCTATGCTTTGAATAATAAGTCACCTATTTTGTAAGCTTATTCAGTATAATTTTGATGACATAGAAGCCACTTAGGAATATGTTAAACATCTGTGGGCACTGGCATATATTCTGCACAATTTCATTCATTACTAAAAGGTACTTAAACATGGAGATATCTCACCATCCTATCAGATTAATGCATGGTTTTCTTACCTTTATATTCTCCAAAGCCCAGGAATCCAGAGCAGATGCTCTTGCTTCTAGAAGTTATTTTGATATCTTCTAGGTTATTTAATAATTTCTGGCACTATCTACTCATTATTCCATCATATCTCAGTTACATGCATTAAATTGCTTCTTAATCCAGAGACATTAATCAGGCTTGGTTTTTATCATTGGAATTTATCATTTTCACAGTTGTTCAGCATCAGGAGGGTGTTTGTTTGTCCTGCATTAACAAAGTCTGGCTTTTGTGGTGCATAGCCATGAGTCCCAAACCTTACTTTTCTTCCTCCAACCCAACATGGACAAATATCCTTTCTGGGGAAGTGGGAGGACTTTCCATTACATTATTTCTGTAGAGGTATCAAAAAAAGAATCTGTTTTTCACTGAATTACTTCTTAAGGTGAAATGCAAAGCCTCTCCCGTAGAATACACTAACAGTGTCATTGCAAAATAAGCCTGCCAGTTCATACGCTGGTATGAAGGAATCAAAGACTTTGAGACCCAAAGCCTGTCTTTCAAGATCCCAGGACACTCCTCTGCTGTTTCAACTCCCAGTTGAAGCCTCGATGAAAGAAAACAATCTAAATTTGACCAATAGTCACAGAAAGCATTAAAAGGAATTCTTAAATTATAGCTAGGACATGTCACATTATGTTGTTCACTCAAAAATAATTAAATGAAAACCGGTACATATTTTAAACAATAATACTTTTGCTTCCCCAAAAAGGAAGGGCATTATCCTAAAGATTAGCAAAGGTGTGGTACTAGTCACATGAGAAATATTTTCATAAATAAAGGTCCTCTTTTCTCAGTCTTTGGACTCTATTCATCTTTCTTTTCTTTTTCTTTCTCTTCGGTATAAATATTAAAAGCAAAACTACAAATAAAACAAATTTCAAACAATGAAACATTTTATAGACAACAATTTTTGGAACTAATATTAATTTAAAAGATATTTTAGGGGTGCCTGAGTGGCTTAGTGGGTTAAAGCCTCTGCCTTGGGCTTGATCTCAGGTCATGGGATCTCAGGTCAGGCTTGATCTTGGTCATGATCTCAGGGTCCTGGGATCCAGCCCCGCATCGGGCTCTCTGCTCAGCAGGGAGCCTGCTTCCCCCTCTCTCTCTGCCTGCCTCTCTGCCTACTTGTGATCTCTCTCTCTCTGTCAAATAAATAAATAAAATCTTTAAAAAAAATAAAATTAAAAAAAGATATTTTAAATTGCTAATGTTTAAACAACTTAAAAGTACTCCCAATCCTTTTCACTTTAATATTGTTGTTTATGTCACTGATATAGTCTAGTCCATATCATATGGGTATAGAGATTTTAGATGCAGAAATCTTTTTGCATTTGTAGAATTGTATTTCTGAAAATTTTTCTAGTTGGAAGAACTTCTGCTGGCAAAATTTTCATCTCATAGGAGACGAAAGACGATGAGGAGTTCCTCCTCCTCATGGAACTGGGAGAGGTCAGTAAAATTCTACTAAACACAAATTCTTTTTTTTTTTTTCTCCCCAAATTTGTTTATTTTAATTTTTCAGTGTTACAAGATTGATTGTTCATGCACCACACCCAGTGCTCCATGCAGTACGTGCCCCTCTCGATACCCACCACCGGGCTCACCCCCCCCACCCCCTCCCCTCCAAAACCCTCAGTTTGTTGCTCAGAGTCCACAGTCTCTCCTGGTTCAACACCCCCTCCGATTTCCCCCCATTCGCCCTTCCCTTCCTTCTCACGGTGCCCTCCATGATTTTCTTTATACTCCACACGTAAGTGAGACCATAAGATAATTGCCTCTCTCCCCTTGACTTATTTCACTCCGCATAATCTCTTCTAGTCCTGTCCATGTTGATACAAAAGTTGGATATTCATCCTTTCTGATGGAGGCATAATATTCCATTGTATAGATGTACCACATCTTCCTTAT
>CM052802.1:63863052-63913684 GCA_028533885.1 Nasua narica
ACAAAGCTGTAATCACCAAGACAGCATGGTACTGGCACAAAAACAGACACATAGACCAGTGGAACAGAATAGAGAGCCCAGAGATGGACCCACAACTCTATGGTCAAATCATCTTTGACAAAACAGGCAAAAATATCCAATAAACACAAATTCTTAAGAACCATGTTCAATGAAATTTCTAGAAGATTTCTAGATGTTTTTGTATTATCTACTGCAGCGTAATAAGTATTACTCGAAAACCTACTGGTGTAAAGCAACAAACATTTATTATTTCACAATTTCTGTAGGTCACAAACTCAGGAGCACCTTAGCCAGGCGATTCCAGCTCGGGGTTTCTTGTGGGGTTGCAATCAAGATGTCATCTGGGACCGCAGTCATCTGAGGGCTCTACTGAGTCTGTGGATTTGCTTTTAAGTTTACTGGCTGTGGGTGGGAGCTCTCAACTCCTCCTCAGTGAGCCTCTCCTTAAGACTGCTTGAGTGTCCCCGCCCCCAAAATGGTAGTTGTGTACGCTAGAGCAGAAAATTTAATGAGGAGCAAGGAGGAAGTCGCTTGCCTTTTATGTCCTAATTTGAAAGTAACTCACCTTCATTTCCACCTCTTTCTATGCATTAGAAGTGAATTACTAAGTCCAGCCCACACTTAAAGGGAGGGGAATTAGACCTCACCTTTCAAAAGGAGGAATATCAAAGAATTTGTGGATGTCTTTAAACCACCACAATTTCTAACACAAACTAGATTCATTGCTTTTAAGAACATGACGTGGTGGGGGGGAGCCTACGTGGCTCAGTTGGTTAAGTGTCCGACTCTTGATTCAGCTCAGGTCATGATCACAAGGGTCGTGAGATGGAGTCCCACATCCAGCTCAGTGCTGGGCACGGAGCCTGCTTAAGAATCTCTCTCTTTCTCTCCTTTTGCCCCTCCTTCCACCTTGCATGTGCTCTCTCTCTCTCTTTCTCTCTCTCAAAAGAACATGCTCTTGTGGGTAACCCTTTTCCTGATTCACCACATTTAATCAGGAAATATTTGTGAGCATTATAATACTCTAAGGTAGATTTTCCAATGTGTAAGTAAACTATATCTTTTCAGCAATTGTTTTAAAAATTAGCCCTTTATTGGAAATGCAAATTAAAACCACAATGAGATATTGCCTTATGCCCATCAGAATGGCTAGAATCAAAAACACAAGAAATAACAAATGTTGGTGAGAATGTAGAGAAAAAGGAACACTTGTGCACTGTCGGTAGAATGCAAACTGGTGCAGCCACTGAAGGAAACAGTATGGAGTTTCCTCAAAAAGTTAACAATAGAAATACCACATGATCTGGCAATCGCACTACTGGGTATTTACCCAAACAAAACAAAAGCACTAATTCAAAAAGATATATGCACTCCTATTTGTTGCAATATTATTTATCACAGCCAAGACATGGAAGCAGCCCAAGTGTCCATCGATAGGTGAATGAATAAAGAAGATGTGGTAAATATATACTATGAAATATTACCCAGCCCTAAAAAAGAATGAAATTTTGCCATTTGTAATAACATGGATGGACCTAGAGGGTATTGTGTTAAGCGAAATAAGTCTGGCAGAGAAACAGATACTGTATAATTTCATTAATATGTGGAATTAAGAAACAAAACAAATGTAAAATAAAGGAAAAAAAGGACAAACAAACAAACAAAAACCCAGACTCTTAAATATAGAGAACAAATTGATGGTTGCCAAAGGAGAGGTTGGTGGGGGGATGGATGAAATAGATAAAGGGGATGAAGAGCGTACGTATCTTGATGAGCACTGAGAAATGGATAGAATTATTGAAGTATTATATTGTATACCAGAAACTAATAAAACACTGTATGTTAATTACACTTACACATGAAAAAATAAGTCCTTTACTGATTTAAATTTAATGTCCTATGCATTTGCATTTTCCTTTTCTTGTTATGCGCTTTAGTAAAATGCTATGGAACTGCCAGGAATTATAACACATTAGTAGGATGTTTAAGGGTGTGTCTACTTGAGGAGTAGGGTGTGGGTGTTGCTGCCATGTATCTCGCACCAAGGGGTGGGGTAAAGGAGACCCCTTTGCCTACCTTACTGCCTCTATCTGCCAGTGCGGTCTGGAAGAAGCCGAATCATGTGGCCATTATTCTTTTATTTATGGCAACTGAAATTATCATTAGATTGTTTAATGGTAATGAACTAAAATTTTGCATTAGAAATATAAAATCACAGTACTCCAAGACTACGGCTGGCTAAATCACAGTTGAAGGATTGTTTTGTTTTTTCTGTCTAACATAATTTTGTAAAAAACTTTTTGTATATCTTCGGCCTCACGTTTATCACTTTAATGGCTCCATAATGGTCCCCTGAGATGATATACCATAGATTATATAACCGTTCCCTAATCACTAGCTATTTGTATTCCTTGATTTTTCCTTCTACTTTCACAAATAATGTCGCTATAAACATCTCTGCACAAATAGCTTTCTTTTTCCATCATTTTAAGTTCTTCCTTAGGGCAAATTCCCCAAACTGGATTATTTAGTCAAAATATATGCACCATTTTAAAAAAATCTTTTTATTAGGGAAAATTTCAAACACATGCCAAAGTGGGAAAAATAATATAATAATCTTAGGTACCTTATGTACCTAACTTGCTTTAATTGAAGTCACTTGCTTCAATAATTATCAACTCAGGGCCACTCTTATTTTTCTATACTCCCACCCCCTTTTCTCCTACATTATCCTTCAAACTGGATTATTTTGAAACAATTCCCAGAAATCTATCATTTCAGGTATGACCACTTTTTGTTGTTGTTTTCAATATAGATTGCCTTATTGCCCTCCAGAAATTCAAATGAAATTCAACCCTAAAATCCAAATATGACATGTTTCTTTTAATGAAACATAAAAGAAAAAAAAAACAGACTCCATCAAAATTAAAAATCTTGCTCTGTGAAAGATCCTGTTAAGAGGATAAAAAGACAAAAATACCTACTAGGAGAAAATATTTGCAAGCTACGGGTGTGACAGAAGATAAATATAAATATCTTATTTTATATACACATATTATATATGAAAAATATATATAAAGGTATATAATATATAATAAACATATAATAAAGAACTCTCAAAACTCAACAGTTAAAAAAAACCCTATTACTTCAAATAAAAATGAACAAAAGACATAAAGTGACATTTCACTGAAGAGGACATACAGATGACAAATAAGCACATGAAAAGATGTTCACCATCATTGGCCATCAGGGCAATGCAAATTAAAATGGCAATGATCTATCACTACCCATCTACTAGGACAACGAACATAAGAGAATAGTGACAATAACAAATGCCTTTGAGGATGTGGAGAAACTGGTTCTCTCACACCCTACTGTTGGGAATGTAAAATAGTATACAGCCACTTTCTTAAGAAAATTAAATACAGGCTTACCACACAACTCACCAATCACGCTCCTGAACATTTATCTTAGAGAACTAAAAACTTACATCCACACAAAAATCTGTGCATCAGTGTTCACAGCAGCTTTATTCATAAAAGCTAACAGACTGGAAATACCCCAGATGTCCTTCACTGGATGGATAACTATGGTAGACCAACTCTGGAAAATGCTATGCAGCAATAAGAAAAAATAAACTACTGATATCTGCAACAACTTGGATGAATCTCAAGGCCATTATGCTGAGTGGAAAAAGCCAGTCTCAAAAGATCACCGGTGTCCACTGACTGATGAGTGGATAAGGAAGATGTGGTAGACATACAACAGAACATTACTCGGCCATAAAAAAGAATGAAATCTTGCCATTTGCAACAACACGGGTGGAGCTAGAGAGTATTAGGCAAAGTAAACAAAAGTCGGTCAGAGAAAGACAAATACCACATGATCAAACTCATATGTGGAATTTAAGAAACAAAACAAATGAGCAAAGCGGGGAAAAAGAGAGAGAGGCAAACCAAGAAACAGTCTTCACTAGGGGGGACAAACTGCTGGTTAGCAGAGGGGAGGTGAGTGGGGGGATGGGTGAACTAGGTGACAGGGATTAAGGAGGGCACCTGTGGTGAGCACCAGGTGTTGTAGGGAAATGTTGAATCACTATATTGTACACCTGAAACCAATATTACACTGTGTGTTAACTAAGTGGAATTTAAATAAGAGCTTAAGAAAAGATTATACACCGTATGATTCAATTTATATAACATTTTTGAGATAACAAAAAGGGTAGCATAAGGGGTGTTTCTGTGGTGATGGAATGGTTCTGTATCTTGATTGCCATGGTGGCTGCTGTGTCATCACGTTTCGACCTGTGGCAAAACCCACAGAGACCTCTACGCACAATTTTACCAGTGTCAACTTCATGGCTTTGATATTGGACTACAGTTACGTAGGATGTAACCACTGGGAAAAAACAAGAAAAAGGCCAGACCTCTCTGTACTATTTTTGCTATTTACAGTGCTTCTGTAATTATTTAAAAAGTTAGACATTCAAATATGGATTTTCTGTTCGCATTTTTGCGTTTGTAGGAGTGAAATTGAAGCGTAGAGGCCTGCAGAGCTGTGATTCTGCTTTTACCATGGAGAAATCATACAACAATCATCCCTTTAGAATTTCTTAAAACTTTTTGAAACAAATCTTGCGGTAGAAGTTGGAAGACATCGCTTCATATCGAATGGACTCAAGGAACATTTGGCAGGGCTGCCAGACCTTCCTACCAAGATGATGTCCTACCAAGGCATTTTCTGAGCAGATATGACTGGAATCAAAAAACGTGGCTCTTGCCACTTTGCCAGAAGTCATTTTCTATAGGAAGAAGAACCTGAGGCAAATACTTTTACTCATCCATATTTATTACAGCTGAAACCTTGAAGGACACAGCCAATCTTAACATTGAGTCTCCTAAAATTGTCACTCAACACACAGATACTTAGACTATCAAATCATGAATAAGTAAATGAGAAACCTATAGAAACATGAGTAGAAGAGACACACAAAAGAAGAAATACTCAGGCAGGCTTACAAAGACAGCAACTTACTTAAGAGGAAATATATGTGTATGTGCGCACGTGCACACACAAACACACACACACACACACACACACACACATGACTACATATTTTGGGAAACTAACTGCAGTTTGGATCCCACTGAAACTGCCCTGACAGAGATTAAAACAACAACAAATCCCTAAACTTCAAAGGTAATAGGCTTCTCGGGTTTCACGTACTTTCTATGGTATTTGATAGTGATAACCTTCTTGAGTTTCCACAATCCCTTGACTTTTGGTGATACCACTCTTTCTTGCCTCAATCTCTAGCTCCTTGATTAATAGTTCTTGGCCTTGTTTTCAGACTTCCCTTTCTCCACCATCACTTATATGTTGGAGCCTCCAATATTTGGTCCTCTTCTCTTCTCTGCTAATGTGTTCTTTCTCCAGAATCTTATTGGTGGCTTCCATGTCCACTGATATGCTGATAACCTCCAAATCTGTATTTCTAGCCTCACCTCTTCTTTATATTCAAAAGTCATACATCTAATGACTTACTGCATATTTTCTCCAGAATGTCCTATCAGCGTCTTAAACTTCTTAAGAAATTTTTTTTTTTTTGGGGGCGCCTTTGTGGCTCAGTTGTTAAGCAACTGCCTTCGGCTCAGGTCATGATCCTGGAGTCCCTGGATCGAGTCCCGCATCAGGCTCCCTCCTCAGTGGGGAGTCTGCGTCTCCATCTGACCTCTTCCTCTCTCTCATTCTCTCTCTCTGTCTCTCAAATAAATAAATAAATAAAATCTTAAAAAAAAAAAAGAAATTTTTTTTTTAAGATTTTATTTATTTATTTGAGAGATAGAGAAAGTGAGAGAGAGCATGAGAGGAGAGAAGGTCAGAGGAAGAAGCAGACTTCCCACGGAGCTAGGAGCCCGATGTGGGACTCGATCCTGGAACTCAAGGATCATGACCTGAGCCGAAGGCAGTTGCTCAACCAACTGAGCCACCCAGGCACGCTTAAACTTCTTATGTTCAACCCAAAACTCACTATTTATCTTCTCACATCTGCTCCTCCTTTAATTTCCACATTTCTGGATATATTTTGAAGTTCCTGGGTCAGTAATATTGGTACCCAACTTTTACTTTCACTGAAATACCACCCAATCAATCCCAACATCTTTTTCATCCTTTCCTCTTAATATCTCTTGAATCTGTCTTCCCCTCATGCCCATTGTCGCTGCCCATGGTTCAAGATATTTTCATCCCTTGCTGGGTCTGTTCCAATAATCTTACTATTTTTCCCATGTCCAGTCTCATTCATACCCTCAGTTTATCTCCCATACTTCCCTTCATGAGTTTTCTAAAACACACTTTCTAAAGCACTTCAGTGGTTTCTCATTGCTGACAGGACAAGGTCTCTCATGAATTAGTGAATCTCACGAATCTGGCCTCATTTCCTTCTTCTCACGAACAAGGGCCTATCTTCAGCCTCCCTCATAAATAAGCAGTTCCTTGGGATCAGGCTTTCCATGAGTCTGAGCCTGGTCTTGCTACTTTAAGTCCCTCTGCTCCCCACTTCCACCATCTTCCCTCACCACACACCCACAGAATATTTACTTATCCTTCAAGACTCAGATTGTCACCTCTGGGGTGGAGTATGCTAGGCTAGTCCCTTCTTTGTCCTTCTTGTGCATCTCATGGAACCTTCTACCGACTCGTCTCCATGACTTCAGTTTACACATGTGTCTCCCTCTACAACTGGGGTTTCCTGAGAAAAAGATGAATTTAAACTGGTCTTTGAATCTCAGCACCTAGCACAGTGTCAAGGGCATTGTAAGAACCTAATAGTCACAACTAACAGTTTTTTAGGAATTACTACACTCCAGGTATTATTCTAAGTCCTCTGTGCACGCTCTTACTTCATTCTCTCTGCTCTGTGAGATAGGATCGATTTCCCCCCACTTTATAGATGAGGACATGTTGCTTACATTATAATTAAATGCACCGAAAATGCACTTGACGAATATTTATTGAATGAAAGATAAGAAATGGACGAATGCCCAACTACTCAGTCTTCTCCCTGGGAATAAGACCCTGAAATATCCCTCTGAATTTAGTTCCCTGCAGGAAGGCCGCCAGCCCCATATGTTATCCTGGCATAAACTGGTGCGTTTTATGATCTGGAGAAGGTTTGCAACCCATTTCCATTACCACAGTCCATCTTCTGATTCCAAAGCACCCGCCAAGACATATGCCTGGAATACGCCACTAAACATTTTTAACATAAAGGACCCCCATCGTGGAGCCTGCTTGGCCGGTTATTTATTGATTTTCTGGGGTAGAGAGTCGTGATTGCTGAATTCTAAAGCCAGAGCTAAATTCATACGTCCTTTATAAAAATCAGCTTGCTTCTTCTCTATATAGCCCCTTCATAAATAATTCTTCAGGAGAGCCCATCGCTTGTAAATGCACTCTTGTAGTTCAATACTTGGCACATGTTTTGGTTTTGAAAGAAAGAGCTCTAAAGGGTGCAAAGCCAGGGACTTGGAATCAGAAACCTGTGTTTTGAATTGCAGATAAGTTTAGATGAGGTACAGAATCCCTCAGCCTCAGTTTCTCCAGCAGATGAACAAATATCTGTCAAGCACCGTCGTCAGCTAGCACTGCATCAGGTCCTGTATAGATGGGGACGTTACGTATATAGACGTATAGACGGGGACAGTACGTTCGCAGGAAAGGGTTACTGTAGGGGTTGGTATAGACAGACCCTCTGAAACATGGCTAGCACTCAACGTGCGCAAGATTTTGGTGTTTTTCTCTCCTACGTGGAAACGACTAAAAATGACTATTTCCTAATTGAGAACTCAAATTCCACCCAAATCAATTCTTAGTTTACAAATTTAAAGGGATCATAAGATGATGAGAACAATACTCCAAAATGGTACCTGTCGTGCTGGAAAATTCGTGCAGTTTGAACTTTTGTTAACAGTTTGGATTCCATTTGGCTGGGAGCTGTGAAAGTACAATATCACAAGTTAGGCTCAGGACAAATAAACAAGAAGCCAACTATGATACTGCTTTTGTATATATTTGCATAGTGTTTTCTAAGTGAGAAACATGGAACTGTAAGAAAAAAAAAAGGGAGAAATTGCACAATAACCTAAGGAACACGGCTGAGAATATGGCATGTTTTAAGCATTCCTATTCTCGACGATGCCCGCGCCATGGCTGAGTGCTCCCGCAAGTCCCTCTGCCTAGAATTTTCGGCTGCTTGTTGTTTTGTTAGCTTGTTTGGTGGTAGTTGTTTTATGTTGCTTTATCTTCTCTCACTTGGAGAAGACAGCGTGCTCCTCTCCAACACGTGTCTTCCCTGCATGTTTCTACAAGAAAATATTTTTTAAAGCCTGGGGAATTTTCCAATATTAATAACTGTTAATTAGTTTTAAATGTCTCCTGCCTCCAAGGAGGTTCTGAAGTTTACCTACATAAACAGTCACTGCATAACTTGATTACTTACTGCTTTCAACCAGAGCAAGAAAACTAGGAGTTTATGATTTTCCTTTAGTTCAGAGCCGGTCCTTTTGCCTTCTCTTCTCAACTCACACACACATGCACACCCCCATTTTCCAAACCCAAGAAAATGGAGTTAATGTCACCATCCTCTGCTGCTACACATAAAACTCATTTATCCTTTGTTTATCTTAATGAATTGGATAAAAATGCCTTCACATCATTCCTATGTTTCTATTTCACTTATAGAAGTAGGTGTTAATTGCATAGTTAAAAAAAAAAGATGCTATTAATGTTATTATCTTCATTGCCTGTATAATATTATGGAGTATAAATTTAAAACCACCACACTTTGACTTCCTTAAACTGCTTGCTAAAGTGTTGTATTAATTCTTATCACAACAATACCCCTGTATCACATAAAAAAACATATTTTCTAAAATGCTCTGATAATGAAGGCATGATAGCAGGAATATAATACTCTTAACCTGGCAATTCATCACCCAAAAAACAATTTTCTCAGATGATCTATTGCCAAGATTCATGCTGCCGGATGTGCATAAAGAAGAGATGGTTATTGTTCTGCAACCACAATCTAGTATTATTTAACAATAAAAAGACAGATGTACGAACAGCCTTTGGATTGAGTATAATTATTTAAATTATTTGAAATATCCTTAAATAGCTTCTCTCAAAACTTATTTCCGTTTAAGAACTCACAACGTTGCTGTCCTTTCTCAAATACTTTATGAATCGTTTCTTGTCAGAGATTAATTTGAATTAATTCCAGTTTTCAGCTTTACATTAATTGCATTCCAATTAGCCCACAGAAAGCCCCCTCAGTACTGCTTAAAGTTGTAAGCCAGTACTCTTCCAGAGCCCTGAATTTCACCCCTTCACTTTAAAATGCTACAGAAATGCAGAATTTCAGAACCATCTCTGTCAAATTAAAGATGATGGTGTTTAGCAACCACTCACAACCCGGACTGTGTGTAGGCAGAATGCTAGTCACAGCTCCCTGAATAATGGCTAGGTTTTCATATGTAGGATTAGGTAATGTTCTTCAATGAAATAAATTTATGTTTGATATTTTTTTCATCCCCCCAAACATAAAAGCTGTAAACAGCCACAACCCTTTGAAAATGGAATGGCCTTCTGTGACCCTCAGGCTGAGATTTAAGAGTTTTCTGTCACTGATTCATTCCCATTCCCATGGAAACAGTCACCAAGAATGATTCTGCTGTCATTATTTTAGAGCACTTATCCTGGTCCCAATGATCTGCTGCTGTGTCCATGGAAGTCAGAAAGGAAATGAGCATCAGTCTTACGGAATGAACTCAAATAACTGTCAACTGATGGGTTGAAAGTCAGATACTTCCCAAGAAATTGGTCTTTTAAAATAACGTGCTAAATGTTTTTCTAATGATAGAAGGCATCTAGTGCATACAAACTCTGGAAGGATGCACAGGAAACTACAAGTAGTAGGACTGGGAACTGGACAGATGGGAGAGTAGCATGGAGACTGTAGTTTCTTTTGTAGCTTTTTTATTACAGAAATTTTTAAATCTAGGAAAAGCAGAGAGAATAGTCTAGGGAATCTCCATATAGCCATTACCCAACTTTAACATTTACCACTCATGGCCAATCTTATTTTATCTATACTCCCAACCTCCACTGGATTGTTTTCAAGCAAATTCCAGACATCATATGATTTTATCCACAAATATTTTGTATTTTTCTTTAAAGTGTAAGACCATATTTAAAAATATAAACCATACTATTATTGCATATTAACATTTTCACAAGAATTTCAAATACAATAAAAGTGTTTTGAAATGTTCTCATTTTTCATAAAAAAATTTTTATAGTTGATTTATGTCATGATCCAGGCAAGTTCTTGGATGACATTTGATTACTAAATCTCTTGTCTATTTTCATCTATAACTTCCCCTCCCTTTCTTTTTAAATTTTTCTCTTGAAATATATTTTTTAAGAGATCAGTAGAGTTTTCTAGATTCCAGATTTTGCTGATGGCTTCTGTGGTGTCATTTCACATGTTCCACTGTCCCCAGTATATATGTAAACTGGAAGTTCTACCTAGAGGCTTGGGTAGAGGCAGCTCTGATATTTTGACAAGAAAACGTCCTATGTCACACTCAATTCTTCCATCAGGAGATAGAAAATGTCCTTGTCTTTTTTTTCATGAGGTTAACAGAGGTTGCTGAACATTGTCTAAACCATGATTTCACTGGAGATCTGAACTAAGTGAATGAATCACCTATTTAAAAAATTAGTGAAACAGAATTTTTAAAAAGTTGGAAAAGAAAGTAATGCGGTAAGACCCCACTATAATATCATAGGTGGGCTCTAAGAAAATCAAATGTGCAAAATGGCCTGAACAAGTCAGTGTAACTGACCCATGTGGTATTCTGGAAGTCCAACCAGGTTGTTCAAATCCCTTCTGGTCCCAGATGTGGTTTGGCGTTACCTGGTTGTACATGTTTACTCTGACATAAATATTGATGAGAATGATTCTGAGTACTAGGGCTGACAGGGACTTCCCAGAATCTGCTAATGAGCTGGTGCCCATTTGGTTAATCCAATCCAGAGAAATCAGGCTATGAGACTGCTAGGGACAATAAGACGCACACTTCAAGCTTTCTATTTCTTAAGAAGGGGTTGTCTGCTATTTCCTTTGTAGGTTCTCTCTCCCTTCGATTTTCATATTACTCCCTAACTCCCAGCATGTAAAAATTTTAGCAAAATGGGGAGTTGGCTAAGGAGTGTAGTTAATCGCTAATGACATTGTAGCCAAATTCATACTGCTGCACAAAGAATTTTACTGTATACACATGAAGTGTGAAGAAAGTAAAAATCACTCATAAACTTGTCACACATAGATAACACTGCCACCATTTTGAAGTATCTTTTTCCAAATATTCCTCCAACATTCTTACATATACATCCACACATGTAAAACTGGGCCAACTCACTTTTAAACTGTTTTGAAAAATGGGTTTGAAAAATGGGTTTAGACTGTTTGAAAAATAGGTTGTGGTAGACACACAGTGGAGTGACTCTCGTTTTATAGAGCAGGATTGGTGCTACTAACCTTTCATCTTTATCTGACTGACAGTCAAGCAGACAGAACACTAACCAAAGTTGAACCAAAAAGATCCTCTCATGGGAACTGAGTGGAGACATTCAGAGATGCAAGATGGTCAGAGTGGACACATCTGATGGTTGTAGTTTAATAACAAGATTGAGAGCCCCAGTTGCTGAAGACCTCAGGACATTCTTTGCCTCATTCCTGAAGCTTTTTATTCAGCTTTTATTTTGGTTCTGTCAGATAGTCCAGTTTCCTTTCAATATTATGGTTATTGATAGAGGCAGATTCTGCTACTTGACCTTGAACTATTTCAATTGATATCAGTATATTACCACATGTTTTTCAAAAATGTAAATTTTAATGGATATATGTTAGATGTCCCATATATAATCCTTCCATTATAACCAGTCATGATTGCTAATAATTTTCAATAACAAAAATAATATTGTAATAATATACATAAACAATGTGTAAACTGCTTCTACATTTTAAATTATTTCCTTAACAGTTGTTCAAAGTTTTTTGATATACACTATAAAAATTCATTTTAAGAGAAGCAATATCAAGTTACCAAACCACTATAATTTTGTAATGTAATGTTAGTTTTGCCATATTTTCATCACAAGTGATTATTATACTTTATGAAAGTCTTTGTCAGTTCAATATGGGGAAAAGTTATGTCAAAGCTATTTCAGTTAGGGCTTTTCATTGTTAAGAATGCTGAAAATTTTGGATATTTGTGTATTTATTCTGCCAATTTATATTCTTTGTCCATTTCTTATAGGATTACTCATCTTTTTTTGATTGGATAATACCCTTCCCTGTAATAAATATTACAAATAATTCTTTCTTATTTGTTTCTTTCTCTTATATTTGTTTTTGTTTTCTAAATATATGGATACTTTTAACTTTTAGGTATTTATGTTTTCAATATTTTCTTTGATATAGTTCTACTTAGTTTAGAAAATTTCTACACTTCAATTTTATATAAATATTCTTATAATAGCTTTCTTTTTAAACACTGTCTTTGAGGTTTTTTTTTTTATTCATGGTGTGGAAAAGGTCTTTTTTTTCTTAAATGAGGAGCTAGATATTTCAACAATATTTATTAAATAAATAATCTATCATTTCCTGATGGTTTTGAAGTAAGAAATTTATCACATGCTAAATTTTATGAATGTTCTATAATAGTTAAAAAAAACTTGTATCTACTTCAATGCCAGTTCTAGTATAATTTATTTTTTATTTTATATTGTATTTTAACGTTCAATAAGAAGCTCATTCCTCATTTTTATTTTTCAAAATATTTATGAATTCTCAGTTAATTTTTATTTTAGATAACTTCAGAAACACATTTGCTCTTGTCAATACCTTTAATGAGAAATTTTGTTTAGAAAGGAGTTGTTATGTTGTTATTATTAAAGATTCAGGTGCAGGTTATATCCCTACATTAATTCAAATTTTCTGTCATGTCTTACAGTAAAATTGTTTGTAGTTTTTAAAAAATACATGGCTTTAGTACATTACTTGGTAAGTTTATTCTTAAATATTCTATATACTAGATTCCCCTGGAAAATCATAAAGGCATTGGTTTCACTCTTTATGTTTATGAAAAATCAGTTACCTCTCATGGATCTTACAGAAAGATAATCCTATCACCTATATGTAATAGAGATTTTACTCTGCTCCTCTCTAGTATTTATGTCTTTCATTTTCTTTTGGCCTTGTTACATTTTTCTTTGATGATAGAGGAGACAATGGTCATTCTTGTCATGGCTTTTATATTATGGTATTATATGATATTGTCTCCAGACTGAGATTTTATTATGAACAAAGCATAACAATTATCCAATAACTCTCAAATAGTGATTGACACAATATAGTTATCCTTTACTCAATTGGTGAGATAAATTTATTCAGTTCCCAAAGTTGAAACATTTTACTTTCTTTTTCTAAATCCTACCAGGTCAATAGTGTATTATTCTCATTAAAGGAAAAGATCTTATTTTCTACAACTTTATTATAGAATTTTAACTTATTTATAATGAGTAAGATTGGTTTATCATTTTGTGCTACCATTGTCAAGATTTAGTGTCAATCCCACCTTCCATTGGGATTTTGATTGGACTTATAACTAACAAATTATTTTAGAAAGATTTCCATCTACTTAGTAATCAGGATTCTAATGCTGGAACATACTGTCTCTCCGTGTATGGAAGTCTTGATGTAGGATCACTTTATGTGAGGAAGTGTCCCTTGACTTGAGAGCTAAAGAATACATAAGAATGAACTAGGCAAAAGCCTTGGGTAGTGGAGGGCATTCCAGGAAGAAGTTTTAAAGAGAGAAATTACATTGTCAGATTTGCCTATTGAATAGATCTTCCTGGTGATGGATTTAAATATCTCTTCCAGATTTTTTAAAAGATATTTATTTATTTATTTATTTATTTATTTATTTATTTATTTATTTCAGACAGAGAGAGAGAGAGAGCATGAAAGAGAGAGCAAGAGAGAAAGAGAGAGAGAGAGAGCGCGCGCATGTGCGCGCGCGCGCACGAGGAGTGGGGGAGGGGCAGAGGGCGAAGCAGTCCCCCATTGAGCAGGGAGCCTAAGGTGGGGCTCCATTCTAGAATTTTGCTATCATGACCTGAGCCAAAGGCAGATGCTTAACTGACTGAGCCACCCAGGTGCCCTAACTCCTCCAGATTTTAAAAGAAGACTATGAACAGGAAAAGAAAATGAAACTGGAGAAGAAGGAGCAAGGAGTATGGAAATATAGGAGAGATTTTATCATATTTAAATGGTAATAGAATAGAAACAGAATAGCAACAGAAGGAAGGAGAGGTTACTGGTACAACAGGAAGAAAGATAGTTCTGAGAAGATGGGAAAAGATGGCAAGTAAGGACAGATAGAAGGTTGGCCTTTGATAGGGCAAAGGGTGAGACCTCTGGCATTTTTTGGGAAAGAGGAGGGTGGATTCCGATGTGGGTAGGTGTGTAGGATGAAGGGCAGGAAGTTAAGAGGACCCCCATCTGATGGGGTAGGGGCAGTTATCTGCTAAGATAGAGGAGGGTGAAGGGCCGTAATGGGAGGAGGAGTGGACCAAAGAACTGTTGTAGGATTCCTCAGGAGTGTGGAGGACCCAGAGGAGAATGAAGGTAATGACTTTAGTGTGGTTCTAATGAATGGATATTTTCCCATTACATTTTCTGATGGCGAGTGTGCACATATGGGATAGGAAATAATATTAAAATGTATTTTTTCCTATTCTAACTTACTGAGCTGTCTTGTTGATTCCAAAGGGTTTTATTTTATTTTTTCAAGTTTTTATTCAAATTACAGTTAGTTAACATATAGTGTAACATTAGTTTTAGAAGTAGAAATCAGTGACTCATCACTTACATACAACACCCAATGCTCATCTCTACAAATGTCCTCCTTAATCCCCGTCATCCATTTAACCCATCACCCATCCCACCTCCCCTCTGGTAATCCTCAGTGTGTTCTCTATAGTTAAGAGTCAGCTTCATGGTTTGCCTCTCTCTATCTTCCCCCCAACCCACGTTCATCTGTTTCATCTCTTAAATCCCATATATGTGTGAAATCATAAGATATTTGTCTTCCTCCAATGGACTAAATTTGCTTAGTGTAACACACTCTGGCTCCATCCATGTCACTGCAAATGACAAGTTTCATTCATTTTTCTGGCTGAGTAATATTCCACTGTATATGTATACCAAGAGATTACATTTTAAACATGATTTTCTTAAATAAATAAATAAATAAACATGATTATCTTTCATTTTTGACCTATAATCATGCCATCAATAGACAATAATAATTTTGTTTCCTATATTTCCAGTGTTCCTTAAATTTTATGTTTTGTCCCATTTTGTTTTATTGGCATGAACTCAATGTACAATTTTGTACAATAACATTTACACCAGGCATTTTTGCTTTGCTCCTGATTTTAATGGAGATGCCTCTAATATCTGATCCTGAAATGTGATGTTGGGTTCCTTCTTTGGTAAGTAAATAATGTTCAGAAAGTATTGAACTTCTAGTTTTCTAATCTTCAAAAAAAAAAAAAGAAGAAGTCAAGAAGAATGGGTTGTATCAAAAGCTCTTTCAGTATGTATCTATTATCTATCCCATAATACTTTTTCTTACTGAATCTGTTTAATCCGTGACTTCTGGGAATAAATCTCTCTTGGTTGACTTTTAACATAGCCTTGAATTTAGTTTGCTAGCAATTCATTTCAGGTTTTTGAGTAAATCAAAAAGAAAATGGTTTTTCTTTTTGTTTGAGTATCAGAGCTATGTTGGATTTATAAAATAAATTGTGTAGCTATCTATATCTCTCTGTTCTTTGGAGCAATTTATGTAGCATTAGCTGTTCCTTGAACATTGGAAAAAACTCCATCTGGTTTCAGAGCCGGTACTTCTTTTGCACCTTTTGTGTGTTGTCTGTGGTTGTGTGTCTATTTGATTTTGACTCCTTTTGAATCAATTTTAGTAACTTAGGTTTTAAAGACAAGTTTATATTTTTCATTGGAATTTTCTAATATTAACATGGAGCAATACAACACATTTTCCTGTGTTGTTTCTGTTGGGTGCCTGGGTGGCTCAGTCTGTTAAGTGTCTACCTTCAGTTTAGCTCATGTATCCAGAGTCCTGGGATGGAGCCCCGAAATCAGGCTCCTTGCTCAGCAGGGAGTCTGCTTCTCCCTCTCCCACTTCCCCTGCTTGTCAAATAAATAAATAAAATCTTAAATAAATAAATAAATACTTTCTGTTGTTACCACCACTGTATCATTCCTACATTTATCTACTTACTCTGCGTTGTTGCAGTTTTTCTCCTGATTTGAGTTTGCTGAAGGTCCGAAGGTCCATCAACTTCACTCTGCTTCCTTTGTTGCTTTTGGCTTAAAATGTACCTTATTCACTTCAGTTCTTTCCTTACTTTTTTGGGTATCTGTCCCTAAAATGCTGAGTTGAATGATTGATTTATTTTCCAGCTGTTTCCTTTAAAAACTATTGTTTTAACTTCGTGGTTTAAAAAATATTCTGTATTTAATTTTGTCTTGATCACATGATTTTTAATGAGTGTCATTCCTGAGAAAGATATACATGTCTTTGTTATTTTAAAAAAGTTTGTTTGCATTATTGCTTAAGCTTTTGTTATTAATATGTTATTTTAATACATAGTAGATGGATGTTTCCAGTTTAATTTCTTTTTTTGGAAACTAGTGAGGTTGTTGGTAGTAAAATACATGACAGTTTTCATAAAATTTACATGATATTTGAGAAGAAATTTAAAATGTACAAGATTTGTTTTTAGTTTAACACTTCAAAAAATGTTGGTTTTTGTCTTTTTCTTTGAATACCTAAAATAGTTTTTAGAATTTATAATAGTGCCATATTATATAGGGCTTACAGATTCATATATGTAATCTTTTTGTTATGAATTTTACCTTTTGTTAACATAAAATGATCCTTTTTCACTTGTTCAACGCTTTTGTCTTGAATTATTTGGCATGATCTTTTTGATCCCTGCTTGGTTATTTTTTTGCCCCAAAATATATGCTTAACCTCCATTTTCCCCCTTTCAGTCTTTGTAGTACATTATTTCTGACCTTTCAGTATTATTTTGTGTCAGGTGTATCTTTGGTAAGTAGACAGAATTGATTGCTTTTCCTCCTTCGCCTAAGCAGATGGGTTTTGTTATGCTTAAATGGGACATTTTAAACTGATTAATGTTGTTTAAGTTGATGGGATTGGTCTTTTTTTAGACTTTTCTGTTCTTGCACCTTAAGTTTGTGTCATCTAGCACACAACTGAGAATGTCAGTTTTCTCATTTTTTCTGGTTTTAGGGATATATCTGGTTTAGGGATACATTTTGGAGGTGTGTTCTTACTTTTGGTTTCGTTAAAATCTCTTCCCAGATTTGGCAATAATTTTGGGCTATCCTTTACCCCCTTAAGCTCCACCAGAGGCGCTCCATCCAGACCCGGACTCTAACAACGGACATTTGTTTCCTTCCTTGGGCCTTGCTCCCTGTCCCCATTGGTGTTGGATCTATGGCCAGTGGTCATGTTGTCATACTCAGTCCTAGTTCCATCTTCAGTCTCTGGCAGGTACTCTTCTCACCTGTCCCTGACACACTGAGGTAGGATTACCTTCTATCCCTGTTGACTGTTTTTCCTACATTTAAATCATTGGAGTTCCCCAAGCCTACATCCCTTGGTGTTTGTTGTCTCCCTGTTCTCCGCTCATTGTTTCTGATTCAGCATTTGACTTGCTTGAACTACACTTAGTAGGGCACCAGGCATCGTGCCAGTCCCACAACCCGTCTATTTGTTGTTTTCTAGGATTCAAAGTACTGATATTTTGGCTTGGATCACAGTATTTTGACCTCTTCACAAATAGTGGACTGGTAGGTTGTTAGTTGGCATAGACTCTAATTCTGAGCCAGAAACAATTAGTTGGGAGCAGACAATGGATTTTTGGTTTCTTTTTAACCATCAGATTTCCTCTGTTTCTTGCAACAGGACATGTATTGAACGTTGATTGTTTTGTTCAATTTACTCCATAGGGCTTATATTTAATTGATATATTCTCTAGCTACTTGTAATAGATGTCAGTTTCAGTTTTTAGTATTGATAAGAAATTTTTGCCTTCTTCTGCGTCATAGGTATTTTTGTCCCCGATGAAAAGATGCCATGGTAAACCAGAAGCCACAAACATTTTTTTTCAAAATATTTTTTTGAAGTATAGTTGCATACATGTTATATTAGTTTCGGGTGTACAACAGAGTGATTCAACAATTATACACATTACTCAGTGTTCACTATGATAAGTATAGTCACCATACAATATTATTACATCATTAACTATATTAGTTATGTTGTAATTTTTATCTCCATGACTTATTTATAACTAAAGGTTTATACATCTTAATCCCCTTCACCTATTTTGCCCATCCCCCACCCACCTCTCCTCTGGCAACCTCTAGTTTGTTCCCTTTATTGAAGAGCCTGTTTTTGTTTGTTCATTTGTTTTGTTCTTTAGATTCCACATGTAAGTGAACTCATACGGCATTTGTCTTTCTCTGTCTGGCTTATTTCACTTAATACCCTGTAGGTCCATCCATATTGTCACAAATTGCAAGATTTCTTCTCTCTTATGGCTGAGTAAAATTCCATTGTATATAGACATACCACATCTTTATCCATTCATTCATTGATGGGCATGTAGGTTACTTCCATATCTTGGCTATTGAAATATTGCTGCAAAAAATGTATGGGTACATACATCTTTTTGAGTTAATGCTTTTGTTTCTTTAGGTAAATACTCTGTAGTAGTATTACTGGATCATACAATATTTCTATTTTTAATTTTTAAAGGAACCTCCATACTGTTTTCCACAATGGCTGTGCTAATTTACTTTCGTACCAATGGTGCACAAGGATTCTCTTTTCTCCAACAAAACAAGGATTTTCTCTTCACCAACACTTGTCATTTCACACAAGCAGCATTTAAAAGAAAGAGAAACCACTATGGTCATGTTAATAATAGCCATTTGTTGAGCATTAGGCTAAATTCTAGGCATAGTGCCTTAATGGTAAATGTCAATCCTCTTTGGAACACCTTTTCCTTAATTTAAGAGATCAGTGGATATATTTTTTCCTAATTGTCATCTAAACAATTTATTTGCCTTATTTTATGCGCATTGAATTGATATATCATCAAGCTTCCCTTTTTGTCCTGTGCTAGAAAGCCAAGAATCTACTTATAGCAAGTTTATCAGACTGATGGTATTCCATTTTGTATTAATCTCAATAACAACTTCAAACAATGCCATTATTTTTATTTATAATGTATTTCTGGTTGATGCTATTTACAGTCTATTAAATCTGCCTTAAATACTTTCTGTAACAAAGTGGAATAATAATAAAGTTCTTGTTCTTATACTTGCCTTCAAAAAAGAGTATCAGATCTGTAAGATGTGTAATTGCACTTCATATTGGGCTACACTAAACCTTGTGATCAGTGAAGCATTGAAAGTCACATGGTTTAGGGGCACCTGGGTGACTCAGTGGGTTAAAGCCTCTGCCTTTGGCTCAGGTCGTGATATCAGGGTCCTGGGATCAAGCCCCACATGGGGCTCTCTGCTCAGAAGGGAGCCTGCTTCCACCTCTCTCTCTGCCTGCCTCTCTGCCTACTTGTGATCTCTCTCTCTCTGTCAAAATAAGTAAAATTTAAAAAAAAAAAAAGTCACATGGTTTAAATTCTTGCTTTTAGCTAATTAAAAATATTTCTTTAGAAGCTAGACATCCTGGATGGTAGTCACGAGCAGAGATGACACTAAGCATTGTAAACTGTTTATCTCTAAGAGTTTTCACTTCCCTTTTTCTTCTCTCTTCATACTTGGGGCATCAAGGACAAAATGGAAAGAACTGTGGTAGTGACCAGCCAGGTAGCCACACCCCAGCTCAGCTCCAGCACTTGCTAGCACCTCAAGATTAGACCTCTTCCTGAGCTTTGCTAGCCCCTCTTCTCTCATTCTAACTAGTAAGTAATCATGCACATATGCCAGAGAGATGGCTATGTATGAATTTAAATAAATGCAAGAGTTATGTAGATTTCCTGAAACACACCAGGTTCCCAGTAGGAGGTAGATATTGTTACTATAGATATTGTTACTACTTAGTTATGCTCTGTCTCCTTCAATGCCTGCCTAGGAGGTTTTCTTGGGGCTTCACTGCAGCTTTCCATTTAGACCTGTTTCCTATACTCGGCACCTTATACTCTGTCTCCTCTCCTTTTCAAAATATTCATATTTTCCTACATTCCCTTAGGGACTTAGTTTCTGCTAAATTAGCATGATAATCTATTAAACACAAATCTATTAAACACGAAGGTTATCATTTAAGGTAAGATTTTCCTTTTAACAGGATATTCTGGTGAAAATGTCTTAGACAAAAAAAATAAATAAGCATATTTGGAATTTCATGTCAATAGGGGCAATATTTTTGGTTGGATGACACTATTCAAATCACAGTATCATTTGAAACTTTTTGTGAATTCGAAGTTGTGAGCCAGGGGATAGGTACTTTTAACCCTTTCTACAACATCGCTAAACCAAAGTTAGTAGAAACAAGAAGCTCACCACATTAAGAGATAGCGCTATAGGTCTGGATGAAAACGAGACAGGTTAAAAATATGGAAAAGCAAATCAAATTGTAGCTGTGGACACACAAATTAAAAATGCCTTTTATCGTTGATAACATGATACATCAAAGATCCCAGACCACTGAAAGATATCGAAGCTTTGCTAACTTAAACCCAATAGTATAGGTTTTGAGGTGTGGACAATCTTATTTTATAGATAAAAATCCATTAAATTTTGGGCCCAATTTGGTTGGGACCATCTCATAGGAGATAGAGGGAGAAGTTGACTGTGAGTCATGCTGAGGTTGATGAGGCAGAGAAAGCTGCCAACATAGGTGCCAAAAAGTAACAAGAATAGAGCTGGACTAGGGCGCCTGGGTGGCTCAGTCAGTTAAGCGGCTGCCCTTGGCAAAAGTCATGATCCCAGGGTCCTGGGATCGAGTCCCACATCCAGCTTTTTGCTCAGCGGGAAGCCTGCTTCTCCCTCTCCCACTCCCCCTGCTTGCGTTCCCTCTCTTGCTGTGTCTCTCTCTGTCAAATAAATAAATAAAACCTAAAAAAAAAAAAAAAAAGAATAGAACTGGACTAATTTGAACTCCTCACCAAGCCTCAAGAAGGCAGATGAAGAGCAAAGAGATTCTCTGGTCACCCAATCAGGCCTCATGAAGCTGAAGAATAGCACGAAGAATGTATATGCCCCATTTAAAAGCTGAGATTCATAGTTCTTGAGACTTTCCCAGAAAAATAAATGTACATATGCTGCTTTAAATACCTGAAAAAAAAAATCTAGGTATTTCAGCAGTAACTTATAAATATACCATTTTGTAAAATTCTTTGGGAAAATTTTACTACAAATGTAGGTTATATTTCGTGAGTGTAAGGAAGAGCCTTAGAGTATCATCTATAGGGAGAAATTCTTTCTGTTTAGCCACAAATCTAGATCCTTACATTTTGGTTTGAATAGAATGGCATAGCCATGCTTTAATTCTCTTTTAAAATTACCTACTACTCTTATATTTTGATTTTCACATATCTTGAAAATACATAAAAAAAGACTATGAAGGAAAATGTTTTGAACCTATATCATGAGGCTAGAGAAAAAGCCTTCTAACTGATTCGTCTTGGAACACTATTTGTGACATGGTCTAGGGTCCCACTAGAATACCATCTATGTGCAAAAGATATGCTTACATTCTTTTCCCAAAATGATAACTGGCACTGTTGGTAGGGTGCATGAAAAAAGACATTGTTCCATTGCTGGTGGTGGGAATATTGGCCCAACCTTTCTGATGACACATCAGCATATGACTCAGAGTCTTAAAAATCTCCTTTTGCCTGTAAATTCATCTTACAGAAATCTACCCTATGAAAATAATATTAGATGTGCATGAAAATGTATTACAGGGAAAATCAAGCAGCACTACTTATAAACATGAAAAATTAGAAACCATTGCGTTAGGGGGTTGCTAAAATTAAAGTCAATTCCTTTCTGTTAAGGTCATTTTTTTTGATGGAAACAAGATGGAATGTCTAGCAATATCCAAGACATCTATTTCATCCCCATTGCCCCTGCCCCTGGCCCAGGGTGTGAGTCTGTACTTACCTCTGTGGTCCTGAGCCCTAGATAGTCTCACCTGGTGGCCTTGGGAGGTGAGCTTGGCAAGGCTGAATGAACCTCAGCTGGTCTTCAGCAAGCCTCTAGGTGGCCCGTGCAAGGGCCAAAAGAAGGATGAGCTGATCTCCTTTATTGAGGATATTGGTTATCCTGGGGCAGAAGTTAAGAGAAAATCTCTTATTCCATTTGGGACATCTAAGAGCAGATTTTCTCTGCTTTTAGGAAAAAAATAAATGTAAGCAATCTGGTGAAGAAGCAAACTTTTTTCAACAGAGATTTTAAGCATGGAATTTATAGGTATTTGCTTAGTTCATGGCACCTCTGTGGCTTATTTCTAGGAAGCATTACATGATCTGTGGCACGCCTAGCTGAAGAATTATAGAAATCATCTGTTTGTTCATCCTACATGCTTCTCAGAAATAGAAGTAAAAAAAAAGAAAGAAAGAAAAAGAAATCGAAATAGATACATGACAGCAGAGGGGATTTTCAAAGAAGTCTACCATGATAAAACTCAATAGTCAACAAGTGATTAATTAAGTATAGCTATGCTATAGGATATTTATTATGTAGTCCTTAAAACCATGCAGTAGAAGAAACCGTCATTATATGAGAAAGTGCTTACACATGACAAATAGGTTTTAAGCCAACATATGCAATGCAATCCTAATCCTGTCCAGCAGAAATTGAGAAAAAACTTTGGACATATTTATACCACAACATAAACACCTCTGGCGGGTGGCATTACCATTGTTAGTTTTATTTATTTTCTTGTTGCTTTTCTGTAGTTTTAAAAATCCCCATCCATCCATCATGTACCACTTTTGTATTCAGAGAACAAATGGTTATGAAAAATAATTTACTCATTTACTCAGTAATTATCATGCGAGTACCTATCACATGCCAGATATTAAGCTAATGTTGAGGGTATGATAGTCAACACAAGACAGTTTCTTTACACTAGAGCTTATTTCTAGTTGGGTGAGGGCACAGAAAACAAACCAATAAGCAAATTAAATATGCAGTATGTTCGATGAGGATACCCGTTGTGGGTATCCAACAGGTAGAGAGAGAGGGCAGGGAGGAAGGAAGGGAGGAAGGAAGGAAGGAAAGAAGGAGAAGAAGAAAGAAAGAAAGAAAGAAGAAAGAAAGAAAGAAGAAAGAAAGAAAGAAAGAAAGAAAGAAAGAAAGAAAGAAAGAAAGAAAGAAAGAAAGAAAGAAAGAAAGAAAACCAGGGGAATAGGAGATAGGCTTGCAGGAGACAGGAAAGGAGTGTGACTTTACATAAGCAAAGGGGGTGGCACCTGGGTAGTTCAGTCGGTTGAGCCCTGACTCCCTGTTTCAGCTCAGCTCATGATCTCAGGCTCCTGAGATACAGCCTTTCATCAGGCTCTGCACTTGGTGGGGTGTCTCCTTGAGATTCCCTCCCTCTCCCTTTGCCCTTCCCACTGGCTCGCACTCTCTCTCTTTCTCTCTCTCCTAAATAAATAAATAAACAAACAAATAAATAAATAAATATTTTAAAAGAAAGAGAGAAAGGGAGGAAGGAGGGAAGGAAGAAAGGAAGGCTATATGTTGTAAATGTGTAAATTTCAACTAAGTACTTTTGAATTTAAAATCTTTGCTGGTGGCCGCAGGTGGTTTCAAGAAGTATATCATTATTAAGCACAGACTAACGCAGACATCATCATATAATCACAGAAAAGTCAATGTCTCTTGGTGCACAGGGGAAGCAGCTTAGACAGGGACCTAAGTGCCCAGAAAGCCAACAGCACCAGTGGATGCCATGCCATGAACTCAGATTGTCAAATTTTGACTATATAAAGTATCATTCTTTTTTTTTTAAAAAGATTTTATTTATTTATTTGACAGAGAGAGATCACAAGTAGGCAGAGAGGCAGGCAGAGAGAGAGGAGGAAGCAGGCTCCCTGCTGAGCAGATAGTCCGATGTGGGGCTCGATCCCAGGACCCTGAGATCATGACCTGAGCCAAAGGCAGAGGCTTTAAACCACTGAGCCACCCAGATGCCCCATAAAGTATCATTCTAATTAAGATCTTTGTACGAGGACTTGTGACAAGAGCAGAAAATTGTACCTCAGCATATTATCTATTGATAAAGATATATGGGTAGATAGATGATAGATAGATAATTGGTAGATGATAGATAGAATGAATAGTCGTCCATTCACAATACCCACTCTCTCTGGAACAGTGTGATGGCCCTCCTTCCGTTCTCCTCCCAGCCTGCATTTCAAGCCCAAATACAGACTATTTTGTGCTTATCTGTAGAATTGCATATTTAGAAATTGACCAGTGAAAAATAATTTGCTTGGCTTGAAGAATTTTGGTAAACAATTTAGGATTGTCTGCTCCATCCATAACTGCTAGGAATGATTTTAAAATTGTGTTTTAGTCTGTGGTACTCACTGCTTCTAGCCCAGATATGGCATGCCTGGAATCAAATAGGTACTTGATAAATGATGGCTGTGATTGTGAGAAGGACATGATGGCGATGATTAGAAGGATTCTGACAAACCAATTCTTGTTAAAGTATAACAATACTGCAGTGATATTTTGCCTTTCCCAGAGGAATTTGTGTTTGAAAGGGGGACTACAGGCGCGCCTGGGTGGCTCAGTCTGTTAAGCATCCAGCTCTTGATTTGGTTTGGGTCGTGATCTCAGGGTCGTGGGATAGAGCCCTGCACTGGGCTCTGTGCTCAGGGTGCAGTCTGCTTGAGATTCTCTCTCTCCCTCTACCCCTCCCCCACCCCCTCACACTCTCCCTCTTAAAAAAAAAAAAAGAGGACTACAAAGCAAAGATATGCAGAGCCTGGAATAAATGTTGAATGGTGTAATTTGAGGCTCTGACATTTTAAGATGAACACAGGACAGTCCCTAAGTCCTCCAAACTTGCCACATGGTCTTCTACAAACTCTGATTCTATATAAACCCAGCACAGATTTCCTAATCTTGGTATCAACTAGAGTAGTCATCCTTGTTTTTCATCCCTAGGACATAAGATGCTGGAAAGAACCTCTCTTCCCACTCTCCCATGGGCAGTGGCTTCATCCTTCTCCAGGGCAAGTAGCACAGAAAACTAGCTTTCCTCTTCAAGTCAGTGCTGCTTCACTTCTGCCTACAGACCAGGAAGGGGGGGGGGGTAGGAGGGGTATAGTGATGGGATAATTAAATCCCATGTCTTTTAAGGGACATCAAGACTATTGAATCCAAGCCTTTGGGCCGATACTCCAGTGGCTTTTACGACACATTAAAGATGAAAGAAAAATGGATTCAGCACCAATCCACATTAATTATCTTTGGCCCTTTGGCTCCCTGCACTGTGTCAGGAGTTTTGAGATCTTCAAACTATCTTCTGCTGGATATAAAAAGAGAAATACAGAAAAATATAGCAAGTGAGATAATAGCATTTGTCAGTTTCATTTACAGTTCGTTTAGCTTGGCTGAATTAATGAGTACCTATTAGGCACTCTTGCAAGGATCCCTTTAACGCATTCTTGAAGAATACCATACAATTAAATACCACTGGGGTAGAATCATAAATAGCAGAAACAGAAAAAAAATCCTTCAAGTTCCTCAGATTGGCATTTTTGTAGAGCAGCTACTCTTTACCCATCCAGAACATTCGTGGTATCAGACAAGGAACAGGTATTTAGGGGACACCTTTCATGTGCCTATCATTGCACAGCGCATGCAGGGCTCCTTCTCTCAGAGACAGTGTATGTCCTCTCTCTCCATTTGGCAAACTCTCCCAGCGCTCTGTTGGTGACTTTTGGGGGGCACCTCCTCTTTACCGTCCTTGCACATAGTTTTATGCCGATTGTTTTATCCCTCCTTTGGATTATAGGCTTTTGCAGGCAGACACTATATTTCACAGTTTCATATTTCCCATGGTACTTTGCTTAGTCTCTCATATATGGTAAGGTGTTCAATAAACGGGTTTTTTAAAAATATTTTATTTATTTAAATGATAGAAAAAGAGCACAAGCAGGGGGAGAAGCAGAGGGAGAGGGAGAAGCAGGCTCTCTGCTGAGCAAGGAGCCCAATGTGGGACTCCAGCCCAGAACCCTGGGCTCATGAAGGCAGATGCTTAACAGACCTAGCCACCCAGGTGCCCCTAATAAGTACCAAAAAAGGAAAAGAAACATTGCTGTTTCTATAAGCCTATAATAGTTAATAATGATGAACAATAGCTTTAAAAAAAAAAAAAAAAGCAAAATACTTTCTATGTGCTTGACCTGGCACTGTGCTTCACACGTTAAATGCATTACCGTATTTAATCATATCCCCATCTAGAGAGGACAAATATGAGCCTTACAGAGGTTAAGTCAATAGTTGCTTAATATTCCAAAGTGAGGGGGCGCTGGTTGGCTCAGTGGGTTAAAGCCTCTGCCTTCGGCTCAGGTCATGATCTCAGGGTCCTGGGATCGAGCCCTGCATCGGGCTCTCTGCTCAGCGGGGAGCCTGGTTCCCTCTCTCTCTCTGCCTGCCTCTCTGCCTACTTGTGATCTCTCTCTCTCTCTGTCAAATAAATAAATAAAAATTAAAAAAAATATATTACAGGGCGCCTGGGTGGCTCAGTTGGTTGAGCGACTGCCTTCCGCTAGGGTCATGATGCCGGGGTCCTGGGATCAAGTCCCGTGTTGGGCTCCCAGCTCCATGGGGGGGTCTGCTTCTCCCTCTGACTTTCTCCCCTCTCATGCGGTCTCTCTCTAATATATATATATTACACAGTGAGGCTTAGGATTTAATCACAAGTATGACTCTAAGGTTTATGGTCTTAACCTTTATATCATGCATTCTTGTTATCTTAAACTTTGTGCTATGCATTCCTATGATTTTTAATGGTTGTTACTATGTTAGTACTCTTACTTTGTCATCATACTATGATACCCCGTATTCCAGAATTCATTGTTAAAATTGATGACAGCTGTAGAGCAAAAGGTCAAACACAGGCACTGAAATAGTTGGAAGAATGCAGTATTGATGAAATGAAACAGTGGTCTTGTTTCTTTTTTCCCGGATACCAGGGTGCTTAGTAGAAGGAGAATGTTTTATCGTGCAAGATTACCAATCACAAAAATGATCTATAGCTTTTCTAAATAACTGGTGATGGTCACATGCTATTTAATAGAGATAATTTTTGAGGCATTAGTACACTTGTATTTCACTATTATGCACATTTATTGAGTATCTATGAAGGTTTAGAAGTATGTTTAGGCACTTTGAATGTAAGGTTGAATAGAATATGGTGCCTGACTTCAAGGAACACCTGGGTAAACAATTACAGTGACATCTGTTACATCTTATAATAGAGTCTCACAGAAAATGCTGTAGTTTCCAGGTGTAGAAACAATTCTGCCTAGTCATCAGGAAAAGATTTACACGGAGAGTGATGAACAGTTTTTCGGGGTATGCTAGTAGTAGGGCTAAGGTGTTAGCCCAAAGAGCAGCTGGTGGAAGGCTTATTAGTGGGATCAAGTTGCTCCTATCAGATTAGATGGAGGTCTTAGAAGGAAAGAGAAGGTGAGTGTACAGGACACAGATCATCCTGCATCAGGAAGATGTCCCGGCAGGTGTGGTGAGTGCACGAAGGAGGAGGTTTGGTGATGAGTAAAGAACAGCTGGGCAGTTGGCACCAAGAAGCTCTAGCAAGAGCAGTGGGGCCAGGTGCAAACTCCGGAGTTCAGGGTCAAGGCTCTGGGTCTAAGCGCTAAGAGCCTGAGGAGGTAGGTCAGATTCTCATCCTCTAGTGAGCCATGGAATTTTGTCAGGTAGTTAAAGCTAGGTCTTAAGTCTGTCGTAAGGAACAAGATCAGAGCTGGTTTCTTTTCTTTTTTTTTTTTTAAGATTTTATTTATTTATTTGACAGAGAGAGACACAGTGAGAGAGGGTAGACAAGCAGGAGGAGGGAGAGAGGGAGAAGAAGGCTTCCCTCAGAGCAGGGAGCCCGACGCGGGGCTTGATCCCAGTACCCTGGGATCATGACCCGAGCCAAAGGCAGACGCTTAACAACTGAGCCACCCAGGCAACCCAGGAACAAGATCAGAGCTAAGTCTTAAGTCTTAAACTGACTTAACAATAAATGTCAATGCTTCTGGTGAGGGGTTTCTTAAATCTCTCTTAAAACTAAGCAAGAAAAAGGTTGGCTTCAGAGTGTGACTGTGTGTGGGGGGTGGGTAAGAAGAGGAAGAGACTGTAGGAGGATATAATAACCCCACCTATGGGGAGCAAAGGGAGCAAATGAGCCTCCATATATCATGGTAAGTAATTCCCTTGGTTCTTCTTTTTCACCCTAGAACATTAACTGCCAAAGGTTTACTTAGCATTTTATTTTGAGTTATGACATTAGTGGAATAATGGTATCACTAGTAAGTCATTTGGCAGTCTCATCTGTTACTATTGAAATGTTTATAAGACTTTTCATATTTTTAGAAAAATCTCTGTGGTTTCTAATTATGGTAGCTTGTTATAGCACCTGAAAAAAATTAGCACGGCAATATTTAATTAATCCATAATTTAAGATAATTTGAAAAGGGCTACTCTAAACCGTATCTTTGATTGATTTGCATTATCTATCATTTACCAGGCTAATTAAGTTGGGCAAGATTACAAGGAAAATTCTTAAACGTTTTGAAAATAGTTTTCTAGCACTTTTAAATGTGTTAAAAGCTACCATATATATTAATACTTAGTGGATAATTATTATAATAATAATCATTACCTATTCATGAAAGTAGTTTCTCTAGTGATATTTACTTGGCACTGTAGAAAGAACCCTCTTTGAATCACTGTGGATATTTATGATAGTTAGGACTCTTTTGGTTTTAAATGATAGAAACTCAATTTGAACAAATTTAGGCTAAAAAGGAT
Source organism: Nasua narica (assembly GCA_028533885.1). Classification (NCBI taxonomy): domain Eukaryota; kingdom Metazoa; phylum Chordata; class Mammalia; order Carnivora; family Procyonidae; genus Nasua; species Nasua narica. The sequence goes on from CM052802.1 coordinate 63,892,358, forward strand.
GATTCTGTCTCTCAATTGCAGGAAGAGCAAGAGTTCAGCTGGGCTTCTGAAATAACTAGAACCAAGAACATAGTAAATGCTTCAGAGCTCCCTCTCCTGCCTTTGGAGGCCTCCCCCATATGGGACAGTGCCATGACTGCCCTGAGGCAGCGCTCCACATTTCACTCCATCTACCGGCTCAGAGAAAGTACAACAATTTTTCTGTTTCCAAATTTTAAATTCTCATAACTGCTATGGTTGTCACAATTTGGGTCATATGTCCATTCCTGGACAAATCAGTTATGGCTAAGGGAGTCAGAGTATTATGGTTGGTTTATATCGAGCCACTCACATATGTAGATTAATTCTATGACATAAGAATAGACTAAGTTTTTTTTATTTTTTTATTTAAAAAATGTTTTAAGATTATATTTGTTTATTTGAGAGAGAGAGAGAGAGAGAGAGCAGAGCACAAGAGAGAGCACAAGTAATGGGAAAGGGAAGAAGGAGAGGAGAAGAAGGCTTCCTGCTGAGCAGGGAACTGGGTGCGGCTCAATCCCAGGACCCTGGGATCATGACCTGCACCAAACACAGATGCTTAACTGATTTTTAAAAAAAAATTCTCTAAAAATATTGAAAAGAAAAATAAATAAATCCATAATTATATTTGGAAATTCTAGTACTCTTTGTTCAGTAATCAGTAGAACTAACAGACATAGAAAATTAGTGAAGGTACGGTGATACTGAACATCATCAAATAACTGAAGTTCACTGATGTTTATAAAACATTGCACCCAACAACAGCAGAATAAGCATGCTTTTCAAGTTTACATGGAACATTCATCAAGATAGACCACAAACAAATTCTAACAAATTAAAAATATTCAACATCATACAAAATATGTTAACTGACCATAATGGAATCAAACTAAAAACCAATAATATAATATAATATAAATATAAAGATAAGAAGAACTCTCTAAATACTTGTGTATCGAACAAAATACATCTCAGTAACCCACAGATCAAAGAAGAAATAAGGAAACCTAGAAAATATTTTGAATTGAACAAAAATGAAAATTAAAAAATATCAAAATGTGTGAGATTCTGCTAAAGGAAATTTATAGCATTCAGTTCTTTTAATATTTTAATGGAAAACTGGTCTCAAATCAATAATATTAAGCTTTCCCCTTTATAAACTAGAAAAATAAGAACAAAGCAAATCCAAAGCAAGCAGAAGGAAGAAAATAATAAGGACAAGAGTAGACATCAATGAATGCAAAACAGTAAACACTATTGAGAAATAGAGAAAATCAATGAACCCAAAAGCTAGTTCTGTGAAAAAAATGAATACAATTGATAAATTTCTAGCAAAAATGACAAAGAATAAAAGAGAGAAAATGAAAATTACCAATAGCAGGAATGAAAGAAGGTATAGCACTATATCCTACAGATATTAAAAGGATAATAATTGAATATGTGAACAACTCTATGCTCATACATTTGACAGTGGAAATAAAATGGATCAATTTCTCAAAAATCACAAACTACCAAACTTACCTAAGATGAGATAGATAGCCTCAATAGTCCTATAACTATTAAATAAATTGAATGTGTGATTAAAAGTTTCTGGAAAAGAGATCTCCAGGTCCAGATGATTTCACTTTCAAATTCTATCAAACATTTAAAGAAGAAATAACATCAATTCTACACATTTTATTCCAGAAAATAGAAAACATTTCCCAACTTCATTTTATGAGGCCAACATTACACTGATACCAAAATGACAAACATTTCAAAAAGAGAAAACCTCACACTAGATCCCTTATAAACATAAACACAAAAATCCTCAATAAAATATCGGTTAAATTCAGCAAAATATAAAAGAAAAAATACACCATGACCAAGAGGGTTTATCTCCAAATGTAAGGCTGCTTCAAAAACTTGGAAATCTGTCAATATAATCTGCATATTAACAGTCAGTGGTGGAAGATTAAATATACTATTTCAATTGTTCAAAAACAACAAAAAACCAATACATAGGTATGAGTTTAATCCAACATGCATAGGATTTGTATAATGAAATCTATGAAATGCTGATGAAAGACATTTTTTAAAAAGGTTTTAGTAAATGGTAAAATACCCTGTATTTATGGATTGGAAGATTCAACATAGTAAAGATGTCAATACTCCTCCAACTAATCTATAGCAGAAAGTCTTGGAGATACAGACAAATTGGCTCCAAAATTTGTACATAAAACCAAAGGAATTCAAATAGTCAAAACAATTTTGGAAAAGAAAAAGAAGTTAAAGGAATCGCACTACCTGATTTTAAGATTTACTATTAAACTTATGTTAATCAAGACTGTGATATTGCTAAAAGGATAAACACGTAGATCAATAGAACAGAATAAAGAGTTCAGAAAAGGATCCATACAATTATGGCCAACTGATTTTGATAAATGCTCAAAAGCAATTAAATGGGGAAAGAACATGCTTTTCAACAGAAAATATTAGAAAATTGGAGAGTTACATACAGAAAAATGAACCTCAACCTAAACCTCACAACTTAGAGCAAAATTAACTGCAAGTGATTCATAGATTTAAATGTAAATGGGGGTACCTGGCTGGCTCAGTTTGGAGAGTGTGTGACCCCTGAGAGCAGAGTTGTGAGTTTGAGTCCCAAGTTGGGTGTAGAGATAACTAAAAATAAATAAATAAACTTAAAAAAAAGAAACATAAATGTAAAATTATAAACCTTTTAGAAGAAAACACAGGAGAAAATCTTTGTGGGCAGGATTAAGCAAAGAATTCTTAGATATGACAACAAAAACACAGTCTATAATAGAATAAACTGATAGGAAACTTAAATTTTCTTATAAAAATTTGAAACTTCTGTTTATATTCACACAAAAAATTGCACATGTAACAATATGAATATTTATGGTACTTCTATTTAAAACCACCAAAGACTGGAAACAACCTAAATGATCTTCAGTAAATAAATAGGTATGCTGTGGCTGTATCCGTACAGTGGCATACTACCCAGTGATGAAAAAGAAAAAAGCTATTGATACATTCAACGCCTGAAATGAATTTCAAAGGCATTATGCTCAGTGAAATAAGCAGTCTCAAAAGGTTGCATACTCTGTGAGTCTGTTTATATGACATTCTGGAAAAGACAAAACTACAGTGATAAAGAACTGATCAGAAGTTGCCAGAGGCTGGGTAAGGGGAAAGCATAACTAAAATGGAATAACACAGGGATATTTTGGGGTGAGAGAGCTCTTCTTAATTCTCTATGTGGTGTACATGTGTTAAATCTATACATGTGTTAAAATTCATTGGACAGTATACAAAGGAAATGAGTCGATTCTACATTATGCTAATTAAAAACATAAATACCCAGAGTAAGGAGACTTTAATTCACCTCTTTATATATATATATATATATATTCTTCTCACGCTCATGGGTTAAAAACCTAAAAATATACTGATTTGACTTTACAAAATTAGTAATTTCTGTAGGCTAGTAAATAACAAATAATAATAAGATATAGTGACACACTGGGAGAAAATATTTTCAACATACATACTAGGCAAAAGACTAACATACAGAACATATGAAAAGTTCCTTTATATAAAAAAGAAAGACAAAAACCAGTAGGGAAAAATGCACAAAAGATCTCAAGAGACAATTCCCAGAAGAAAAATCCCAAATGGCAATAAACATATGAAAAGATGCTCAACCAAATAGTAATTAGAAAAATGCACACTAAAACAGTGAGATATTTTTCACCCATGAGAATGTCCAAATTGGAAAAGATGAGTAATATTGACTTAGGCAAGTATGAAGGAATTGACTCTTTCTTCCTCTGTTTGTGGGAGTGACAACTGGTGACATCCTCTTGGAAGACAATTTGGTAGTTTCAATAAAAATTTAAAAACAATGGTTGTTGACGTAACAATTGCATTTCTAGGAATCTCTCCTAAAGAAATACTTCCACATTTGCATGAACGTGTATGTATAAGGATTGCATTGTGACATTGTTTTTATTCAGTAAAAATTGTAAAGAAGACAAATATTTATTGAGAAGAGATTTAATGAATTACGGTAATTCATATTAGGAAATACTATTCTGCCATTAAAAAGAGATAAATCAGTGTGCATTGATGTGGAAATATAATCTAACAAATTGTGGACTAAAAAGGCAAGCAACAGACCAATACACATTACATGATGGCAACTTATTTAAAAAACTCATGCATATATATACATTACATGCTTGCACACACATATATAAATGTGTAAATAAAGGAGAAATGGTCTAGAAGGTTGTTTATTTAATTGAAGTCTATAATCTACTCTGTGGTAGGTAAATGGAGTGGGACTGGGCAGTGTGAATTGGGAAGTGTCATTTTCTAATGGGAAATTAATTCAATTTAATTTCCTTCAATTAGTTAAATGCCCTTAAATTACAATAATTTGAGGAGGGTTTAAGAATCTACTAAGCTACACACAGGCTGTCTGGAAACCTCAGGAATAGCGTAGCTTTCTTGGAGTACCTTTCTTTGTACTTCAAAGAAAGTCTACCTTTCTTTGAGCTTCGAAGGTGGCAAATTGTGAGAAGGTAAATATGTGGGGAGACTAATGGAAGAAAAGAGGGAGACAGTAAGGTCTGTGTAGATTCTTTCTCAGTGTAATCTCATCTCTGGTCATAAGGTTGATATCCCCTTCCTGGTATGGGAAGTTGTGGGGGGATAGCTTCACAAGGGGAACTTATGTTCTGCTTTCAGGCAGACGGGGAGCGGGAAGAGAGACAGAGGTCAGCCTGTACCTGCTTTTTCTCAATTGCCTTCAGCTCAAAATTGTCCTAATGCCAGAGTGGCACATTTTGGGGTGGCATACTCTAAACCCCCTTTGTGTATACTGAGCATATGTTTTCATGTCAGTATAAGTTGATGTCACATTTTCCAAGATCCACTTTTGAATTGAAGTTAAGCTTTAATAAGTAAAACCAAAGATTTATAAGTCCTTTTATTTTTATGATTTATTACTTGCAAGGTAATATTTCTTTTTGATAATAAAGTGAGTCCATATATTCTTGTTGAAAATAAGGAATATGGTGAAAAGTGAAAAGAAGAAAATAGTCTGTATCTTTAAGTAACTACTGTTAATATTTATGTGTATGTAGATGCTCTTAGCTTATTTTGCACACAGCTGTGGGGTTTTTGTTTTGTTTTGGGGAGAGAGGGAGAGAGAACACTCGAGCTGGGGTGGAGGAGACAGAGAATCTTAAGCGGGCTCCATGCCCAGCGCAGGGCTCCATCTCACGACCCTGAGATCATGACCTGAGCCAAAATCAAGAGTCAGACACACTCGACAGACTCAGCCGTCCAGGCACCCCAGATACTTTGGGTTTTGTTGGTCCTCCTAAAAGGAAATTGAAGCCTAGCCATTGTGCTGTAACATGTTCTCACTCAGCCTCTTCCATCACAGTCATCTAGCCCCATGGTGGCCCATTGTACAGATGAGAATAGCACACTTAACCCACATCTGTGTTGTTCAACATTTACGTTGGTGCCAATTCCTGAAGTCTTTTTCATAGCAGGGGAAAGAGAAAGCCAAGGGGATGAGAGAAGGGATTTAGGAAAGTTGAATAGTCAATTAGAATTGCTCCTCAGAGAAAAGGACTCAAAGAACCAGTAACTTACATTTCTTTGCAGACTGTGTTTCTCTATCAGTGTATCCCATCGGCCTCCCTTAGAGGGCCAGCAGGCAAAACCCAGAGGCAGGTCCTTGGGCCCAGACTCTGACTGCACATGTCATATTTCGTACCAGTATTAATACCACTGTGTGGAGCTGGGCTTTCAAGTAATCACCTACTTCTAGTTTGTTTGATCCAATTGGAAGCCCAACCTTTTCTAGAGGCTTGTCGCTAAGACTAGCATAGGGGCCAAGGGTAAAGGGCCCCAAAATGGGCCATTCTGACAAATTGATTATTTTAAATAAAAGTTACTTAAGAAACAGCCAGTGCAAGGACACTCAGACCTTCCTCTGTGCCCCAGAGAAGAGTACCTTCCTGTGCTAAGAAGTAAAATGACATCCTTATCACCAGAGACACAAACTTGAAAGCCAAAAAAACTGTAGAAACAAACCTGGGCACTTTTTTCTAACCTACTACCTCAGCCCAAATTCTGCTTAGAATTCTTTACAATTAAAGCTTCCAAAGATCTGTTTTCCTTATCCTGTCAATTCTTCACAAATTCACTGTCTCTCTGAAAATTATAAAAACTACCTACTTTGGTCATTTCTTTAGGTCATAATTTCATTATTGGGCATCTGTGCCCACATAATAAAACTTCGGTTGTCTTCTCCAGTTAGTCTGCCTCATATCAATTTAAAATAATTCCTAAAGGAGCTAGAAGAACTTGGGTAGGGGAGGTGGGAGGAGAAGGAAATTTTTCCCTAACACTAGATTGGCATTCCCAAAAGTAGGAGGCAGAGAGGCATTTCACGGTCTGTTCCTGGTAATTCATTAACAAACTCTCATGCCTTCCCCCCAGATGGTGACAATAATAATCCGTGGTGTTTCTATAGCGCTTTACAGTTTACAAAGGGATTTCCCTTTCCTGTTTGATCTGAGTACTACTGCAGTTCTTTAAGTAGGCAGGTGGATAAAGGTAGAAAGGAAATTTGCCCCCTGCTTCTCCTGCCTCTGCCATTTCCAATTTCCATGCTGACTAGGCCAAGCTTACTGGTGTTCAGTGTATCCGTGTTTTAAAAGAAACCTGCACAAGAGGAATCCTATTTCTTCAACCTTTTGTATCCAGCCTCGTGTAGCAAGCTTGCTTAGATTCTGGATTTTGGAAGTAGGCTAGCCATTTCTCTAGCTTTATTTTCTTCTTCGAGTGTAAATGCTGCACACGCACGTTCTGATCTCCGTGGATTGGTTGGCAGCAAGATTTGTCCTTTCAGCAGCAGGAGAAGACGCATGAAACTTAATCGAGCTTGAGCAGGGCACCGCGGGCCAGGTGACCATAGGAAACAAGTACCAGCCCCGTGAATGAGGAAAGGGGCTGCTCCTGTTCATATTGTTCTTTGTGCATATGTGCGTCCCTGCAAATCTTCATCATCCTGATATCACCAATACTTCAAGTGATTTGGGCTCTTATTTTAGGAAAGGAGATGACCGAGAACGAGCCGTGACTTATCCAAGGTCACACAACTGGTAATCGTGCAGCTTAACCTCGCTCTCAGGGTTTCTGATTTTCAGTCACCACTCTGGATTCCCAGGACTTCCCTGAGACAAGGTCCATTTCTGGCCACTCTTCTTCTTGCAGGAACAAGCAGTGGGAGGAGCTCCTTCTAAGATGTGGGGCTTTTCCCATTCCCCTTCACCACAAAGACCTCCCTATTATCACAGCTTCTCTCCTGTGGCAGGAACAAAGAATAAGCCTACTATAGCTCCCTCTTTCCCAAAGCAGGAAATTTCAGTAGCTGTGTTCAGCCTCTGTGTTCAGGGGAGACATGAATAATAGTAAGTTTTCAACAGCCTTAGGGAGTAGCAGAATGAATATGTTTAAAACCCTTCGTTCCACAGCATCTCTTCTGTATTCTCCCTAGCATGGTTTTTTATCTTTTATTTCCTCAAATACTTATTCTGCTTCATTTATCACTGAGACAGAGGTTTGTGGTTTGTTTTATTTTTTATTATTTTTGTGCCTGTTGAATTAAGTATCATGAAAATAGATGGCAAAGAGTAGTATACAAACTCCACTTTCAACTTTCTGCCATTGAACTCAAGAACCTGGCATATAGGGGCGCCTGGGTAGTTCAGTTGGTTACGTGTCTGCCTTCAGCTCAAGTCATGATCTTGGGGTTCTGGGGTCCAGTCCCGAGCTGCATTAAGCTCCCTGCTCAGTGGGGAGTCTGCTTCTCTCTCTCCCTCTGCCCTTCCCCCCCTCCCCCCGCTCGTGCTCTCTCCTTCTCTTTCAAATAAATAAATGAAATCTGTAAAAAGAAAAGAAACTGGCTTACATATTTTACCTATTACAAGTTACTTTCTAATAGATTAGAGGAAAAGTTCTTTCTTTCAATCAAGAGAAGCAACCAATTTTCACTAAATGACAAGACAACGCAACCCTTCTTATTTGCTTTTAGTCTCATCACGAATAGGAAGCCTTCTTGGCCTTTTGTCAGAAATAATGGCCCCTGTTTACAATAAAAACAAAATGTACGCATCGCAGGACAGGTTTAAAAATCTGAAGCTGAAATATGCTTTCTTCTCTCGGTAATATTATTTTTCACTACCTCTTTATTTTTTAAAAACCCACATGGTATAGCCATCTGACGCATGAAAAGAATAATAGATGTGGAAAACTGCTATTTTTCTCAAAAAATATCTCCTTCCCACAATCATAAAGAAGACCATTGGCCTTTTATTGCCATGGTTTCCAAAACCCCGAGGCTGGCCCCTCTTTCTGCCTGCAGAGCCCCCTCATAGCTGCTGGTTTGGGTGAGCTTAGATTACACATTACTATCAAGGATAAGCCTCAACAAAATCGGGATCTGTGACCCCCCCTAGATAATCCCTTCAGTAGTCTGAGGTTTCCACGGTGATTTCCTTTTTCCTAAATTCCTGCGTTATTCTATGCAAAGTCTTCCGAGGTGGTGTTTTCATTGTCTGTGGGGCTGAGCGCTGGGGGGTAAAAAGCTGAAGCAGAAACTGCAGGCAGTGACCTTGAACCCCAACTCCGTGGGGGGAGATGTGCTACCCAGGTGAGCCACTCATGTGGAAGCCAAAGATCTTCACGCTTATTGCAAATTCATCAGCATACTGGTTTCTGAACAAGGCCCAAGTATGGGAGGAAGGTTAAGCGCGATAATGAAGGGATGACTAATCTGATGCCTAAATAGTGACTCCGGGCTGTCATACGACTTTTGCATCGTGCTGTCGCGCAATCAGCTTCGACACTCTGTGACGTCATCTCCCTTCCTTGTGAGTCCGAGCTCCCAGATGTAGCTTATCAGGCTGCTTGTAATGTGTGTCCTTTCAAGAGCCTTATGATGTAAATTGCATCACCACCACACTATCAGGGGAGGAGAGACATTAAATGATGTCCTCGACTATTCCAGCCCCAACCCTGGGAAGGTCTCCGAGTTTTCTCAGTAGAGGGGATAGCCTTCCAAAGGAAGGGGGGTTATCTGTCAAGATCTCCAAAGGCTGATACCATTGAGGCCAACTCCCTCCACATTGAGGTCCTCACCAACCTCATGAGAAAGGGCAGCAAGCGACAGTAATAGTGGAGGTGGCATTGTTGGTGGGGGAAGTAGGTCACCCATGGCTGATGCTACACATTTTGGGGGGCCATCACCCCCTCTTGATGTGGACTGTAACACCGTCAGCAAAGGCGAGTCACTAGAAGAGAACGTGGAGCCTGGTACCCACCTCAAAACGAGATATGGAACTAAATACCCCTGGGATTTTCACTTCTGCTCCTTAGGTCCAGAAGACCTCCCTCCTGGAAAGATTTGGAACCAGTCATTTGAGAGAGCAACTTCCTATCAGAAGTCTTAGTGGGCACCCTTGTATTCACCGGCAGACGGTTATTCTCATTTAACAATAAGGGGACTGAGGGGCGCCCGGCTGGCTCAGTTAGTAGAGCATGTGACTCTTGATCTCAACGTTGTGAGTTCAAGCCCCACATTGGGCATGGAGCCTAAAGTAAATAAATAAATAAACAAGTTGAAAATCCAGCTGAATTATCACCATCTTAGGTGGTGTCATGAATTGTGTCCTCCAAAAGAGTGACACTTGGAGCTCCAATCCCCAGTACCTCAGAACATATAACCTTACTTGGAAGTAGAGTCTTTACAAAGTTTGTCAAGTTAAAATGAGCTCAATACCACGGACCCTAATTCAATATGACTTGTATCCTTATGAAAAGAGGAAATCGGAACCCAGAGACACGAGCACAGGAAAACCATAACGCACAAAAGCAGGCAGGGACTGTAGTGATGCTTCTACAAGTCAGGGAATACTAAAGAAGGCCAGCAAAGCACCGGAAGCTAGAGGAGAGGCCTGGAACAGGTTCTCCCTCACAGCCCTTAGAAGGAACCCACTCTGCCAATACCTTGGTCTTAGACTTCTAACAGCCAGCACTGAGACAATAAATTTCTGTTATGTAAGCCACCAGTGTGTGCTACTTCGTTATAGAAGCCCTGGGAAACTAACGGAGATGGTGAACTAATTGTAGAAAAAGATTCCAGTTCTGGAAAAACCAGTCACTAGAGCGATTTCTCTTCTCTGACATTGCCGTTGATGGGTGGTCCTGGGAAGACAGTACTTTGAGTCGTTTTTGAGGTCCAAAGCACAATAATTGCACTGCGTTCAAATAGGATACCAAAGGCCAGCTTGGGGAGAGTAGTAAGAGATGGTCCCCTATTGATGGCAGGCCTGGCCTCGCCACAGCACCTGCCCCTTTGTCCTGGACTCATCTCTTCAGCTCTTCTCTCCTCCCAAAGGTTACATCTGCTTTACAGATGACAGTGTTTGCCTTGCTGGCTTCCTGGGTTGGAGCAATGGGACAGAAGAAGAGAAATCATTGTAATTTTTCAGTCTTAAGCGAAATCTCGGTATGACCGTCATAAGCCGAGTAAACAGCTTCTCCTGCGACAGGGTCATAGGGAATTTCAACCATTGGGCAGGAGCTACAATTATCTCCCTGCCCCCACTACCATTTTTCTTTTTGTTTTGAGTGTTCTAACCTCTGCTGGAGGCAAACTGAGCTGCTGAATCATTGGAATGGACACAGTCCAATGGTATCTGCTTTTAGCAGAATGGTTCTTCAGATAATCTGCTTCCATCATAGCAAGAGCTAAGCCAGTCAGTTGACACAGAGGAAATATTAAAGGCAATATTTTTTCATCAAGGTAAGGCACTAGATAGCCCACATGCTATTTTTTTTTCTCACTTAAACTCGAAAGTGAAAGCAGTCAACAAAGTCTTTTTGAGGAAGAAATAAGAAGGAAATTGATTTTAAAGCAAACAGATGCTGCCGATCTGATATCTAGGAGACTAGGAATCTGGTCCACTTCAGTCTCTCATCTTTTTCACCTTCTACGGAAGTACCACCCACTTTTTTTCCCATTCATTTCAGCCTGTCTCCCAATATACCATCTGTCCGCCTCATCCGAGAAAGCTCACAGATGAAGAAGAAAATAGAGTAACAAAGGAGGCCAAGTTATGCTGAGGAGTTACACCAGAGATCAGATACCCTCATCCTATCCCTTTGTCACGGGGCACTGTTTCAAACATTTCCCTCCTACTCTCCCCGAGTTGGTTTATAGGTGGAATTAAGGCTCACAGCCAGCTCAGAATAATGTTCTCCACAATTCTGAGGATGTAGACTTCCGATTATGAAGTCAACATGACTAGAGTTTCTCATCGCAATGCAGAGAAAAATAAGTATTTCTATGCACACGAAGGTCACCAAACTGACAAGGGTTTAGAGAACTTCTCCAGCCTTCAGACCTCCCTCCTACTCTTTTTGGGAGTGGGGGAGAGGAATGAAGTTGATTTGAAGAGTGCTAGACCTATGCACAAACGTGCTGGGTCCGCTGTGATAAAAATCACCGGTCATTTTGATTCCTACCCCTTGGTGATCTTCTTGGCAACCGCGTCATCCACCTGGTTTTCTGTCCTTATATTTTCATTGCTGTTCACCCCGCCCTTATCTCAACAGAACTTTTCAGAATGTAATTTCATCTGATTGTGCCAAATTAATCTATCCTCACTTGGACACCTCAATTGATGTATTTCCTGGACAGCCTGATCTGTCCTATTAGCTGAAGCACGAAGATCTCATTCCTTTACCATCCACATCCTCTCGGCCATGCCTTTTGGGGAAGAGCTTGACAAGTGTCTTCCCTTCTGCAAAACTCATCATCTATCTGTGGATCTAGCCATAAATAAGGAAAGAATCTTTGCTTAAACATCTAATCTCTGGATCTGGAATTACGCCTCTTAGAGCCACATTTACATTTCCAATCATGACATAGCACTGAATATTCATCTTTAGTTTTTCATCAGCTATCAATATAATCTTTTGATGCACTGCTGGGGTCCAGCCTCTGGTTTCTTATACCCAGCAGTGACTGGGACTTTCATGTCTCCCTTGAATTATTCTGAACCCACTTTTACAAATCCCATTACCTTCTTTTCTGGCTAATCTTTAATTTATACGGATCAAATTGCCTTGCCACAAACATCTTTTAAAAATATTACCTATTTCCCTGTTTTTTTACATACTCTAGATGCTCGATTGATGCTTTTTTAAAAATCTCCTTTCTTAGGGTCTCTTTTAAATGCATTTAAGAGCATCAGGCTCAAGAGACAGAACTTCTCAATCTCCATGATTTATTTGTGAAATGTCCCAGAGTAGAGGAATCCATTACGAACCTGAAACAGTGTATTGCAGTAAAGAGCACATAGGGATACATTTAGCAAACAATAATGACAATTATAGAAACAAAGAGAGGAGAAGAGAGGCATCCCCTGAGGCTAGGAATTAATTGAAGGTGGGATGTCACCAAAACAGACAGGTTTGCCTTTCCCAGCCCCCAACTTCCATCATAGCCAAAGCTCTCCTTCCTGACAGTAAATCGAGGCAGAGAGAGGCAAGAAGAGGGGTTCTTTTTTCTCAGAATGTCTTGTTTGGGGTTGAAAATCAAGAAAACTGCTAAGATGTTTGGTGCTGCTCATTCTTAAGGGAAGCGCCTTTGTAACATTTAGATAGCTTTTGAAATCTATACACGCTCTTCCTACCTGCTGTGCTCAATTTCAGAACCCAGTGCTGTCATTAAGGAAAAATAGCAACCTTTGTTCTCTCCTCCAGGCATAACATGTTGCACGGGTTTTCTGTTTCTAGGGGGAAAAAATAAATAAAATAAATTAAAAAAAATAAAAAACAACAAAAAAAACCCTCCCTTATTTCCTCAGGCTAAGGAAGCCGGACCAAGTATCTGTGTCTGTAGCCCTTTTTTGTGTGCGAGCCCTGGACACACCATTACTGTGGTTCACTGGGCAAGATTTCCTTCATGTATTTTAAAGTCCCTCATGAAGACATCAGGCCACTTACTGTAACGGATGGTTTTCATTCTCAGTGTAATAAAGGCACATTCCTGAGGCAGACATTTCCATCAGAGATGGCAAACATCAGAAGTTTCAAAGGCTTAGTTCACAAGTATATCTGAGCTTTCAAAGCTTGGCAGCATCTCTGGGATTTGAAAACTGGATTGGAAATCTGAGTTATATTTTTTGTACTTCTTGATTTAGTCTGTGTTTCATACACTCTATTTTCCTATCTTTAAACATATCAGAGAGACCAGAGTTATGGGGATACACACACACACACACACACACACACACACACACACACGATTAAAAAAAGCAAGGTTTATGAGTTTATTGAGATGCAGTAAACATTTTCGTTGTGAAATGTAAAACTCTCTTTTTTCTTTCTTTCCATTGTTGTTCAGTGTAGCAAAGATTGAGGCTCCTGGAGCTCATCTTTGCACATCTTAGATGTATGGGGGATGACACCTCAGTTTCATCTGTCTGCAGACTAAGTGTTGGGCTGAAAAGCAAGTGAGAGCCCACCCAGGCTCAACACAATGGAAGACCTCCCCCTTCCACTACCAAATTGGAGGCTCACCTCTGAGCACCCTGTCTTTCCCTCTTTCTTTCCTTTTACTATGCAAGTGTTACCTCTCCTCCCATGTTTGTCCCTATCACCTTCTCAAGAAGCTTTTACTATGATATGCTAAAAATATATACTATTTCAATTTCTCCCCCCAGCTATCTGGCCCTCCTTCTATAGCCGCACTCCCCCACTTATCTCCCTTCTTACGTCGATTTCCTCACCTCCTCCAATATATTGTTTCTTTCACTAATATAATATTGTTTTTTTAATCTTGATAATTTGTATTTGTCTTGAATTCTCTTGTCACATACTAAGGTTGCTACCTTTCATCCCTGGTACGTCTTTTCATGTTCTTTGATTTTTTACTTCTGTACCTTCTTTTTATAAAAGAACGTCTCTTACAGACAGTGCATTCCCAGGTCTTACTTATTAACTTACTTTATTTATCCTTAAAAAATTTTATTTATTTGTTTGACAGAAAGAGAGGGAGATCACAAGTAGGCAGAGGGAGAGGGAAGAGCAGGCTCCCTGCTGAGGAGAGATCTGGACGTGGGGCTAGATCTTGGGATCTTGACCTTCTGGGACTGAGTCACCCAGGCACCCCCTGGGTCCTATTTTAAATCCATCTAAGATTCTCTGTGGTTTCTGAGTGAGTTTAACACACTGGTGTTAATTTTAATTATTATTCTGTTAGGGTTTATTTCTATGACCTTACTTCATATCTTACACTTACTGTACTTTATTTTTTTTTCCTTCCCTAAAATCTTCCGTTGGCTAGATCAACGTTCATTCTTTCAGTTTGAGAGTTATACATTCTATTTTTGTCATGCCATATTTGTGCCTAACTACTTAAGATTTATACTTAGGCATATTTAAAAAAGTAATTTCTTAAATGTGTCAGTTAATCAATCTAACCTCTTTTCCCAAGTGGGATGAATGCTTTAACACATTGTCATCTCCTCTGGTGTGTCTATCAACCCCCCTCCCAGATATTATCATCTAGAACATAAATTCTGGATTGCGATGGATGTCCTTTCCTTTTTTTTGTTTTTTTGTTTGTTTCCTTTTTTTCAATATGTTTTCGTCCTTGCCTTTTTAGACAATAGATTTTCTAAGTTACTTGAGTCCTTTAATCCCCATATCTTTTCTAGCATCTTTCTAGATTTGTTTCTCTTATTGAAATTCTTCTTCTTCAAAAAAGTGTCGTCTTTAATCAGCCTGCATGGCTCAGTCAGTTAAGGGGCTGCCTTCAGCTCAGGTCATGTTCTCAGGGTCCTGGGAGCAAGGCCCACTATCAGGCTCCCTGCTCAGTGGGGAGCCTGTTTCTTCCTCTCCTTCTGCCTGCCACTCCCCCTGCTTGTGTTCATTCTCTCTCTCTCTCTCAAATAAATAAAAATCTTTAAAAAATTCAAAAAAATAATCAGCCCCAAATATTACTTATACCAAAGAAGCATATTTTGGGTGGTAAATTCTGCTACCCTTCATGGGGAAGTGCAAGGAAGATAATCCTTGTGGTATGCCTCTTGACCAGTGAAGGACAGGAGCCAGTAGAAACATCTTCCCTCTTCTGTTGCACAGATGGACAATACTAATAGTCTACACAGACCCTCAGGAGGTCCAGTGTGATGAAGCACCAGTTGCTTGGAGCAATGACCAACTCAATTACACATCCTTCTTTGGCTTTCTCTCCCACCTAAAACCTCTTTTTTTTTTCCACCTAAAACCTCTTATCAGAGTAAGTTTATTTTGCAAAATAAACCATCTACACTCAAAAAAAAAGTGTCTTTTTAAAGTGTTTTTAAAAAGGATCTTTATATGGCAACCTTTGAAGTTTTGTGTGCCTGATATTTATCCTTGCATTTATTTATTTACTTATTTGTACACTTTAGATTAATTTTATGGAAGTTCCAATGGGATCAGATTAAATGGTATAAATAACAAGATAGAATGACTATCTTACTGAGATTACAAATTATAAACATTCTTTTCCCCTTAACATTGCATTATTTACTGCTTCTGTGGACACAGAAATATACCTGCTATTCAAAGAGAATGACATTTGGAAGCTAAATGATCAAAGTGTATCCAAACTGGTTACAACAATTGATAACGCCGCAGGCAACACAGTTTCTTCACCCAGCTGCTGGCAGCAATAAACAACTACTCATCAGTATCCAAAGTGCAAGAATAAAATTATCATCTCAAATGTAATTGGAGATAATTTGTAAATGCATCCTTAAATTTTTAAGACTCCAGATTAAGTAAGAATAGAGTAATACATATGAATAAGATCAAGTACGTTTCTCTTTAAACAAATTTGTGCATTTAAATGATAGATTGGATATTAATTCTAGTTCAAAGTTCTTTCTCGGGGCACCTGGGTGGCTCAGTTGGTTGAGCAACTGCCTTCAGCTCAGGTCATGATCCTTGAGTTCCAGGATCGAGTCCCACATCGGGCTCCCAGCTCCACGGGGAGTCTGCTTCTTCCTCTAACCTTCTCTCCTCTCGTGCTCTCTCTCACTTTCTCTGTCTCTCAAATAAATAAATAAAATCTTTAAAAAAAAATAAAAAAAAACCAAAGTTCTTTCTCAACAGTATTTAAAAAATATTAGTCCATTATCCTCCTGTATTCAGTGTTGCTGTTGAGAAGTCAACTGATTCTTGTTCTTTCAGAAGTGATACACTCTTTTGGGGAACCTTTAAATGTTACTAAATTTCACTGTAAAGGGAGATTATCAAATTTCATCATAATGAATCCAGTAATGTATGTTTCTGTCCTTTTCGTCCTTCTATCGACCTTTCCAATTTGACATTCTTCACCTTTATTTCTGAGAGATATACCTTGTTTAGATCCTCTCCTGTGTGTGTGTGTGTGTGTGTGTGTGTGTGTGTGTGTGTGTGTGTGTTCTCCTCTCTCCCTTTAGGGACTCCTTGAATTTGGCCATCAGTAATTCTACTTCTATCCTCTGTATCTCTTAACAACTTAAAAAACCTCCTATCTTTTATCCATCCCTGCTGTGTTCTAAGGCCGATCCCTCACTCTGCTCCTTGGGCTCCCCAGTTGCCATCCTAATACTATTCAGCCCGCCTATTGTCTTGCTTGTTTCACCTGCTGCATTTTCCATATGCACATTTTCATGTTCAACTTTATGACTTCTGGTTACTACCTTTTCCGATTTTCCTTAAAAAGCTTACATTTTCAAGGGTAAAGCTTACATTTAGTTTAAAATCTTGATCTTGCTGTTCTTTTATGTCTATTTGGTGTGGAAGAGTTTGCTCAGTGTGCTGTTTTTTGTTTTTTGTTTTTTGTTTTTCTATTCGCTGCTGTCCACCGTCTAATTATTTTTTCCCAAGAGTTCATGTTCCTTGGGGGAGCATCAGTTCATCGTTCAGGTGATGTGTCTCAGAATATGTCATTGCAAGTCTAGTCCAAGCCTTAGCCTATATCTCATCTCCCCTGTTGAGGTTAAGGAGGAAGAAATGGGTGTGCTCCTGGACAAAGCTTCAGGTACCCAGCACTCTTATTAGATATGATCTTATTCGGCGGCCATGTTTTTCGTCACCTGTCTCTTAAACCCTATCAAGAAAGCACATTACCAAGGGATAATATTCTTCAATTTACTGTGCTCGATCCAGGGACCAGAAGAGGTGGAGATGGGAACGCTGGGCACTCTGCAGAATCAGCCTGACCTGGTGTATCTTCCCTTCAATGGCAGCACTGAGTGCTTTGGGCTGCAGGGGCCAGCTCTCTCCCAGGAGGAATGGAATGGGACCTGTTCTAGGCCACATGGAGTTCAGAAAAGAAAAGAACTCAAAGGCTCACTCTCAAACTGTTTTCCCATCCTCAGTAGTATCTGTCTATCTTGGGGGGACATTTCTTTCACTCCTCTGGTTCTTTTTTTTTTTAAAAAGATTTATTTATTTGACAGGGAGAGAGGGGACACGAGCAGGGAGAGTAGGGGAGGGAGAAGCAGGCTTCCAGCTGAGCAGGGAGCCCGATGTGGGGCTGGATCCCAGGATACTGGGATCATGACCTGAGCGGGAGGCAGACGCCCAACGACTAAGCCACCCAGGAGCCCCTACTCATGTGGTTCTTAAAGCTTTCTAGTCCTCAGGGATTTCGCACAGATTTTATGGTAATCTATAGGATCCTCTTTACCCCTTTGTTCTGTTCCTCCTGCTATATGCTTCCATAGCACTCATCCCATCTCCTCAGTCATCTCTGCATCACACAGTAGGTTCTCCATAAATACTTGGCAAATATGTAAAAGGTATAAACTCACCATATCTGATATGGTTATGGGAAGATGTTGGGTGTACATGGGGTTAGGTCTCTGCCATTGCTGGTCTAATCCAAATCATGATCACTGGTCTAGTTCGGCAGAGGAGGAGGCAGAAGGTTTATGAAACCTTCCGTGAACATACAGGATAGTACAATTTACCGTTACTGTATTATTTTCAATTAATGATAAATATTTGAGTAATATCCATTCATATCCTGTGCGTGTTTTCTTTCAGCTCTGTTTTTGCTTCATGTGTTTTGAAACTCTGTTGTTGGTACATACATACTGAGGGGAGCTAAGTCTTCATGATGATTGATCCTTTTAGCATGATGTAATGTTCCTCTTTGTTCTCGCTAATTTCCTTCACTCTGAAATCCACTTTAGCTGGATTTATATAGCTGCTTCTGATTTTTTATTGTTAATATTTGTACAATATCTCTTTTCCCATTCTTTTTCTTACAAATAACCTTCTTGTTGGATTTAAAGTAGTTTCTTACAGACAGCAATTAGTTGGGTCATGTTTCTTTTCGTCTTCTTTTTTTTTTTAACATTTATTTATTTATTTTGGAGAGAGAAGGAGCAAGACAAGGGACAGAGAAAGAGGGAGAGAGAGAGAATCCCAGGCAGACTCCGTGCTGAGTAAGGAGCCTGATGTGGGGCTCGATCTCACAGCCCTGATGTCATGACCCAAGCAGAAATCAAGAGCTGGATGCTTAACCTACTGAGACACCTACGTGTCCCAAAGCCCTAGTCTCCTTCTGTTATTTACTTTCTGTTTAGAAAAAGTTCCTTTAGCAATTTTTTAAGGGTAAACCTGCTGACAATGCATTCTGTTAGTTATCCTTTATCTGAAGATGTATTGATCTCCCTTTTATTCCTGAAGGATATTTTCACAAGGTATAGAATGTGCAGTTGATTGTTCTTGTCTTTCAACACTTGAAAAATGTTCTACTTCTTTCTGGAAAGAAGCAGAATACTGAATACCCTCTTTTCTTTCCTGTCTTGGTTGATGTAGATTGACAGTGGAGTATAGGCTCCCTACTGGGTCTCCGTGGTTCTGGAAAGGAGGAGAGTTGACAGCCAATTAGTCCCACCTTGTTCTACCTCATTCCATCCCATCAATGCCAGGTAGCGGTGAAGTCTATGCTGCCCTGTACCCTGCTGACCACCCTGGTGTAAGAGTCAAAGCACCACCTGCTTCCAGTGGGTAACCATGTGCACTTTTCTGTGCTCTCTCTTGCTTTCTAAGAAAAAAGGTGGGAAAAACACTTTACAGGTCTGATTAGGGAAAACTGAACCAAACAGATGAAACAACAACAAATTAACTTTCCTTGTTTCTCTTTCTCTTAGAGCTAAGTCTAGGCAAAATAGCTAAGTAGGTAAAATTTGACCTAAGTGTGTCTTTTCTGTTACCTTTTGGTGTCACCTCACCTGCTATAAGGTACTCAGGCTGTCTTCTGGATACTCCAGACTCTTCCTCAAAGAATTCCATCAAAATTTAGCTGGTCTTCTCAGTATAAGCCTTTTGGTTAATTTTTGTAAATTGCATCATGCATTAATTTGATAAGATTTTTTAATATATAAAAGTTTTCTCTTTAATAATCTATTCCATTAGGTCTTTGATAAATGACTAACAAAACTAACAAACTAAGAGATTAAAAGATGATAAATTTTTCATGTGTTACCCCTTCTATGAAACAACTGGGAGAAAAAGAGTTATACAACCGGGAAGGAAAGAATTATACAATTTTTAAACTTTTTTTTTCTAATGTAGTCACATTTAAGTAGAGGTCTTATGTATTTTAAGCAAAAGCATCAACACGGAAAACATTTCAGGAAAAGAGTTGGTACAGAGGCAGAGGCACTTGGGGCAACAGATCTTCAGGAATCCTTAAATAATTTATTTATTACCAACAGCGGACTGGCTCATTTCTCCTTAATTTGCACAGAGAATCAAGAGCTGTCTGCTAGGTGCTTAATTAAACAGTATGTGCCATTTCTACTCTTCTGTATCTTATTGATTTGATCTTGTTTCTCATCTGTCAGAGCTCTTGGATAAAAGCAATTGCTTTCCTAGGGTGTCATTTTATGTTCTGGTCTGCATTTCTGGATGAGTGATTTTAGATTTTATTGTTGTCATTATTTGGCTGTTGCTGTTTGATTTGTGAAATTTATGATTTATGTTCCACAGGACAAAACTTTAAGGATTTTAATAGAAAAAGGTATCCTTGGTACATCAAGTTTCTGTAGCATTTTTTTTTTTTCCTCTTCAGGAAAGAGGCCTGATTTTTCTTTCATTGTATCTCTCTGTAAGCAGCCTGGTTGTATTGTCAAATGATCCTTAAGAATTGGTGTTGCTTTTTCAAAACCATAGTCTTCTGAGGTTTTTAAATGGACAGCTTCAATTTGTACTGCTTTAGAAATCTGTGTGTGGACACCATGATATTGACAGGAAAAATCAGGAAAACTTCTCTCAACCTCGATGTCTCTTTGTATCAAGACCTGGAGCGGTTCTTGAAGAGAAGACATGAAAAGGAGCCAGAAAAATGTTCACCTGAGAATGATTGAACCTACCTTAATACAGTTTATGAGTGTAATTGCAACTACAAAATCTAACATACATATAAAATCAGGGTTTGATATCAATTTCAAATTCTCCTTTGCTAAGGAACTGGGGAGGGGCCACACTCAGGTAAGTAAATAGAATAAAAGAACTCAGTACGTTTTTTTGCATAACAAGGATGCAACACCTCAGGGCTTCCTCTGGATTCATTGGTGGTTGTTACTCTAGTATTAGAAGCAGCATGGAGTCTACTTTTCAATTTCATTCAAATTTCATCACTAATTTGCCATCTTAAAATTTTGTAATATAATCATAACAGTACTAAGTGTACCTTACAGTTAAATAGTACTTAAGAATTTACGCTCTTATATAAAATATCTCAAAGACATCATAAAAGAAGGGTGAGATATTTGTTTAAAATTTATTAATAACTATATGTATTGAACTGTGACCAGAAAATACGGCCTTTAATTATACTTTTTAATGAGGCATATTTTCAATTCATGAATTTTGTAGTATTAACTATATTAACTATCTATCTTATATGTACAGGTGATTTATAGAAGAAATACAATCTCAGTTTCTCTAACATATGAATTCTTCTTCCACTGGGCAGATTCCAGTAAGGGGCAGGTTTTATTGAGCCTCCAGAACCTGTGAACCAACAGAATTAGGAGTGTTATGCCCAGATTTTGAGATCCCCAAATACCACCAGGGAGCCGAGTCTGATGCAAAAGCAAAAGAGCCCTTTATTCAAGCTAGCTTGAGCTCTGTCTCTCACACTCACCGACACAG
>CM052802.1:63913784-63938611 GCA_028533885.1 Nasua narica
ATCTCAGAGATCAATCGTTCCATGCACGAGAAAGCCATCAATGGCATTGAAAACAATCCATGGGTTACATCTGCCAACAAAGTCAGAGTTTTTTAAAAGATTATTTATTTATTTGAGAGAAAGAGAGGGAAAGAGGGAGCATGCTCCCATGCACAGGCGAAGGGGAGGTGCAGCAGGGGAGGAGAAACAGACTCCCCGCTGAGCAGGGAGCCCGAATCCCAGGACCCTGGGATCCTGACCTGAGCCAAAGGCAGACACTTAGCCACCCAGACACCCCAACAAAGTTCGATTTTCATGGGGACTTCCCATCCCTTTAAAGAGATAAGTTATTGATATTAGAAAAAAGAAAGAAACAAGGAAAGTGGAATACCTGGCTCCTCAGAAAGAGGACATTATTTAAAAGTTAAAAGGAAGAACACAAGTCCCTGAAAATGATCCGCCACAAGAAATTAAAAAAAAAAATTCCAGATATTTCTACTTGGCTAAAAGGTGAATACAAAAAGATATGCTTTCTCTGAAGAGTTGAAAGGAAAAGATCGCTGGATTTGATACAAAGCTAATAGGCTTAGGCGTTGGCTTAGATAGGAAAAAGTTAGGATGAGGTGAGGTGCATGTACTAAAGGAATAGGAAAGGACATGGTAGAATCAAAATTACAAACCAGTCTTATTTCATGAGATAAAGGATATCTTAGAAAACATCTTCTTTAAAAAAAAAAAAGAAAGAAAAAACCTTCCGTGTATTACCAATTATATCTGATAATTATTGCCCATAAACTTTTAGAAAGTCTTGAAGGGAAAAAAAAAAAAAAGATGAGCTAAAGAGAAAAGTAAATTTAAAAAAAAGAACTTAAAAAAAAAAAAAAAGGAAACAAAGACGAGATAATGACCCTGAAAGATAAATAATAGAGATGGAGCATACAAATCACACATTTTCCAAAGAACACAGAGAAAACGGACTTGAGCAATAATCCAAGGTCTTCAAGAAGCATATTTTCAGTGAGACTGTGTGCTGAAAACAGCTGTCAGGGGCCAGGGAATTCTAGAGGAAAAAATCTAAAACCAGAAGAGGAGTTGGAGGAAGGTGATCAAAAAGTATGAACTTCCAGTTACAAAGTAAACAAGTACTAGGCATGTAACGGACAATGTGACGGACGAATAGAGCTAACGCTGCTATACGGTATACAGGAAAGTGAAGAGAGTAGACCCTGAGAACTCTCATCACTGTAAGAAATATATTTTCTTTTCTTTTTAGTGTGTCTATATGAGATGGTGAATGTTAACTAAGCCTAGTGTAGAAATCGTTTCACAATGTCTGCAAATCAAACCATCGTGTTGTACACCTTAAACTTGTGCAGTGACGCATGTCAGTTATTTCTCAATAAAACTGGGGGGGGGGGGAAGAGTCTAAAACCAAGACATACAGAGGTAAAATTCTGTATTTTTAGAATAAGTTATGGTGTGTGAACATGTGTTAATATTATGTCATATATGTATATATACATGTCCTAAAAAATTGAAAATGTTTACATTACAGTGTATAATATATACATTTGTAATATTCTAGAAAATTGAAGATGTTTATATTACAATGTTAAGTGAGAAAAAAAAGAACGCACACACAGTATATCTTAGCCATGTAAAAACATGAGATGGAAGCGATTATTCTAAAATGTTAAGAGCATTTATCCTAGTGGTGGGATTCTGTACGATGTTTTTTTTCTTCTTCTGAAATCCACATGTCTGCCTGGGCTTCTTGGTTTTACTGACTGCCCTGTGCTCCAACTCTGTCCTCTGCATCCTTCATTGGGTAACTAGCAAGCATCTCAAACTTAACATATCTGAAACCAGACTACTGATTTTTCCCCCTATCCTTCTGGGCTTTCATTTTTCTATATCCTCACTTAATCTCTAAGATTAAAAATCTAGGATTTGGATACACAAATTTTCCTTATATTATTTATATCATATATATAATGTGTATTCTTTTTTTTAAGATTTTATTTATTTATTTGACAGAGTAGAGAGATCACAAGCAGGCAGAGAGGCAGGCAAAGAGAGAGGAGGAAGCAGGCTCCCTGCTGAGCAGAGAGCCCGATGCGGGGCTCCATCCCAGGACCCTGAGATCATCACCTGAGCCGAAGGCAGAGGCTTTAACCCACTGAGCCACTCAGGCACCCCTATAATGTATATTCTTAACTATTGTTGCATACATAAAATATTTCATACTTTAAAGAAAAGCCTAAGGACTTGTCTGAAAAACACAAGAGGGACACCTGGGTGGCTCAGTTGGTTGAGCAGCTGCCTTCGGCTCAGGTCATGATGCCAGGGTCCTGGGATCCAGTACTACACTGGGCTCCTTGCGCGGCAGGGAGCCTGCTTCTCCCTCTGCCTCTGCCTGCCACTCTGCCTGCTCAGGCTCTCTCTTTTTCTGACAAATAAATAAATAAAATCTTTAAAAAAAAAAATAAAGAACACAAGAGCCAATCTAAAGGAGTTCCTAATAGCCAAAGTTGGAAAAATTTGAGCAGTAAAATAAATATGGATAGTATTGAATTTTAGCCCTTATAATAACATGAATATCCATGAATATAAATTGAAATAAATAATAAAAAAAATAAATGAGGGAGAAGGCATGGATCTTCCCCACTTAAGAATTTCAATTAGTAAATATAGAAGGAAAGAAGAAAATAGAAAATTGAAAATCAAAATAGGAATAGAAAATCACCATTAGGCAAACACCCCAGTAACAATTTTGGCAGGCATGATCCACTGATAGATGCCAAAATTACAGGGCAAAGGTCAGAGAAGCAGGATTTGCATCGCCTCCAAGTATCACCCTCAAGATTTTTTAACTACAAGAGGAAAAATAGTAACCCAACAGTGAAGCCAGCAGAAAGCACCTACACCACATGATCAAGGTCAAAGTCACAAGGAAGCCAGCAGAAACCACCTACACCACGTGATCAAGGTCAACGTCACAGGGAAGCCAGCAGAAACCACCTACACCATGTGATCAAGGTCAACGTCACAGGGAAGCCAGCAGAAATCACCTACACCACGTGATCAAGGTCAACATCACAGGTAACAGGGTATAAATATCATGAACCCCTTGATATGAGGTACTGAGACGGATACCTCACTTCTGTGCCGTTCTTTTCAGACTTGCACAACCTCATTTCAATCGTGGGAAAACATCAGACAGACCGCAAATAGAGGAACATCTACAAAATAACTCATCAGTACACTTCCAGGTTTCTTAAATCATGAAAGACATGGACAGACTGAGGAACTTCCACAGATTGGAGAAGATTAAAGAGAAATACCCAAATGCAGTGTGGGATCCTGGAACGGAGAAAGGACATTAGTGAAAAAAACTGATGAAAGTTGAGTAAAATCTGTAGTTTAATTAACAGCATTGTGCCAGTGTTAATTTCTTCGTTTTGATAATTATAGCGTGTAGCCCGGGAATGCTAAGGGAAGCTGGGAGAGGGTATCTGAGAACTCTAGTATTTTTGCAACTGCTTTTATTTTTATAAGTCTAAAATTAGTTCCAAATAAATGTTTTTAAATGGTATTCTAAAATAATACATCCAATAGTATCTCAGTTTTCTAGCTGTATGTTCAAGAGAAGCAAACCATGAGGAGCCACAGGCAAGATGGGAGAACAGAGGGGAGGGGCTTGTCCATACATATATGTGCTATTCACTAAAATGTTTCTAAGTGCTGGGATTATGATCATTTATTTTTCTCTTTAATTTTTTCTGCATTCTTTTTTTTTTTTCTTTTTTAAAGATTTATTTATTAGGGAGAGATATCACGTGTGCAGAGGAGGGACAGAGAGAGAGAGGGAGAGAGAAATTTCAGCAGACTTCCATGCTAAGCAGGGAGCCTGACGCCGGGCTTGATCCCAGGACCCTGAGTTCACCACCTGAACTGAAACCAGGAGTCAGATGCTCAACCGACTGTGCCTCCCAGATGCCCCAAATTTTCCTGCATTTTTATTTTTTCTAATGAACATGTATTGTTTTTATAGTTGTAATTAAACTAATAAATTATTCTTTTAAAAAGATCCAAGCAAACAAACCTGGATGTCATTTAAAATTTCTTTCTTTCCTATCTCATGTATCTAACCCATCTGCAAGCCTTGTCGGTTCTTCCTTCAAAATATATACATTCCTACCCCCTCTACTGCCTGCCTCTTAATTCACGCTTAATCCATCATTTTATCATCTTCTCTAGCCCTCCTATTTCCATCTGTGTCACCTAAGTCCCTTTTCTGTGTGACACCGGATCGATCTTTTAAATCAGACCCCATCATTCCTTTCCTGCTGTGCCTCTGCCGCCCTCAGAGTAAAACCCAATGGCTATATTTTGCCTACCTGGCCCTTGCCTCTCTCTAACCTGCCTTTCACCAGTGACCCTTGCTCCCTGGCCCCCATACACCTTCTTTTCGACCTTCCTCTTATACAATCGGATCGCTCCTGTCTCAGGGCCTTTGTACTTGCTGTCCATGCCCCAAATGCTCACTTCCCCAGGGAGACATTCACTCACGCCATTAATCTCTATTTTCTGATCCTGCTTTATTTTTCTGCACAGCAATTGTGAAAATAGGACATGAGAGCCTACTTATTATCTGTCTCTCTCTCGAAATGGAAGCTCTATTGCTCCCTTCTTGATACTCAGAACAATGTCTGGCACTGTAGCAGGTGATCAATAAATATGTATCAGTGAATGAATCAAACTCCTGCTCAATCCTCAGCCCTTGGGAGAGCCCACGCACCAATTCTGCTGCTTTGACCAGGGGTGGGGTTGGGGCAGGGGTGTGGTGCTGGCGGGTGGGGGGACTAGGCTTTAACTCTTGACCGCCCTTGTCCTGCCCTGCCCCTATTTCACACCCTGGCAATCCTTACGTGTCCTGGGACTCGATCTCAGTTTCTTCAAACACTCGTCAAAGTCACCAACAATAAGCATCTGTGGGCTTAGCCGACATTAGTGAGGATTATCCGGAGAACGTGGAGAGGAAAAGCAAATGACTTCAGGACAAGCATTAATCATCCTTGTTCTTAAAACGCTGTGTTCTCACCACCATCATGGAATTTCATCTATATACCCGCTGTCTATCTGGGGGCTCTCTGCCTCTTACTCCTCGCTTCCTTCCCTTCTTCTGTTTCCCACTTTCTCCCTCCCTTCAAGAGCACAGAAAATTCCCTCCCTTTGCCTCACAAAGAGCCATTTCCCTTCCCAGAGCAGGGGCACCTGCCTACCCCTAGGACTTGGGGTGGGGGTGGGGAGCACCTTCCATCACACACATTTTTCAGAGCACCTTCGGAAAATGGTTCTCTACCTGAGAATCCAGTGTCAGTTGTCCATGTTTTTCTCCACCTCATTACCTCTGCTTTTCTGTATTTTCTATTAGAAAGAGAAATTAAGGTGAAAGAAATTATTCTGTCAAGTACCCAAGTACAAAAGAAATAAAGTCAGGCAGGCTTCAGATCTTTCTTTCATAAAAATTAATACTTGTAGCTCATGGAAATGTTCTTTTCTTTTTTTTCTGCATCAAATTAAATATATATTTTTAAATTTTCTTAGTTTTTGCTAATTTGATAGAAAAATGGTATCTTTCTTTAAACTGTCTTTTATCATTTATTTATCTTTGTTTCAACAGCTTTATACAATTAATTGAAACTTCTCAAAAAAGAAAAAGCCAGTGGAAAAAATTTAACGATGTTCCTGTTCCTCAGCCCCTCTGTTTCTCTTGTAGTCCTGTCATCAACACCCCGTGTCATCGATAGAGACACAGTTTTCACATTTGACATCTTACAATCGAAGGTGTGCGTTTGGTAGTACATATGCTGAGTGTATCATTGCAAAAGTACTTAAAGATTATACTATAATTTGAAATTTAAATACAAATTTGTGTACAGAGAGATGAATGGAAACAAAACCGTAAGGCATAAATTTAGCATTGATGAAGCAAATATTCACTGTTAGAGAAATAATCACAATTCCATTTATTTACAAATCAGAGAAATAATCACAATTCCATTTATTTACAAATCAATGACCAAATGCATTATGGGACTTAAGGAAGCACCCACAAGCAGATGAAGCTGAGTTAGCCTTTCCCCTCCTTCTCCCCCCGCCCCCACCGCCAAGGTACAAACATAAGTTTTGCCTGTTACATACCAACCAGGGCAACTGAAAGAGATATTGCCAAGTCCATTGGAATACATAAAAAAAAAAAAGATCAAAGCCAAAAGATGCACGTTCCACAATGTCAAGGCATAGATTCATTGGCAGCATTTTTCTTTCTTAATAGTTTGCCTTGTAATTGATAGAATCTTAGACTTGAAGGAACACTTCATTAACAATATTAATAATTAAAAGTCAAAAGTGCTTTGGGTTTGTATAGTTCTTTCATATATATTATCCTATTTGATCCTCTTAACAAACCTGTAAGACCTTTATAACACTGCTTATTTTATTATTATTGTTATATTATTACCTTATCCTTATAATAATATTTATCATGATTATTATGACCATGTTGCAATTGAGAAATAATCACAACATATCTAAAATATATAATATGTTACATATGATTGTAAAATAAAGATAAAGATATTTATTATGATTCCTATGTTGAAGTTGAAAAAATGTTGCAGTTGAAAAAATGTTGCAGTTGAAAAAATTGAAGTCTATGTTGCAGTTGAAAAACTTGAGCTGAAAAATGTTGAAGCTTAGAGACTGAAAGTGATTTGTGAAGGGTCACAAAGCCCTTGAGTAATAGAGTATGAGTCTCGTGGTCTTATCGTAAAAAAGTCTCAAGACTCTCTCGTCCTCAAGCCTTGTTATATGTCAGTTTCACTACGCGGTCTCTCTAGACCGTAAAGGGAAAAGGTAACTAGCTATTTCTCCAGATTCATCCTACATCCCTCTGCCCCAGTGTGATAAGGAGCTGATTTGGTTAGGTGCTTTGGGTGTAAGAAACAGAAATCCCAACTCAACCAAGCTCCTGCAAGAAGGAAATGGATTATCTCACAGGAAATCCAGAAGTAAGGCAGCTTTCAAAGTCAATTGATTCAATGACTCAGTGATGGCATTGGAGACTCAGGTTCTTTCCACGTCCTCCTTCTGCTCTTCTCAGTACAGGCTTCATCCTCAAATTGGTAGCAAGCCAGCTCCAGCCATTTCAGGCAAAATATCCAGACATGTCAGCACACAGAGAAGAAGAGAGAAAGGACTTTCCTGGGGTTCTCTCTCAGGGAAAAGGAAATTTCTCCCAGAAGTTCCTCAGCATGACTTCTCTTTTGTCTTATTAGAGTTAGAAAACAAGCTCATTCTTGAAGTAATAACAGGCAAAGAAGAGGAAATTACCCTTGCACCAAGAAGGCAACACCTGGAGTTGGAAGTGGGAGCATCTTCCCTTGAGCCACAACCAACCTCCTTAGGCTGGGAAAAGGAGTTATTCACAGATCCTGTTGATTAGAGAACGCTTTACCTAGGAGGTGTGTTGTTCGGTGTGTTGTGTACTTTGTTTTTAAAATGGCACCTGCACAATTATCCACTCTAGTGTTTTGATGTAACCCCTAGTTAGGAAATCAGTTTCATCTCAGAATATTCATACAATTACCCACACACAGTTTATAAAATCATATGCTGACTTCTTGTGTTTTTATCTTTTGTAATATTAGTGCAATGAATGTGATCCACTTGAAACTCCAGGTAGTTAATGCTTTACTATGGCAATGGAAATGGCAGATGAGAACAGGAAATCAGGTTTGTAGAAGGAGGGATAAAACCAAGAAGACCTTGCTTGGTTGCTTGATAACTGAATGACAAGATCACATGTGGCAGTTTCACTATTAGATCTGAAGTGAAATCATGAGCGGGTTATAGAAAAGTCCTTGTATTCTTTCAGAAGCCATTTAACAATTAGCAAATAAGAGTGGAGTTGGACTATGACAGGATAATAGATTTTTCTGCCAGGAAAAAAAAAAGGATGTGCAATCATTACCTCAAGGAACAAAGAATGTAAAGAGGAGCTTAAAACTGGGACTTTGTTCTGGAAAGCATTTGGAAGTAGAATGCATTCATCCTTAAATAAAAACTGTATCTGCTATTACATGTGAAATATGATGTGTTTTACTCTAGCAAGAAAAAATGTAGTAGTGACTTTGCTAACACAAAGAATGTGTATGTGATTAAGTACTGTTATCAGTATACATTAAATGCTGGAAATTGGGCAAATGGGAAGCAGCGTATTTGTATTTTAGGTTTTAAGGGAAAGGACTTACTAATCTCCATGAAAATGAACTTTATAAAGTAATCTTTTTGGTTTAAAAAAAATGAAGCCTTGGGGCGCCCAGGTGGCTCAGTCCATTAAGTGTTTGCTTTCCACTCAGGTCATGATCCCAGGGTCCTAGATTGAGCCCCACATTGGGCTCCCTGCTCAGCAGAGAGCCTGCTTCCCCCTCTCCCTCTGCTCTTCCCCCTGCTTGTGCTCTTCTCTCAAATAAATAAACAAAATATTTTGAAAGAAAAAAAAAGAGGAAGAAAGAAAGAAAGAAAGAAAGAAAGAAAGAAAGAAAGAAAGAAAGAAAGAAAGAAAGAAAGAAAGAAAGAAAAGCCTGGAAGAACAACCCAAGAAAAAAAAGCAAAGAATATTGTAGATCATTCACAGAAGACAAAATACAAAGACTAATGAACATATGCATAGATATTCAACCTCAATAATACAGAAATGAAAAATAGAAGGAAATAATACCAATGTCTACCCAGTGGCAAGAATAATTGACAAGATCCACTTTTGTTAGAGGGATGGACACTTCTACATGATTGGTGGAAGTGTAAATGCGTACATTTTGCTGTGACAGTTTGGTGGTGGATCTCAAGCTTTTTATGCACACTTCAAGTATTCTTAACTTCCTCTGTACCTAAGTCAAATCCCAGCTGTGGTGACTCGGTGTGGGCTCAGATGGACTTCATACAGGTGCAAGTTGACCTATCTCTACCCCACCCCGGACTTCTCAGATGACCTACAACTCGGAACTGCTGAGGAACGTGCACAACGGTCAACACATCGCAAATCAGAAGTGCTGGGGAGGGCACATCCCATCAGGCAAATCTCTGACCAGTGGGGGATGGGACCCATCAATAAATGCTTCTCCCTTTCCCACTCTCCTTACCCCCTGCCCAAATGGATGGTCCTGAAATACATTTCCTGTGGCTATGCAGAAATTTCTGGATTTAAGCAACAGCCATCTGATGCAGTAGCTAACTCCATAAGATAGTTTAGTGTGGGCTCTCCCTCCTTCCCCACTTCATCCTCTCCTTTCATCCCTGGGATCACGATTCTCTGAAGGTCCTAACATGTAAGCATTGTCTCGAGCTCTGTGGGAACCTGATTAATGCAGGTAATAGCTAGCATGCTTTAGAGGGTCTGTGCCTAGCCTTCACCTTCTGGAATCTCTCCAGTGGACAAGCTCACTAAAATGTGTCAGAGATATATGTACACCAATGTGACCTATAGTATTCTTTGTAATAGCAGAGGTGGTCACATTGTTATAGTATTAAATGAAAAGAAGCAATTTATGGGAGATGTGTGTGTGTGTGCATGGAAATATATATACATCTCCTTACATATTGTGTAGGAATGAAAAAAAGCCATAAGAGGAAACTCCAAACTGTTAACAGTGATTATCTTGTAAAGTGTATAGTAATCAGAATGGGAGCACATGGTTTCTTTTTTATTTTTATAATAATACTAATGAAATCCAACCCAATAAAGATCTTTTTAAAAAAGGAAAGCAATCAGATTTCAATGTTTTTAATGTTTTCGGAAAGGAAAAATATCTAAAAATATATCCGATGACTCAAGGCGTAGAAGTAAGGAAAGTTTGTTTTCTTCCCCAATTTTAATTTTTTCACTATATATGTCTCTTCCCTAATCAATCTCTACTCACTTCTGGTCTGAAAATGACTCACCTTCTGTTTCTCTCTCTCTTCCCCAAATCCATCAAAATTGAACTTATCCGATTCCTGTTCCTTCAGGGCGCTAAGTTACAAGGGTGTTGATCTAGTCTCAAAGTCAGGATTTCCGAACTGTAAGAGATCTTCGTGTCCATGTCATTGTCTTAGAGATGAAGAAACTGAGACCCAAAGAAGATAAGTGATTAGCTCCGAGGCACATTGCCACAGAGCTGGGACCAGAATTCAGATCTCCTGATCTCCAGTTTGGAGCTCTTTGCCTTAAATGGTAATCAGAAAAAGTCTTTAGGTTATGGCATGAGCTGATGTTGTGTGGCTAGTTGATTTTATCCCTTCAGGTAACAGAAGTCCTTAATCTACTTCAAAAGCACACATCTTCAAAGGGAACTGAAGAAGCAAATTGAGTGAAAGAAGGCCTTCAGGAAATACTGGGGAGGGGGGAAGGTGGTGGGGGGGGAGGGGGGAGTTCTTATGCACAAGCCACACCTTGTATGAACCAGACGATTCCATGGGTGCCCCAGCTCCAGCTCTACTAAGAAAACCCTTGCTAGCATTTAGTAGCCATCACCTAAGGACCGACTGGTAGCAGGGGCTTTGATACGACTCCGCAGAATTTCCCTTCTGCTATTAGGCTTAAAATAGCTATTATAATCACCAAACAGACCAAGATTCATGTGAGCCTATATACCCAATGCATACAATTCAGGAGGATGGCCATCAGGTTCTCTCTGATAATTTTTCTTTGATTTTCTAAACTTCTTGATGCCATTTCTCTTATTTTTTCCCTTTTTAGTAATGTCTTTCTAAACATCCATGTTATAATCGGTGCTGGAACTCACTGATTGTGCATGACAGAAGGAACTTAAAGAAAATTATGCATTGCTCTGATCTAGCCTAGGGCACACAAATCAAAGCCTCCACTGAAGACAAGACATAGTAAAATTGAAAGTAGCTACACTTTATATGGAAATTAGCTGCTCCTAGAATGCAATACAGTTAAGCATATATCAAAGCAAAGACAAGGAACATACGAAATATATTTCTCCGCTTGGAATATTCCTTTCCCCTTTTCTTCATATAGAGGACAATTCTCAGTTTATGACATTACATCAGAAATTTAAAAGTTTATTTTCTTAACATGAAGATATGCATGGCTGGCATATTTGAGAAAAAATCGGGAATTTTCCTGCTTCATTTTTTTCTTTAACTAATATTTCATGGAATCTTAAAAAAAACCATCAGGACCTGAAGCAGTAATTCGAAAACACTGTGTCCTGATGCCTTTTGCTGATGTAATCAAGAAAACATGAAAAGAGTCTGTTTTTCCTCCAGAGCAGACTTATGCAAATTAAGGTTTTACTTTCTTTTTCTCTCGATTGCTTTTTTCTTTTAAATTACAAAAGAAAAATCTAAGATAAGGCAGTCCATATTTTTTATATTTCTTAATGCTCAAGGAGAGAAATTGTGTTGTTCAAAATAGCTATCCTGATCATAGATCAGTCTTCACCTAGGCTCTGACAATCACCAGCTAAAATGCAGACTCTTTATGTGGAAAAGAGAAGTACAAATCACACGAATTTGGTCACTTTCTTGCAGATGGCTACAGATCACAAAGTTTGCTGGCTTTCGAAACTCTTGATGTAAAGATGAGAATCTGACTTTTAATTCTTTTAAAATACCTCTGTTTCCGCTTGCAAAAAACAAACTGCACAGGCTAATTTACATAGAAAGGGAATTTATTGAAGCTTATCACGCACAGCATGGAAAAATCTCAGAGAACCGAAGAGTGAAGCTGGGAGGATCTGCAGCCAGAAACATGTCCCGACCCCATGGCGGACGGCTCTCCCGCGGAGGGACTTCAGTGGCTGGACGCCGAGTGCGGCTCTCATTATCATGCCACGAGCCCCGCGCCTTTGCTGAGACCGTTAAAGAAGAACACGACACACCGGGCATGGCACCCATTCCAATTAGTCTGTGCCTGCCCCATCACGCTGGTTTAAAAAATATTTTTTGGATCACTCAGGTCTATACACACTACAATTTTTAGTGGAGAGATTCCCTTTCTTAAAAAATTATGTACATATATATAAAGGTTTGTGTGTGCCTAGAAAATACGCGTGCTCTGGGGAGTGAGACAAGGGTGGGGTACAGGAGGAAGTGAGAACTTAATTTATATTTTGTATATGTCTGTGTTGCTTAAATTTACAAAGAGCGTGTGTTTCTTTCACAATAAGCATCCTGGCATAAAGAAGTAAATTACTGTTATAGTTCTTAACGTATTTAAGGCCATTTTTGCAGTTGTGAACTATAATTTATGAGCTATCATCTATCAACTAAGAGCTATCATCTAAAAGCTTCACTATTGGAATAGAAAGAAACTTAAGAGGTCAGGTGCAGCTTCTCCAGCAAACCCTATAATGGACAGTCCACATTTACTGTCTCCAGTGCTTTACTTCCTGGTCACACATAATAATTCTGACTTTATTTTTGTTCCAAGTATATTTATTTTATTTAATTTAACCTCATTAAATTTTATTTAGTCTGTTACTTTTTTCATTACGTCATCACAGGAAAGCTGGAGGCCTGGATTTTGTTCTTTGGGTCAGGGAAGCCAACACCAGCCCGAGAGTTGGCCTGCGTGGCACCCCCTTTGTACATGACGTCCTGGACTGGGGGGTAACGCACTCCCATGACTACCATAGCACAAAACTACTCGGAAGAGGTCACAATTATTTTGCAGCTGGAAGATCAATGGAACCTTTTCTCCTGTTAACACACTCAATGGCTTTGCAGTCAACAAAACTGGCTACCCATTTTCTCTTTCTTGGTTTCTTTTTTGGTGTTCCCTCTTGGTTCTTCTCCCTCTCCAATCTGTTCCCTTTCAGTATCTTTTGCTGGCTTCTCTCTCTTTACACTTCCTTAAAAAACTACTGTCTCTTCTTTACATTCATAACGATGATCTTCTTCGCTTCTAGAGGACCTCAATAATTGTCTATTACCTGTTGATCCTCAAATCTATGTCTTCCTTGGATTTTCAGCAAAGACCGGATAGGTACTCTTGCCCTGGCCTTGTTTATGCACTTTTTTTTGTTTTATTTTGGCTCTTTTGAGAATACGAACAGAGAACTACTCATAGGTCAGGAAAGAGAAGCTATAACAAAGTTAAATCTCAAAGAGACAGGAGCTAGAGGGTGGCTCTGCAATTAAGAAGGCTTCATAGGCTAGAAGTAAGAGTTAACAAATTTGCAGATCTTCATTCTGATGGCCTATTATAAATGTGACTTAGCCATGCGCCCTCTCTAACTCATTAAAAATGCAAATTCTTGCCTTATTTCTTGGTTTTAAAAGCGACTATGACTCTTTAAAC
The DNA here is from genome assembly GCA_028533885.1 of Nasua narica. Taxonomy (NCBI): domain Eukaryota; kingdom Metazoa; phylum Chordata; class Mammalia; order Carnivora; family Procyonidae; genus Nasua; species Nasua narica. The sequence continues at coordinate 63,927,142 of CM052802.1, forward strand.
TCATATTTCACCTTTTTTTTTTCTGACCTCAAGTGTATGGGATTGAGTTAATTATACCCAGACACACTATACTTTGCCTACACATGGCCCAATTAATTGTTTCAATTTGTGTTCTTATTTCTCATTCTTACTCTTTCTATCATTTGATGGAACAGCATCAAAGGCATTGACTTCGGTATGTGCAATATATGTCCTTGGATGGCATGTGTCTCTGATAGAAATATAAATGATGCTTTATTATTGCTTTCTATTTCTTTTTTCACTCAACACAGTTTTTAAGATTTATGTTTCTGCATATACATCTAGTTCTGACTGCTGCAGGCTTTTCCAGTGCATGTATCTCTCATATTTACTCATCCACGCTCACAATGATAGGCATCTGCGTTGCCTCCAACTTCCCTGCTTCCAAAACAATGCTAGACGACAAACAACTTTCCATATTCCGTTTCTCTATCAATGACATTACTCTTCTGCTTTACCTGTATAGAAGTGGGGTTGTTAGGTATGTGCATAATTAACCTTATTAAATATTGCCAACTTAGTCTTTAGAATGGCTTACCAATTTACATTTCTGCAGTGTTTGAGGGGTCCCCTTTTCTCTACATCCTCATGAATACTTATGATAGTATGTTCAGCGTTTTGCCAAAGTGGGTTTGCAATAAAGCTCATCATTTCAAACCAGATTGACCATTCTTGGATCAGGTGTCCGTACCTTTTCCAATCATGTGTAGCTAGTGAAAGGTAGGGTCACATGGTAGGTAATATTGCTGATTTACCTTTAGCGGTGGGGGCGGGGGAGGGGGGAGTGGGTGGGCAGCTGCTCCTTAGAATTGTTGGTGCATGAGGCGAGACTGTGTGCTTTTCATTCTTCAAGTCTCCTCCATTTGTTGGTAGAGTGATAACTCCAAATGCAAATCTGCTCTGCTTGACTGTTGAAATGTTATGCCCATAGGCTACAACCTAAACTTCTTAGTATGCTTTGCCATCTGGCTCCTAACTTCCTCTGTGGCCGCAGTGGAACCCCTATGGTTTTCCTAGCAGGCCACAGCATTTCATACCTCCTTGCTTTTTTTGTTACTGCTTCTTGTACTTGCAAAGTCCTTTGGCATCTCCCAACTCAATTTTCTTTTACACTCTCCTGACCAGTCTTATCTATTTTTAAGCCTTAACTCTGGACTTACTAGCCCCAGAAATCACTCTTTGCCCACTCCAAACCACATGTCTTTTTGGCTGACTTGGCTCCCTACCAACTTTTCCAGGAAAGCATCTACTCCTTTCTTCTACTTTATGGTGCTGCTGTTACCTCCTGCTTGGCTGCATGTTCTCTGAAAGCCAAGAAAGCATCTTATTTGGCTTTTTCTTTCCAGAGCCTAGCACAATGTCTCAATCTAGTGAATGCCTGACAAATGTTTTCAAATGAATTGAAAATGAGCCACTTATTTTACAGGGTAATAAACTAGGGTCTGGAGAGGTTATATGGCCTTCTCAATGGCATAAAGATAGTAGATGAGAATGCTGGAAGCAAAACCCAGTTCTCTTGGTTTCTACTGCTTTCCACTATACTGTGAAGAATCCTCCTCATTTGTCCTAATTACTTCCATTCTACAGGGTAAGAAACTGAAAAATTGAGAAAGTCACCTTCCTCATGTCAAGAAACATTCAACTACAGTTCTATGTAGACTTTTAAAACTTTCCTTTTGATTTTTCCTTCTCTACTGAAAAATACTGAACTATATGGAAACAGACATTATAATGATATTTTGGATTCTAGATTATATGAGGAAATTCACCATGGAGCTTCAAACTAAAGGAAGAAATTCCTTAAATCAAAAAGTATGGATACTAATTTTTAAAAAGCTGATGTCAATGACTAAATCATATTTTTCTCTTGTATTTTACATTTCCCTACCATCTTTTGACTGTTTATCAGACATATTGCAATCAAAGTCATCATTTCTGTCAAGAAACTTTGCAGAGAAGTTTACAATACTGAATGTACTATTATAAAAATATGTCCTTTTCAGTTTTCAAAGGGCCTTGAAGTGTTTTGCAGAAATTCTCCACTTGCTTCTGTACTCTTTGCTCTCGACCTTGAGAGAGGGCTGCAGAGTTCCCACTAGAGCTGGGGAGGAGAGAAACCATTCTGTCTTTATTTTTCCATCCATTCCAAGAGTCGTTCAGCGGAAGCTGACGGTGAGTGTGCCCATTAACTCCAGGCATTTTCCCTGCCACTTTAGAATACACAGGTGTCAGAGGGAGTGGATAGGGGGTGTGGGAGGTTTCAGCGTAAGACTGCTTTGTAGCTTGCCTCTAATGCTTTTTCAATTTACACATGTCTGAGGAAGGGCCATTGCTCTCCACAGTCCTGAGAAAGGAGTTCATTATTTCTGTAATGTGAATTAGGGGCAGGAATCACAATGCTCCACGTAAATCAAGGGAACTCAGATGCACTGTAAAGCTTTGCACCTGACTTTGCAAATCCTCCAACAGGACTGGGGACTTTTGGTTCTCTGCTTGTTTCCAGTCACTGTGAAAGGAATTTCCCATCAATCAAGAGTGCCACACAGGCTGATAGCAGTAATGTCTATAACCATCCGAGAATCCTAATGTTTATCACATTAGAGGTAAACTAGAAAATTATTTATGATATAATTCATGTGTATCGTTTAGACACCCAGCAATGTTCTTTCTAGCAATGCTCAGGGATGATTTCAGTGGGAGGGGCTGATGGCAAAGGAGGTAGGAGGTGGCAGTAGTAGTAAGATTTGTGGCCCATTGTTTTGTTTTTAACCTTTGATAAAACGACTCACAAACAAAAAATTTTTGAAAACTGCTGCATTAAAACCGTGTCATTTCCAGAAGTGAACTAATGTACTACCTCATCATGAAATAACATGTAGTTATTGGAAGCCTGAAAGATACACTCTGGAACCACAACTTTTAGACATATATTAATGTATAATTAATTATATTATTTATGACAATTATATATTTATTTATACAAAATATTTATATTAATTCACTAGATGCTTGAAACTATATATATCATATATAAAGAAAAATCATGCCCCTTCCCCAAAGTGTAGAATAGTTTAAGAAGCACGGTGAAGTCCGTTTGTGGAAAAGAATGAGTCATGAATTCATCAACTAGCCTAAGTAAGTGATCCAGTTAGCTTTATCTGCATGAAACATTAAGAACTATGCAAAACTAACACAAATATTTCCTTGATTTTGTAGGAATCTGTTTTTGATTATGGAAATATGTGATGGGCACAATAAGCATAATCTTAAATTATACTTCGTTTTATGCTACCCAGAAGTTGAGGACTTACAGAGGCTGGGAAAAGTAGAAAAAGTAGTTTCCACTTGACTAGGATTCTGTTTGTTCTGTTTATTTACAGACTTAACCAATAAATCTAAAGTCAACCCTTCATTTTTGTCTGAATTACACATGGGCAATTTCCATGTAAGGGTAAACTGGTATAAATATAAATACATATCAAGAAGTATTTCATGAAAATTTAAAGAAAATGAATTCTTTCTTTCTTCTTCTTTTTTTTAAAAGATTTTTAAGATTTTATATATTTACTTGAGAGTGAGAGAGAGCAGGAGCTGGGGGAGAGGCAGATGGAAAGGGAGAAGCAGACTCTCCACTGAGCAGGGAGCCCTCCTCAGGGCTCAGTCCCAGGACCCTGGGATCATAACCTGAGCCCATTACCTGAGCCCAAGGCAGACCAATTAAGCCGCCCAGACGCCCTGAAAATGAGTTCTTTCAATTTACATTTATTTAATTACTTCTTGGATTACATAAAAGTAAAAAATATGTATTAGACTATCTAGGCATTTATTTGGAGCCATTAGAGGATCGTAAATCATCTATTCTACATTGGAACACAATCAAAAGAGGAAGTTCATTTTCTTTTTCTCAGCTGAACCTATGAGAGGCCTTGATGAGATTCTCAGTATAAATCAAGATGCTCTCCTCTTCATTTTTAAAAAGATTTGTCGGAGAAGGAAACATCTTACATTCCATTGATAGTCTACCCGCCCCCCCCCCAAATGTCTTGTAGATGAGGTGGCAAATCTTCTGGTGTCCAAAATGCTGATGTACTAGCTTCAGTGACAGCCTCTGTGAGTTCCTCAGTCCTTACAAAGGCTCAGAGGAATCTGTTAGGATCGTGCCATCCTCCATAAGTAGAACATAAGCAGGTTAGGGTCCTGCGCTCTCGCTGTTGAGAAGGAAGGGAGCAGCCCTTCAGCCTCCATTTTTCCCATGAGCCATTTGGAATCTTTTAGTCTGTAGTCTGCCAGAATGTTCTACTTTTTATTTCTCCTCCTCCTTGGATGATGACTGTGGGCCCCAGGTGCCAAACTGTGGAACATAATTGTCTACTGATGGTGACATCTGGTTTGTTGGCAAGCTTCTTCCTGAGTTTTTTTTCTCAGTGAATAAATGATAGCTTAGAGCTGGGTAATAATGGAGCTTTGTCTCCTAACATCTTTGGGCCAGGTTTATTTCAAATTCATTAGCTTATGCTAAGAGGAAACTATGAACCATCGATAACCCTAGCTGCAAGTTAGTCTTCAGAAAGTCTTGCAGACGTAATTAGCCTGGAATAAATTCTGCAGCTGATTTTTTAATGAAACATTTTTCTATCTCCAGGGATGTGAAAGTAAGGAAGAATTTTGAGTCATTTACAAGGGAAAAATCAACTTTTACAATTGTTAAGTGCTAATCCAAAGTATGAAGAGGGTGCTTTTGTGAAATTGTCCCCCCAGAGACAACATTTACAGAAGACTTCTGAATTTACATATTGTGGATACAATCTATCCATTCTTTGTGTTTTTTAACATACAATATTCACTACCCTTAGCATCTTTTTACAATCTCAATGTTGTTTATGTCTAACCATCCTTATCTATGTCTTGGCCTAAAATCTACTGAAAACTGAAGAAGAATCATGAATACTTAGAAAAGACAAAATAGTAAATGAAGTTATTATTTAAAAGCAAAATTCAAAAATTTTTTTAAGGAAGAGAAAGTTCAAAGTATTAACTCCTATAATTGTAGAAATTCGATCCCAAACTTTCTGGTTCTGTAATATATAGTCTATGTGTTTTTCTTTCTTTCTTTCTTTCTTTCTTTCTTTCTTTCTTTCTTTCTTTCTTTCTTTCTTTCTTTCTTTCTTTTTTTGCCTTTGTCTTTAAAGAAGGAAAACTTTATGCTACAAAGTTCAATACTGATAGACTGATAAATTTCTATTTGCTCAAATAGTAAGTCTACTAGTTTATTTTTTTGCTAGAGAATAGATAAAAAATTACACTAAAACCCAGATGATGCTACCATGTAGGCTTATTTTCTATAAATAACTCTTAAGGAGATAAAGTCAGATGATTCAAAAAATACGATGTCACTGATGCATTTGTGAGGTTGTGTTTGCCTAAATTTTATTCCTAGTAAGTAGTATGGTGGTTCTTTCTGCCATGTCTAGAAAGTACATACAATTATTACAAAGGTCAGTAATCAAATTGACCATTTTCTTGAGCTTCTAGGCTAAACTACTAATATCAAGAATTGGATTTTAATATACAAACCAAGCCCAGATGTAAGTTGGGGTATAGTCGTGAGTAGAATCTGTCCCTGAAGAAGTAGGCAGATTTTCATAGGAAATAGTCTGGAGCAGGAGAAAATCATGGGTTGGGGGGGTACAATATTCAAGGGGGGGAGTAACAGGGACAGAAGAATGTCTTGACTGTAAGGTGAGGAGGACGGAAGAAACTTCAGAACACAACAGGGAAGGAATGGGAAACGTGGCCATTGTCTGGAAACAGAATGGAAAAGTGGGAAATTTAAAAGGATTTTAAGAGGAACCTTTTAAAAAATTAAGAAGAGGAAGTAGTGAAAGTCATAGCAGAACTTTAGAGAAGCAAACCTTGAGAATGATAGATGTGATTGAGGTTTCTGGGATAGTACTTTTAAGACAGCCTTAATCTTGTTCCCTGAATCTCTGAATTATTTGAGAGCAGAGTCATCATGTTCCCCTTGTATTTCCTCACCCTGGATTCTATGTCTTCTGCCTTGGCTTCCATGATCTCTAGAGATGGCTCTGCAGAAGGCTGCCGGGGCCTCTTTCCCAGCTGATTCTTCTCACTCATGTCCCTGTTGGCCACTGCTGACTAGCAACAACCAGGGTTTCTCCCCTGGCTTTTGTGGCCCTTGACTCTTCTGTTCCTCCTTCTCCCTGGTAGTGTGCTCCTTCCTTGGGCTTCCCTTCTCCTTCTGCTGCCTCAGCTTGGGCATCACCGTCTCTCTCCACACTCTTTTGCCTGGTATCCCACACAACTTCAAGATGTCCGACACCTAGTTAAGACAGGCCTAAATCTGAGCCTTACTCTGACTTCTTTCCCAGGCTCCACCCTCACACTGGCCTGTTAGACTCTGCAGGTACCTCAAACTTAAGGGGTTTAAAACATAATTATCTCTTCATCACAAAATCTGCTTCTTATCTTACATTCCCTAACTCTGCAATCAGTATCACTGTCTTCCCAGTCACCCAGGCTCAAAAAGATTATCTTGGATTTCTCCCTCTTTGCACCCTACATTCAATTGCCAAGTCATTCTGCCTTTGCAATGTCTCTCACATTCATTGACTGTCATTGTCACCACTCCAGAGAAGCTTCTGGAACAATAATTTTCTTATTGTTCATTTGACTCCAATATCTCCCATGGGATGTACTGTTAGTATAATATGGATAGATGCTTACTGAATTAATAAATCCTATCAACGTTCATTCAGTCAACAATCATCGAGTGCCTGCTCGATGCTTGACAAAGGTCAGTGGAGACAGAGAGAGGAAAACAAAAGATTCTTACATTACAAAGGAATATCAAGGGGTGCCTGGGTGGCTCAGTTGTTTAAGTGTCTGCCTTTGGCTCAGGTCATGATCCCAGGGTCCTGGGATCCATCCTTGCATCAGGGTCCCTCGGCGGGAAGCTTGCTTCTCCCTCTCCCACTCCCCCTGCTTGTGTTCCCTCTCTTGTTGTCTCTCTCTGTGTCAAATAAATAAATAAAATCTTAAAAAAAAAAAGGAATATCAAGGCTTTCTTTAAAAGGATTCTGAGTTTCTAATCTGCTAACTTCACATAAAAAGAATGAGAAATATGGTTTTATTTGTAGAGAAATGCAGGAAAGAAGAGTTTGTTGATGGCAGCCTCTATTAAATAATGATATAGGATATTACAATTGCTTATAGAGTCTCCTTTCTTGAATATTTTTAAGAATAAGATAGGCTGATTATTCATGAAATAAGCACTAGGTTCACGACCAAAACAAAATCATGCTAATGAGACTCAGTGTACCTACCGATCTATTTAGTTTGTCTTGTTTCAGCTGGTTTTCACACTGGGATCTGTGTGTGAGTGACCTCTGAGTACATTTGCTGGAAGCAAAGCCTTCTACTTTCTTTGCCTAGTGGTAACCAGGGAAGGATGTGGATCTTGCTCAAAGAGAAGTTAAGTGGCTTTAAGCCTCTGTTTAAAAATCCTAAGTTTTTGCTTTAAATGCTGTTTTGAGTAGTTCATTATGGAAAATATACTTCTGCTTCCAGAAAGTGCCCGCGCTCTTCATCAAAGGCAAGCTGCTGATTACTAAAGGAAGGATGTGGTACAAGAGCAAGCCAAGTGTTGATTATAAGAAAAGGGAAAAGCTTCCAGCTAGTTAGCTGGAAACTGAAGCAACCTGCTAACAGTTTTCGGGTTGGAAAGGTGATCAAGGACTTTCCTTGAGACAAACAGTGTCATTTGATTGGTTTCACTCCCTCATCATCAGAAGGTTTGTGCAATACCGTGGGATGTTGTAGAAAGAGCCTGCATGCAATTTGCCGTCAGACCTGGGGTTGGGTTCCAGTTCTATTCACTTAATGCTGATAAAACCCTGGGCAAGCCAAGCTGACAGAGCCTCAGTTTCCTCACTTACAAAACAGGGTTAACAATAGTCACCCAGTTCACCTGATTATTGTAAAAACTTCACATCTGTCATAGAGCACCATGAGCTAAATATACCCTGAATTATCTATGCAAATGTTCAGTAATAATTAGAAGGGAGGTGCTGAGAACCAAAAGTTTGCATTTTTAATTAAACTTAAGTCTTAAAAGAAGTTTGACAGATGTGATGTGTAAGAAATAGCAAATAAGTTCATAATCATACTCAAGGGTTTATTTAATTCTATCCTGAATGTGGATTTTTTTTTTTGAATGTGGATTATTTTTAAAAGTAAATTTCAATTTGCTCAAGCTCTATGTTCTAAAATCCACTTGTAAATTAGTTTTTGAAATGCGTGGCCTATTTTCCCACAGAACAATGCTATAAATGATGGTTAAGTCTCCACACCCTGTAAAGACTACCCAAGAGTAACTAAAATGTCAGGCTTTTGCAGTTTGGTCCAGGGCCCTAGCCATTTCCTAGTGTCTCCATGTAGTGTAAGCTACAGCTTGGAGATCATTTATGCTTTTGCTGCTCCTTGGAGCATGGGAAGAAGGACTTGTGGAACCTCAGATAGTGGCTGTGTCCTCTCCACATCCTCAGGGCGTGATCAGAAGGAAATATGGCTGCTTGCAATGTCCGCAAACCTGTCTGCCCCCCACCCAGCACATGTCATACTGAGTCCTTACCTCTTCTCTATTCAACCCATACTTCTGTCTGGATTGTGGTGAGTCCTTGAAAATAAATTCTTGAGAAGAGTAAGCCTCGTGGTAAAATCCCATCCACTCCTGCTGCTCCTGTGGGGACTCTCTTCTTCCATAAGGAGATTAGAGCCATTGGGGAATGTCTATCGAGGATCCAAGAAACTCTAGGTCACATGGGGGAAGGGCCAGAGGAAATAAAGGGCTTAGGATGTTTGCTCCCTCTCAGAAACTTCTGGGGTGGGAAATCCCTTTCCCTAGCACAGGCCAAACAGACACATGAGTTAATATTTTCAGTGGGAAGTTTGTAAATTAAAGGTCTCCTTGTAATATCCCTTCACTGCGAATTCTTGTTATTTTAATAGAGGGGATATTTTTGCTTTTTGAAAGAACACTAAAGTGAAGAGCAGACTTGTTAATCACTCATCTAAGATAAGCACCATTTTGATGTCTATAATATTCTAAAATGATGAGAAATATCTTAAAAGATAGAGTTCCATGGTGGGACAAACAAGCTTGTCATTTATATGTATGTATATATAGTTTCATGGTTTTAAATCAATAGATGTAGAAAACTCTGAAAAATGTGTATGATTAGAAACAGCCAAGCCAATATTTTCAGTTTGAATAATATTATAGTGATGTCTAAATGGTAGAAGCTTCCGTTCTCTCAGCCCTAAGGTTGTAACAGGGCTGCCACCTGTGGTTGTGCAGTTTGTGGACTGAACAAAGGGAGCTCGCCTGGGGTTTAGTGATGCTGAAATTCGATGAGGTGCTCCGGCACAGAGCTAAGCTGGAAGGAAGAGACACCTTCATGATATTTACACTCGAGTGCCCAGTATGCTAGCAACTATCCTGTTTGGCTATCGTCAAACACTATATTTATCCACCCACATGCCAGGAGAAAAAAATAGCAGCCAGGGGATATCTTAAGGGAATTAGTACAACCAACTCCGTTAATCCATGTTTATTATAAAGTTGACACTTTAAATGTTTATTAGCAAAGGAGAAGGGAAGTTCTTACTTATTGAGAGTCTAGGAGGTGGTAGGCACTGTGTCACCCTGTTAGAGTCTGCTGGAGCCCCTCATTCAAAATGGGGAAAGGCAGTGGAAAGGAATACAAGCCGATAATAATTATATTTTAAATGCCAATCCATTAAATTAGCATATTTTTTCATTGAATTTGAAAATACTTTATCTTATTTGTCACAACAGCTCGATGATATTATCTACATCTGACAGGTAAGTTATAAAAATGTTAAATGCATTAGTAAAGATTTACTAGTGCATTTAATTGTAGTCTCCAGATGCTTAATCCTGTGCTCTTTCCATTGTGCCGGTAAAAGGCAGATTTAAGTGATGGAAACCTGTAGGCTGAGCTCTGGAATAGAAAGCAGTGTGTGGGGGTGGGGTTGGGGTTGGTGGAGGAGGGGCCGACACTGGAAAGAAATTAAACTTTGAACAGTAGATTTGAAGTTAACAGTTACAATGTTAACTATACCTGAAAACCATACAAACAAAAAAGGAAAAAGGCAAAAAATGTTCTTAAAACCAGGGGAGAGAACAAAGGACTCTCAGAACATTTTATATAGCAAGCACCTTAAGAAGGAAGCCCTGCCAAGGTGAGGCAGGAAAAGTCAGAAAACGATATTCACAGATTCAGTATCGATGGGAAAAAGAGAGGGCCAGACACTAAAAGCAATATATGCACTTAACAATGTGATTATCCTTCCAGGGTATTATAAGGAAAAATCATATCGACTTGACTTAGCTGACAGGAATATATTTGTTTTCATAGGCCAAAAAACTTAAGATAGCTTCATGGTTATGAATACAGGATATCCTTAAACCATCATGGAGCCCTGGAAGACACCACGGTAACACAGAACTCCCTTGGGAACAGAAGTGGTTTAGCCTTTCAGCTGGTATATAAATTCAGTTCAGTGCAGCCAAAGACAGGCTTAGTTAAATACAATTTAGGATTAATTGTGAGTTGAATATCTTAACCAGATTTGTCAGAAACCTTTGCCTTGGTTCAATTTCAATATGCCCTTTCTTCACATAATCCGTCATTCTGTCTATCCATCTTTTCATCCTTTCATCTGTCCATCTTCTATCCTTCCACTTACCCATTTCAGCCCCACCTATCCTTCAGTTCATCTGTCCTTCTATCCATACGTTCATCCAGCCCTTCATCTTTCTATCCATCCATCTACCCAGCCAATAATCCCTTTATTCTTTCTTCCCAGTTAATTGCTTGTGGATAAGGAGGTACGAATAAAACAGCCCCAGAAATCAAGATACATTTAGGTGTGCAATTTCAGGCGAGTTGGGAGATGTATAATTACATCATTTATTATAGTCCTGGTAGCCCCCTAGTAAGTTTATCATGTCGCAGCTCAGAACTAAAGCTAATCAGCTATAATGATCAAGCTTAATTTAATAAAGTTTTCTGTTGGCCATTTGCATTACTTTTATACATTATGGAAACCGCCATTTCAGTGTCTGAAAGTACATTAAATCCATCCTACCTGTCCTGATGAAAGCCCTCTATTATTAATTTTAGAGAAGTTCTACTCACTTCTGCAGTATTTGAGGAACATATTTGTTTTCATTATTAAGCTTCGTGGACAGAAATAATTTCTTCCTTTTGTATAGTGCTTTACCGTTCAGAACACTCTTTTTTAGATCCATCATCCTTGATTCTCAATTAAAAGCGAAACTCTATATTTTGCATATGTTTCGCTGCAGATCTCATTTCATCTCAGGTGAGCCCGCCGACCCCCC
>CM052802.1:63938711-63968048 GCA_028533885.1 Nasua narica
TGAGTATTCCATCCGAGAGATGCCATCTGGTTTTCACGGAAGCTGGTGGAGAAGTGGGGGGTCTGTGTTTTACTGCTGAGATGTGTGTTCAGAGAAAAAAAAAATGGAACGTTTTCTGCTCCCATCAGGGACAGAGCATCAGCTGTTGTGTTCTTTGTATCAAATTTTCTCATGGCGTAGACCTTCATTGTTAGAGTTGTTTTATCAGAGGTGTTAGGATGCCTTCCACACTCTGCGGAGCTGGGCTGGGGTATGGGTTGGGTGGGAGAGAGAGGGAAAGGCAACGGTTCCAACCACAGAATCTGCAGACCTTGCATGACTTAGCCCAACACATCGATCCTGACGTTTTAGTTTTTTCGACTCCAAATACTTTTGGAGGTTATCATTTTTATGTGTTAAAGTTTTATTCAGAAATCACTTCAAGTTACATAACAATGACAAGAACTGTGCAAAGAACTTTCATATATCCTTCACTCAGGTTCATTCCTGGCTTACATTTTGGCACATTTGCTTTATATATATATTTATCAAGGATATACCCTTGATAAATATATATATTTGTCCAAATATATATATTTGGCACATATACTTTATATATATATATATAAAGGGAGTTACCTTTAAAAACGGTCCCCCCTTTTCCCCAAAATACTTTAGTGTAGATTTCCTAAAAGCAAGACTTTTTCTTTTTTTTTTACACATAACCATGATACAATTATCATGTTCAGGAGATGAAAATTGGCATAAAACTACTGTCTAAGACACAGTTCATAATTTTAAGACTTAAAACCAGGGCTGAAGTTACAAAAATTCTCCACCATGTTTCTTCCCTTAACCAGGTTGTTAAGATTTTTTATAGCCCTTCTTATCTTATGGCCTCTTCTACTGTGGAAACCTAACAACTTTTGAATGCCCCGTGCAAGTGTCACAACTTGCAACACAAAATAAGTACTATAGAGAACAAATAGACACACTCCACACTCTTGACTCTGCCTGAGCTTGTAGAAAGAAATTCGTTCTTTGTCCTACAAGTGTTTCTGAGATTTGGACACATGTCGGTTTCTTCTCTCTTTCTCTTTTTGACCCCATGTATTTAGTGCAAGTTTGCAGCTAGAGCCGGAATCCTAAATGCTTCAGTTTTGGGTTTTTGTCTGTTTGTTTTTCTGCCTTACTCTGCATTCTCTTCCCAGCCCTTGCTCAAGCAAGGCAGTCTAATTGTTTCTTCTTACTCAGAAATTCACCCACCCCTTCAATGGTCACGCTCCCTCCCCTATGATAAGATTTTAAGTGAACAACATGTGCTCTTTAGGCTCTTTAGGATAGCATCATTGATTTTTCAGAAGCCTTCAAAAGGAAATGCATGGAAATAAGCATTATTTATAAAGGTATCTTTTTCATAATCAGCAACTATTCATCTCTTCTATTAGCAGGTTTATCAATCACAGAGAGGGAAACAGGCATCTGAAAGTAGCCGGCAATCAAGAATAGCTTGATTTTTGGAAGTATAGACATTCTTACCTAGTTCCTATTTCCTTATAAATTTTCTGGGCTTACTGCATTTAGTTTTATAATTTGTGTCCTGTTTCCACCACTAATTTATTCCCTTGCTTACTAATTTACCCAGATAAAGGTCTTGAAACTACAAAACATAATGATGATTCATTCCAAACACTATTTCTTATGTTTACTTTACACTGACAATAACTAGTCTCATAGCAAAAAGAATGTTTTCCTATCAAGTACCTTTTTTAAAAAAATGGCGAGACGTCGAGATAAAAGACCCCAGTTTGGCAGAGTAATTAGTTGGTCAACTGCTTTTTTTTAATCCCATAAATTACTTCTCTGTCAAGTGACAACAAATGTAATTTGAACTGAGATTAATTACATAATAATTATGCTTAACATAATTGGTTAAATAGAGGAATTTCTTATGAAATGGTAGATTCTTAAATTTATACAAATAAGACCAGATGGTGAACAGCTAGTTTTAATTAAATTAGGTTTGGTAATTATAGATGATTAATTTTAAATTGGACTCAGATTAGAAAGACTATATTAAGAAAATTATTTTTAGTTTTTTCAATAGGATGATAATGTATTAGGATAATTATAAACCCAAATACCTGGGATCAAATTAATAATTCCTTAATTTCACTTTGATACATAAGGCTTTGGAAAAGATTACTGAGAAAAATGATAGCATCTCCTTCCTTAGAGGTCTTTGAGATTCAACCAGACCTCATGAGTATAGGAGGTTGGGTGTTTTCTTCACAGAGAAGGGGGGCAGGGAGGGCAGTGGTTTTAAGGATGAAGTAAATGATTTCCTGAAGATATTTCTAATTCCTGAATGTGCTGCCTAAACCAGTATTACTATAGAACGCACATTAATCTATCAGACCACAAAAATGGCTTCTGAAAAGGATGTAAAAATCCTACAAAAGCACATATATGAGAGAAAGGGTTTTTCTCCACATTTTCTCTTCATTCGGAAGGTATTTTCACATGGCTTACCATATGAACTCTGGTACAAAGAGTCTGTGAATTGCTTCTAACCACAGGAGCCATGGGTCATTCATCTGTGAAAAAGTCTGAATCGAAAAGTGCAAAAACAGATAAGCCTGGCCCACTGAGGGGCCTGCCCCACACTAGGTAAGATTCATTTTTATTCTACATGGATGGCTTTTGACTATGTTTGTTTGTTCATTCATTCATTTATTCATTCATCAAATATTTATTGCATGCAAAGCTCTTTGTTGGCGATATGGTTTTATTAGGCCTTTGCTTTCAAAAGAAAAGACTGTTGATGCAAAAGCTCACTTTCTGATCTCGAGTGTGTCTATGTGCTTCAGGCAACACAGGTCTTCAGCCGTTTTTACTACCTCCTTTAACAGGAAAGCAAAGCCGGACTCTAGCTCAAAATCGGCCTCATGTGGAAGTGGCCTCAGTCCTCAGATGGTTTCACGAGGACAACTGCTGAGGTGAGGTCTCTAAATGAAAGCGCATGCAAAGCCACCTGGTAGAGTCCTGGGTGTGAGGAGACAGGGTAAGGCCACCTGGCAGGCTGAGGGCTGCATCCCAGGGAGGCCCCACTGTACAGGCTGGGGATTACACCCTGGTTCGCTGACTTGAGAAGGACTGACACTGGCTGTAGAAGAAATTCACTTTAAGAAACCATAGGAATTTTAACTGGCCTGACGCTGGAGGCCTGAAGCCAGCCAGGATAGCCTTTTCGTTTGGGGTTAGAGGCACTACGTCTGCCAGATTATAGACCGGAAGGATGCTTTCATGAACAGGAGATTAGAACAGGAGGGTTGGATTTTTATTTTTAATTATATTTTTCGTGACACAAGTCACATGTAAGTATTATAGGAAGCTTATAAAGACCTCACAAGGCAAAAAAAAAGTAAAAAAGATTTTTAATCCCACCATTTAGCAGTTACCACTCTATGTTTTAGGGTACATTCTTCTAGATATTTTTCTATGGATATCTATTTTTTATCTTAGGAAGAATATAGGTATTTGTGTATATCCTAATTTTTAGCCCAATTTTGTCATTGCATAACATATTGTGAGCATTTTCCCGTGTCAGTATATTTATTTCACCTTGAACAAACACTGTGAGGGAGGCATGGTCTTCCATAATATGACCTTTAGTTATTTGGCCAATCCCTTATTTTTTTACATTAAAGACTTTATTTTAATTTTTTTTTGTTTTAGCCTGGTAAACTCCCTTAGTCCAGTGTTGCTGAGTTTCTGCCCAGAGAACAAGAGCTATTCATCTAGAATTGGATCGATCTCCCGGTGGCATTCATGAAAATAGCAAATCTGAACTCTAATTCTTCCCTTCTGCATTCATTACTTTCTGCACACTTGCAATTGTCAGTGATTATAGCTTATTCTCATCTAGTAAATTTTAGGTTAGTTACTTTGTGGTGACATACAATAACACCCCAATTTAATCAGTAAACCATAATAATTAATAAATGATGAACGAAAGGTTTTGGCGGAAGGATGTCTTAGCTCAGTGGTTCCAAACCTTGGCTGTGCATTAGAACCACGGGGGGGGGCTTTGAAAAATCCTAAAACCCCGGGCCTCACCCTAGGCCAATTAAACCGGAGTCTCTGGGTGAGGGCCTGGGCACCAGTTGCTACTAAGTTCCCTGGGTAATTACCACGGGAAGCCGAACTGGAGAACCACTGGTTCTATATCAGTTTCTGAATGTGAAGTTTCTTTGGACTTCTCCGAATCTTTGACTCAAGCAACAACAAGATGGTGGTGCTGACCTAAAGTGGGCATTAGCCCCTGGAGAGGGGAAGTCCAACAGGGTTGTTGCCTCCTCCGTCCCCTGAGGCACAGGCTGGGGGTGAGGCCAGGCAGTAGCTGGCTCTGAATCCATCGGAGAAAGCCTGGCCTTGCAGAACGGACGAGCCGTGCCCTTGAGAGTGACAACGGCAACACCAACGGCAACAGCCTGTACTCTTTGAGTCACTGAGTGTCCCCACCGGCTCAATGAGGCTAGCGCTGTGATAGAAGGTAGGTCAGAGAAAGTAGAGGCGAAGTGTACACACTTGGAGCCTAACCCCTGCTTGCTGTCCAGGCTCAGCCCCTAAAGCTGTGTAACTTCCAGAAAGGTTCTTGATTTCTCTAAGCTTCCCTTTCTGCCTGGGAAATGCAGATAATGCAGTTCCTACCTCTCTGTTGGAACCAATAAATTAACACTGGAAATGCTTTTAAGTGAGTGCCTGGCTTTCTTTCACTCATCAAAATACCAAACAGCACCATTTTCCTCCACCAAAGGTGGAATTGTTCACTCCCCAACCCCCAAGGGGCACTTGGTAATGTCTAGAGATATATTTTCATTGTCACAGTGGGGCAGGTTATGGGGGTGGGGGACTGGGATGGGGGGAGGGATGTTACTGGCATCAAGTGAATAGAAGCCACGGATGCTGCTAAACACCCCACGATGCCCAAGACAGCCCCCACCACAAAAAAATCAGCTGTCTCCCAAGTCAGTAGTGCGGAGGTTGAGAAACCCTGAAGTGGATGTTGGTTATTTAACCTTTTGGGAAGAAGGATAAGCCAGGCTCAGTGAGATTGGGCAATTTATCTAAGGCCATACATCTGGTAGTGCTGGGGCTGGGACTTGAACCCAAGTCAGAAAACGCAGAATTATCTTTATCACGCTATGAGGATGTGGTCTATATGGATGTAGGGCTTGGCTTCATTTCTAAAGCGTGGGCACTTCTCATTCCGAGGTTTTATGAAGCAGTTAGGGGTGGCGACTTTTGGTCTACCAATGACAGTATGTGTGACAGTAAGAGGGAGATGCTGCGTTGGAAATGGCGGTCTTTACCAAATCTGATTACCATCACCTCTTGCCCTTTCCCCCTTATCAAGGAGACAAGGAAAAAAGAGACTAAAACATAGTGGTAAAAGGGTGTTATAAACGCCATTATATGCTCTTTGGGATTGTTGGAAATGTAGGGATGGATGTGTGCCTTCAAAAAATGGAGGGGATCTATTCAGCTTCACCTTTCCCTGGAATCGCAAGCACGCTGCATGTATGTCCCTGTCCTCATGGATAATTTAACAATTGTACATATTTCAATTTCTAGGCTATTTCATTCATTCTCCGGAAATTGTGAATAGACAAGAACCATAATGAACAGGCTGATCCATTATAGCGGGCATCCACAGTTCACACAATTTAAAAGCCAGTGAAATTAATAAAAGGTACATCAAAGTGTGCTTTTTCAATCTGCGAGAGGAATGGGAAATTGCATAACACCTAGTGTAGGGACTGTGATAAGCCAGCACTAAGTGACAGACTTTCTTTGCAAGTTCATGATCACCTCTGGGTGCCCATTATGAAATGTATCAAATCCCGCTTAAAGCATCGTTTTCAGGGGAGGTTTCTTGGAGCCGCTCTCAGGCTAGGACTCGGGCAGAGCTGCCCTTGCCCTCACTCCAGACCCACGTCCCTTTTGGGGGGAGGCTCACACAGAAGGGCTCTTTCTTCTTTTACGCATCTCCCTCCCGGTACAAATGGAATTCTTCGCCTGCCTTTTTGTGTGTTCAAATATGTTCTCCCCGTGCCCATTTTTCAGTCATATCAGTTATGTAAATCAACACATCTTTTTGGATTGATTTTCTTTGTGCGCCGGGAGCCATTTGGGCTGTTTCTGCCTGGGAATGTAATTGGAGCTGTTTCACTGCTGAGTTTTTGAGAGGCTATTTTAATTTCCATACAGTAGGTCTTCGTTCCTTCACTCGTCCCAGATCTCAATCTGTTTCTATAGAGAATTGATTCTGCATTTGATATTAGCTTCACTAACAGTATATTCTGGAGTTTCCAAATGCCAGACTTAGTAAGAATGAAAGGCAGGTACAACATGACAGTTTTTCAACACTTCTAGAAGAGACATAATGCTTGAAATGCAGGAATAAAATTACCCGTCTGGTTATGGAAAATTGAGAATACAGTGATCATTGCCTTTTTATCATAACAATATGTAAAAAAATGAAATATAACAATGTCACTGCACTGCAAATGGTCTATGACTTGTTAATGAGAAAAGAAAATCATATGTAAACTAAAATGGGGGTATTTCATGGCATAGCATGCTTTTGACATGTTGATGGTTATAGATCAGTTACAAAATATTAATCTAAGATTTTACAGAAATTCAAAATGAATTTATTCAAATCTTTAAAACATTACAGACTTTCTCCCCATTCTAGATCAAAACTAAAATTCAAACATAGTACCTTAGTAGAGCAATACAAGTAGCTTTATTTGTCTTTACCTAATTTTTGCAAAGTAGTGAAAACATTATTACAGGGATATTTTAGGCATGAGTCTACATGTTTTTATTCAATTTATGATAATTCAAAAATAATTGTCTTACAGATTTTAAGCTGATTTTAATAGATACACAGTAAGTGTTAATTTTATACTTAATAAATCAATTTGCAATTTGAGTGTCTTATATTAAGCCAGCTTACTCCATGTTTGAATACAAAAGATTAAAAATGTCATCTATTGGAACGTAAACTTACCTAAGCATGAAAACTAATTTCAAATTTTTAATAGATTTACCCAATTAATTAAAAATAATTTAACCTTGAGAGTGTCTCATAAAAGCAATGAAATATTCAAGACCAGAAATTTAAATTAAGTTAAAAATAATTATGTTAGTTTTGAACAAATGTGTTAAATTTTTGCATAAAATTGTGAATGTTAATTTTACTTTACTGTATTTTATTTTTTTCGAGGGGAGGGGGATGAGGGGAGTGACAGGAGCAATGCTCTGTGAATGTTAATTTTAAATGGAGAAATTCTAGCCTTAAAAAAATAGTTATATAGTTGCATGCATTAAATACTAAAATCACCCAATGCACAAAGCTAAAAATTAATTTCTTTATTTAAAATACAAAAAAACAATTTTTAATAAAGTTTAAAACTTTTTAGTCTAAAATTATAATCAAAATTATAATAAAAATGATTAGTTATAAAGAAAACTTTAGATAATGGGGATATATTTTCACTAATAATGCAAGTCAGATTTTTAAATGATGTTCATGTTTGCTTGTTTGTCTGGATCAAGAGAATGTGTGTAAAACAAACAAAATTCTTAAATTCAATCAACTGCAATTTTTTATTTAAATTCAGGCCTCTAGGTATGGGATGATGAAATATGTATTACATTTAAGTGAACTTCCCCATAGAACTACCCTTTACTTCCCTACACCTTCTTTCTGTTCTCGCTCTTATTTTTTTTTTTAAGATTTTACTTATTTATTTGAGAGAGAGAGAGAGACAAAGACAGCAACAGAGAGCATGAGTGAGACAAGTGAGCACCAAACAGGGATGGGGACAAGACGGGAGAGAGAGCAGGCTACCCGCTGAGCAGGACCCTGAGATCATGACCAGAGCTGAAAGGAGACTCTTAACCAAGACTGAGGCAGCCAGGAGCCCCTTCTTCCTGTTCTCTTGATTACCTCATTCCAGATAGGTGAGGTTTCCAAATCATTGAGACTTAACCATTCAATTGCTAGAACATCAACACTTTGGCTTTTATTTAATGGAACTACTTTTTTATCAAAATGTAAAGAAAAGTGCAAGAAATAATGCAGCAAGCATTAATCTCGATATAAATCTAGATTTATTAAAGAAAGAAGATCTTACAGATGCAGGCAAAGTCCATTTTGTACCTATCCCTACCCTGTCATTCCCCCCCCGCATCCCCCCCACCCCCCCACCTTCCCCCACACTCCCCCACCTCCTCAGAGGTAGGTAGTATTCTGAAATCAGTGAATATGTGTACTGCTCATATTTTTATGCTGACAGGCTAGTATTTCCTACTGTATCTACATTTCTATGACCACCCTTTTATTTTTTGTTTTGCTTTTTTTTTTTAAGATTTTATTTATTTATTGACAGAGAGAGAACACAAGTAGGCAGAGCGGCAGGCAGAGAGAGAGGGAGAAGCAGGCTCTCTGTGGAGCAAGGAGCCCGACACAGGGCTCCATCCCAGGACCCTCTGAAGCATCCAGCTCTTGGTTTCGGCTCAGGTCATAATCTCATGGGCCCTGATATCGAGCCCTGTGTAGGGCTCCTTGCTCAGCAGAGAGTCTGCTTAAAAGACTCTCTGTCCCTCTCCCTCTGCCCCTCCCTCCCCTCAAATAAATAAATGTTAAAAAAAATAAAATGTGAACAATTTTAAATGCATTCTAAAGTACATGTATGTATATTTGCATATTCATGTATATATTTGCGTAATAGCACATGTGTATATTTGAATAATAATAAAATACCCTGTCTTTCCACTCAGTTTATGGGTTGCTTTGTGAGCCCCTCCCAGATCTTATCACTCCTTCCCTATGCTGTTCTCCCCAGAGTTAGGCACTATCCCAGTTATATCTTGACCTAAGTTTTACTGTTTTTTTGCACATGTCCCTAAAGAGTTATTATTTGGTTTTCACTGCTTTCTATTTTATATAAATGGAATGAATGTACAGATTCTTCTATGACTTACTTTTTCATTCGATGATACATTATTGAGACTCATGCATACGGCTACAGTTCATTCATTTTCACTATCATATAAGAACTTCCACTATATAAATATATAATACCATGAGTTATTTATCCATTCTAATATCAAGGGGTAGATGAATTGTTTCTATCTTTCTCTTACAATCAATGCTTTAAAGGACAGTTTTGTACCTGTACCCTGGTACACACAAGCAAGAGTTTTTCCAGGGTTTTTACCTAGGAGTGGAAATACTGTGCATATCCAAATATGCTAGGTAATGCCAAGTTGTGTGTGTGTGTGTGTGTGTGTGTGTGTGTGTGTGTGTGTTCAGATAGTGTGGCTATTTATCCTTCATAATATATAGTGATATTGGCTGGAATAGACTGGTGCTGTTGTAACAGCAATTTATGGTTGGCACCCATTCTAATTGGTGATGCCTACGTTATACTTGTTAAATATTTTGAACAACATCTTTACTTACATGTGTTGTAAAAACCTTCTGGTTGGTGGCTTATCTTTCCACCCTCCATTCTCGATGTCCTTCAAGGAACAGAAATTCTTAACTTTGGTGAAGCCAAACATCAGTCTTTTCCTGTAAGCGTTCTACACATTTTATAACTTGTTTAAGAAATCCTTTCCTGCCCTAAAGTCATAAATATTTTATCCCATATTTTTCTGCAAAAGTTTCAAGTTTTGTCTTTCACATTAAAGTCCCTAATCCATGTGGGACTTTTTTTCCTATGCTGTGAAATAGAGATATATTTTCAGACCTTCCACGGGAATAGCAGATTGTCCCAGCTCTCTCCTCAAAGACTTCAAGATTGAGCCCGAGCGGCCCCTCACCCGCCCTCCCCACCCATTTGTTCTGGTTCTCCCAGTGGTCAGAAGGGCCCTTCTCATTGCCTCTATCACCTCTTCTTATCCATGTCACTACTCCTTTAACTGCTCATTTCCATTGATTTTTTTGCCCATTTTGTCCCCCTACCTACTTCTCTCCTATTTCTCCTATCTCTACGTCTGGGCTCACATCAAAGGATTCACTTTTTAGAGACACTGGCCCCTGGTCAAGAGGTTTCTCTTTTACTGTGCAGTGTTATTATTTTAAATATAACATTTAGGTCTTTGGTTTTTAAATTCATCATTTATTTCTGGTTATTCAGAGGTTCTTTATTTGCATTTTCTCCTCTCCTCCTGCCTGCTTTTGGAAGACTGGTCTACAGAAAATGGTGATTTTATTATAGTCACATCCAAGACATGAAGGACAGAACTAACACATAATCCAATACCCCTGCAATACTGACCAGTAGGGCCCAAATGGGCCTGAAGAGGTGAGCACACTTTTCACTGTGGAGCTCCTAGAGTGTTATTGGTCAAGGAATAGCAGGCCTGGCGGGCAATGGCATCTGGTGACGTGGTCAGGTGTAGCAGAGTGGATGGGGTATCCAGGTTGGTGAAGGGCAGGTAGGAATTACATCCCAAGTAGGATAGATTGGGGCAATGTAGCTTCTACCCGAGGTGGGCATTATCTCCCATTCTGGCCAATCTGTCTTCTGGAAAATGGAGAGCTGACCAGGACCTAAAGATTAGGTGTGAACAGTGGCAGACGGTTGGAATGGCTCTCAGCAAAACCAAGAGCCAGCCGGACCAGGGAGATCCAGCTGAAAGTTACAGGCAAGAGTTTTCTCCCAGAAGTGAAAGATGGAACCATGGGAGTTTGCAGACTAAAGGAAGTCAGTTGTCTTCAAGGGACAAAACAGCAGGTATCCTGGACTGTGTTTCAGGGACAGGAGTCTCCTCCCTAGAAAATATGTGAGAAACAAAAGTCACGCAGCTAGCTGCTATGTCTGCTAATCAACTCCTTCACCAACAAAAATTCTCATGCCCACGCTCTCTTGTTAGGTCACATGTTGCTGCATACTTTCTGAAAGCATGTTGCACCCATATAAGATTCACACACATGAAGTGGTTCCTTATAAGAGCAAAAGAACATAATTATAGAGACCGCTCCCTTAGGTCACTCTATTTATATATATCCTACCCCCACCATCATAGAAAACCATCATCAGAAGGATGAAATAGTTTCAACTGCTCAAATGATTAAGATGGCCAAATCCCTTACAGTCTTACCACCTAAACTTCAAGATTTGCCCCAAAACACATACCCTTATTGACATGCTACCACATTTTTCCCCTCACGTAGCCATTCCACAACCATTTCATAGACATCTGTTCCATGCTAAAAGCTGGTAGGATCTGGAAAGAAAGATAAGCCTTCGGTATGAGAAGTGGGGCAAGAGTCCTACCCACGCTGGTCATTTAAAGGATCTGTAGGTTTTTGAAGCAGTGAAGAGAATTCTATGTGACAGAGACTACCTCAGAGTCACAGGAAGACTCACAAAATAGAAAAATCTTTTTCTCTGTGGGCTACTATATATAAAAGGTTGTGAGGTCAACAGTACAAAACTCAAGGCTCCACAAAAAACTGCATATCAGAGTCGCAAATTCATTTTTGAAAATGCTAAGCTGAGCAGATAAACCAATGAATTATACAAGTCACCTGTTGTCAGGTATAACATTACAGAGGAAAATTCCTTTTCTGAACCCTTGAAAGACTTGCAAAGTATAATCATGAGCCCTCGCCACACAAAATTGTGCTGCACCTTTAGGCCATTTGTTGAAATAGAGGTGGGACAAAATGTGAGCTAATGTGTTGCAATGACATGCTCTTCCTTTTCTATCACATTATTTGCTTCTTCCCCCGCCACCCTTTCTTTTCTGGCTTGAGCCTTTAATATTGTTCAAGAAAAAGCACTCTCTCATTTGTAGGACATAATGTACTACTTACTGAATGGTCTTGCTTTTTCATGACAAAGTACTTGTCTGTTTGAACATACTTAGCTTGGGATATATGCCATTCTACATTCAGCCTGGAGTTAATAAGTGTTGGGGCACAGTGTCCATGACTGAACATTTACATAATGGATATTATGTCCTTTTGGCTCAGCAATCATCTAATAAATTAATATTGAACAATAATTTCCAGGCTGCTCAGCACATGGTGAATGTCCATCCTTCATATTCTGAGCTTAATATTCTTCTAGCACTTTCCCACCCTTGAGACACAGTAATATGTCTCATGGGACAATAAAACAACATCAAGGATTGACACAGTGCATTGAAGAGACTAATATTCACTGAGTAATTGTGCAGCTCATGTATATTGGCAGAATCAGTCTTGCCTCCTTATTATGACTTCTTCCAGACTATTGAAACAAACACTAAAAAAAAAAAACCCCAAACAAAACAAAACAGAAAACCCAACCCTCTTTATGATATTATGTCTTGTATTCTTATTGGTCTCATCAGATGTGATATTCTTGTGGGACTAATTATAATAACTACTTTTAATAGTTAACAGCTTATTCCACATCTGTAAAATAAATTGTTTTTAGAGAACATTGTCGAAGGTGGATAAAGCAGTTGTTCTAACAGCCAATGTTCTAACAGCCAATCTTGAGAATGGAGGCCACTGAACAGGTAAAAAATGCAAAAGGATGTTCATAGTCTTTTTCCAACTCGTGTGGATCGTATATAGGAGTTTAGAGCCAGGAATCTTCCAGTATACCTTTCTTCCCCATTGTCATCTTTTGTCTAGCACTGCAATACACTTAGGAAGCAAGGAGGGGGCATAGGTATGTTGGGGAAGAAGAAAAAGAGTCAAAGAGGTGGAAGTTTGGGGAGTATATAATGTAGATGAACCTTCCCTGACAATTTTACAAGGGCATACTTTATATCTTAGTATCCTTAAAAATAAACTTTATTGTTAATGTAAAAATAGTTGGAATAATCTTCCAGATTAATTAAAGATTGGAAGGATGAATAGGTAATTTTACAATGGAAATGTCTGGGGGTCACTCTCTTAACCCAGTGATCAGTCTTAGCATTGCTAATGGTGAGACACCAGATGGTGTCTGCCTCCTGGGGTGATGCAATGTGAAGGTCATTGCCCCTCCATGAAGTGTTCTTGATCTAACTCTGAGTTTACAAGATTTACATGGGGTAGAAAAGCAAATTTAATCAGACTGTAAGAAAACAAGGAAGTAAATCCAGAACTTGGATAGCTTACAGGACAATTGGCATTGTTCACTCAACAAGTCAATGTCATTTAAAAAGAGTGGAATATGAGTTCAGAAACCTAACAATGAAATGGAATTTTGTTATTCTATAAATCTTCATTTAAATAAACCAACTGTCAAAAATATTTTTTGGATAAGTAGGGAAAGTTTGAACAGAGAACAGATATTAGATGTTTTAAGAGACTTATAAATTTTGTTATATGTCATATACTATTATTGTGGTTCTGTAGGAAAATAGTCTTCCTTTATAAAGATGTATACTAAAATGTTTAGATTGAAATGTCTTGGCATCTGTAATTTACTTTAACACTTGAGCAAAAAAAATTTTAAAGCATTGTGGAAGAATACTATTTTTTTCCTTTTTTTTTTATTAACATATAACGTATTATTTGCCCCAGGGTACATGTCTGTGAATCGTCAGGCTTACACATTTCACAGCACTTACCATAGCACATACCCCCCCAATGTCCATAACCCAGCCACCTTATCCCTACCCTCCCTACCTCCCAGCCACCCTTAGTTTGTTTCGTGAGTTTAGGAGTCTCTTATGGTTTGTCTCCTTCCCCATCCCATCTTGTTTCATTTCTCTCCCTCACCCCCTCATGACCCCCCTGCCCTGCCTCTCAAATTCTTCATATCAGAAAGATCATGTGATAATTGTCTTTCTCTGACTGACTTATTTCGCTTAGCATAATACCCTCTAGTTCCATCCATGCCTCTGCAAATGGCAAGATTTCGTTTCTCTTGATGGCTGCATAGTATTCCATTGTGTGTGTGTGTGTGTGTGTGTGTGTGTGTGTGTATACCACATCTTCTTTATCCATTCATCTCCTGATGGACATCTAGGTTCTTGTGGAAGAATACTATTATTAAACATGGGTGATTTCTCTAATTTTGTGTATGTAAAAACATAGTCATAATAAAAAATTGAAAATTCAAATGAAATAGTTGGAGTCTTGTGTTTGATTTTTTTACTGATTTTTTTCTTGTAAATGGTCTAGACTTCATATTTTTTCCTCTGAATTGAGATAGTTTTGTAATTATTAAAGAAGTAATTGATGAACACTATTCAGTCTTGGTGAGGATGGAAACAACTGGAACTCTCATACATGACTGATAATAGTGTAATTTGGTTCAACCATTTTGGAAAACTGTTAGTATATATTAAAGCTACTATATAATACCACTTACATAAAGTTCAAAAAGAAACAAAAAGCAAACTGTAGTGTTAAAAGGCCTGAGTAAGCTGTTATCCTTGGGACGAAGAGTTAGTGAATGGGAGGAGCTATAAGCTTCTGGGAGGCTGATAATGTCCTATAGTTCAATCTAAGTATTGGTTCCACTGGTGGATTAGCTTTGCAAAATTCACTGAATTGCAGATTTATGATTTGTGTGTTTTCTATGTGTGTGTGTGTTATATGTCAATAAAAATTTACACCACAAAAAATGTAGCACATGTTTATTATAACAAATTCAAGGAATAGTATATTACTTTCCTTTGGGAAGTTGATTGTTATGTCAAGGAATGGTAAATAATGTCCTCTTATGGCCTCATTGCAGAGTCCTTCTGTTATGCTTTGTTATTTTAAGTGAAAAGTCTTGATTTGTCCAAAATATTCTTCCCATCTATCTAGTTAATGAATTTAAGACATCTGTTCAGAAAAGCTATGGTCTAATAACACTAAACACGCAGTGATGATATTTTAAGACAATGTTGGCCAACCTATATTGTGTTTCCAATGTAACACACTGAAAAAAGAATGGACAATTTAACACTCCAATTTCACTTTGTGTGAATTTAGGTTAGAGATCTAAACACAATCAAACTCCAAAAAGGTACTTCAGGTTTTCAACAGAATGTCGTACCGAAGTGAAAATAAGCTATGAATGTTGACATTTTCTCGATTATTACTTTATGTACTATTTTGTATGTTGGAGCATTATACTTAGACATGATTTAAATGTCAGCCAAAACAACTGTTTTCTGCCACTAATATAAAATTATTCTTATGTGCTTGGAGCCCTTGCTTTCAGTTAAGCTTCTTGCCTCACCACAGCACCATAGCTGATCTGGCTTCTCTGCAGTCCATTGCAGAAGTTGCCAGATCACAACTTAATGGCAGGCGAATGAGGGGCATAAGGGAGGCATTCATTATTATTTTCATCAGTGCAATGAAAAGCAGTTATTAAGATTTTACTACACAAAGGGCACCATGAAGGGGCTGGATATTTTCCCTAACTATGCCTATTTTTACTTATTTTCATTCAGGAATAACGGATTTTGAAACATACATGGACAACAGCAAGTCAGGATCCCCTATGATTGCATGCCTCTGTTTCCTATATTATAGTATGTTACAATCTCATAGAGGCTTGTATACACAAGGTAGGTAAAATAATGTTTTTCAATTATTATATAATAAAAATAGTTTTAAATTATCAAACATCTGTGTACCAGGTACCAAGTGAACCAATCACTAGTTCCATTTGAGTGTGGTCTATTGTACAGGTTAAGCTAATATTAGCTGTGATACCAGTAAACCTTGACATCTCAGTGGCTTACCACAATAGACGATTATTTCTTGCTTATATGGAATCGGATGTGCAACAGAAAAGTCTGCTCCCTACAGTCATTCAGAGACTCAGGTTGACAGATTCTCTGCCTTTTTCAGCACATGAATTCCTAGATGGACCTGGGATCCAGAGACATCTAAGCCCTGAAAGAAAAAGAAAGAGTAGGAGATCATACTGAAGGTATTTATGGGTCATGCCTGGTAGCTGTAGCTTCTCCCCACATTCCTCTGGCCAGAATTGAGTTACACAATCTTATGTAGCTGTAAGGGAGGCTGAGAAACACAGTCGACCCAAGAAGACAGGGAAATGGATTTGGTGGGCATCTGGTCTATCTTTGCCATATGGGTCCTTTAAGGAAAGAAATGTGCGTGGACATGATTGGGGGAAACTCAAAGGGGGTGGGAAAGAAAGAATTTGCTGTTCTTAACAATCAAGCAATAATCATATTATTATATCCCAAATGCTTGTGATCCCCCAGCATGAAAAAGATCAAAGAAGCATCTCTAAGTCATGAACCATGGGAATTACAAAATTTGTATATGTAGAGGAGGGCCTTGAATAAAATCTGTTCAGCAACCTGTCATTACGCAGTTCATCACAGGACAAAACACTACATTTGTGCCCTGTTATTTACAACCACCTTCACTTACCAAGAGTTTTATGTGTGTTTATCATCGGATTTTTATTTTGAAGGCAAATTGAGAAGCAGTGATGTTGAGGAGCAACAGGGGGGAGAGGAGTGGGAAGACACACTCCTAGACTGCCTGATATGAAGAAAATATAAACTTGGGTTCCCCCCGCCCAGTGGCCTACATCCTTTATCTATGCCACCAGGCATGAGTAATGAACATTTCTTCTTTTGGACATTCTGTCCTGTTGATGGAACTCGCTAATGCTTTTGCCATTCACCACCCAGGATGTCAGCTTTAGCGTACACACCATAGGTTGTCAAGCCCTTTTGTGTGGTCCCAACTTTTAATCCATTATTTAAATAAGGGAACAAAAATGTGCTTATTGAGTTTATATAAGATTATCAATATGGTTATGAAAATATATAGAAAATATTTTTGTTTTGAAAAATAAGTTTGGGGGTGCCCGGGTGTCTCAGTCAGTTAAGTGTTCAGCTCTTGATTTCAGGGAGGTCATGATCTCAGGGTTGTGAGACCAAGTCCCGCATTGGGCTCCACACCAGGCACGAGGCCTGCTTGGGATTCTCTGTCTCCCTCTCTCTCTGCCGCTCCCCGCTATGTGCATACCCTCTCTCTCTCCCTCTCCCTCTCTCTCAAAAAAAAAGGAAAAGAAAAAAGAAAACTAAGTTTGGACCTCAAGTTATCTTTGGTAGTAGAAATAGAACCAGGGTAAAGAATAAAGACAAAAAAGTACAACAAAACACACATGCATGCATACACAAATACACACGTGTGTGCATGCATGTGCACACACATACACACACATCTGATAAACTGGCAATCAGCAATGCAGTAATGGAGTAGGATGAAGGAATGTGACCTTTTGACCTTTCCTCTTGACAACTCCACAGAGAAAATATCTGATTTTCTATTGATATTTCTATTGCAATATCTAGATATATATATTATATTGCAATAACTGAAAAGAAATCCTAGGATAGGAGTATTTTCACTGGTCTATTTTGAGTATATTTTCTGACCACGATTGAGGCTGTGAGGATTCTGGAAATATTACATCAGCCACTAGGACTGTAGTACCGAAGCATGTAAGATCTTATACATTGAAATACAGTAAGAGTAAAGCCTCCCGTCTGGGCAATGGCTACATCAGCAAAATAGCTTCATTTAGTTTGCTTAATGTTTCAAACAAATACACAGTCTAAGGCAGATTTTCAATCAAATGCTTTCTATGGTGTCCTTTAAAATCTTTAATAAGAACTAAACTCTGTGCATGTCCTTTCTATCTCAATTTGGTGTTTACTGATGCATGAAAGCTGAATAAGATGCCATTTGAGATCAGACTGACATAGTTTTCAGAAATGCAACTTTTAAAATAATGGGGGTGGAGTGCTTGGCTGGCTCAGTTGGAAGAGCATGCGACTCTTGATCCTGGGGTTGTGAGTTCAAGCCCCACATTGTGTGTAAAGATTACTTAAATAAATAAAACTTTTTTTAAATAAATAAAATCTTAAAAAAATTAAATAGGAGCCCCTAGGTGGCTCAGTTAGTAGAGCATCTGCTTTTGGTTCAGGTCATGATCCCAGGGCTCTGTAAGAGAGCCCCACATTAGACTCCCTGCTTGGCAGGGAGCCTGTTTCTTCCTCTCCTTCTCCCCTTTTCCCCCTGCTCATGATCTCTCTTTCTCTCAAATGAATAAATAAAATCCTTCAAAAACAAATAGAATAAAAGTAGTAATCATTACTATCAAAAAACAACTTTAATCTCTTTCTTTCATGCTGGAAATGCTAAGTATATCATTTTACTACTTTGTGCTATGAGATTATCAATCAATAGCTATTTATTCTAGGAAATACATCAGAAAAGAAGAACTTAAAAAGGAATGATCCTCTAGAAAAAATAGAGCTATAAATCACTTCAATGTTTATTTGGTAGACATTTTAAAAATACATATTTTAAAACAAATGTTTGCTAAATTCTCTCAATTGTTTTTCACCTTGCAGGAACTAATTAAATATTTTAAGT
Organism: Nasua narica; assembly: GCA_028533885.1. Taxonomy (NCBI): domain Eukaryota; kingdom Metazoa; phylum Chordata; class Mammalia; order Carnivora; family Procyonidae; genus Nasua; species Nasua narica. The sequence goes on from CM052802.1 coordinate 63,957,133, forward strand.
CTATTATAGTTTGAAGGTGATGAAAGGCTAGGATATCTTACAAGAACACTTAGGAGAAATATGTAAATGTACACAAAATCAGCATTGCTTCTTTGAAAAGCTTTTAGTCCCACAATCTTAGTATTTAGCTCGTATATGTTCTTTATGGAATGGGACAGGAAAGGTCAAACATTCATTTTTATTTTTTTTTAATTTCTTTTTTTTAGAGAGGGAGAGGTGGGGACAGGGGCAGAGAGAGAGAGAGAATATTAAGGAAGCTCTATGCCCAGCTTGGAGCCTGACAAAAGCTCCATATGGATCTCAATCTCACAATCATGAGCTCATGACCCGAGCCAAAATCAAGAGTCAGATGCTTAGCCAACTGAGCCACCCAGGTCTCCCCTTTGCATTTAATTTAGAGGTTGCCTGTTGACTATTGTTGAGTCAAGGCAACTTTAGGCACAAGACATGGGAAATCAGTGGAATTCAAGTTGTGACACCTGAAGAAAGAAATGATGTGGACCCATGGAAATTCTGCTCCCAGAGAACACTTGAGTTAACTAAAATGTCAATTCCAGAGCCTTGTATCAGACATATTCACACACAATACCACATGCTCATACGCAGACCTCTCCACACATGTACACAGGCAGACATATCTGCATGCCACCACTCCCGGTCACACACACACCAGACACACACACACACACACACACCATAGTCACACAAACACGTACATCACACACACAGAAAATGCACATATATACACACACCACACACTTATGCACACCTGACCACACACCTATTCTATACTTAGTACACATTCACACATCAGATACACACACACACACACACACACACACACACATTTCTATACACATTCATTTGCCAGCTAAGATAAATAGGTGGGAGGGATTCAGCAGAATATTCCATTATTCTATTATTTTTCCCCTACTGTATACATTTACAAAAGTCTGTAATGGAGATTTGGTCCTTTACATTTCCAAATTCTTGACCTAAACTGCATATTGCATATAAGTCATGGTAAAACATGGACGCTTTAGATTTGCACTGCATTTTCTAATGGACCAAAAAATTGAAGAAATACTGTCCTATTTGTATCTTAACCTTTCTGCTTATCTCACAGACATATATTCTCTCTCATAATATTTCTAAGGTGATTTAGAATTTACATAGTGCTTTCACATAAACAGTTTTATGTAACCCCCACAGTAATGTGTTGAGGGAGTCATGACTACCTACTGGGGAAGATACTGGGGCCTCAGGGAGTTTAGTGCCTTGTCAAAGTGCCATAAACTAAGCCAAAGGCATTTGCTCTTTTTACATGACTTTCCTGTCCATATATGCCTCACCACACCTGTGTCATGGATCAGTGTACATTTCTACACTTTGAACTTCTTTAACATTGGATCTTTTAAAATTTCTATTCTCAGCTCTTGCATCCAGACCACACTGGTCCTAATTGCAAGAAGACTCAAGTGCACAGACAGCCATGACACTGTAGCCTCATCTCACAGCTGATTCATGGTCATAGGGCCCCTCTAGGTTACAGGACAATAGAAGACCCTCTGAGAAGTCGGTCACATGCAAGGGCATCACCAGCCTAATAAATGGTCAGGTGTCTACTCTATCAAAGCTACTAATACATGAAACAGGTTTTAGGGCTGAAAAAATATATACAATTTTTACACCACTCTAAACAGTACCTGGCATGTGTAGGTACTTAAAATCATTTGCTGTATACATAAAACACATGAAATTAAGTGACACTGCAAAATTAGGAAATTGGTTTCACTAATTTTGCTACTAAGCTCTACTAAAACAAGACCCTTCTTCCCTCCCTTCCTTCCCTCCTTCCTTCCTTCCTTCCCTCCCTTGCTCCCTCCCTTCCTCCTTTCTTTTGCATTGACTAGGTTATTTATCTGATAGCAGGATTTTACACACGTGTACTTTTATTTAGGTGATTGATTCTAGAATTGACAAATGTTTTTTGTTCTATGTACGAACCATACCATACATACCATAGCCAATTACAATGGTCAGATGATAGCATGGGTTGTTCAGAAAAGTATTCCTTCCAGAAATGAATGACCATGCAGTAACTAATGGAAGTTCCTGCTTGGCATTCACAGGCTTTCTCTCCACTAATTCTTACCATTTATCAAAATGCCAGCCTGAAATTCTACTCCTCCACTTATAAATAATGAAGAATTCCCCCACCATTGCTAATTCAAAATGAAGAAAACAGATTATCTTGCATTTATTTCCCGAGTTTCTTTGTAACAACCCCTTCTACTATGGGATGCTAGACACCCTTTTTGAAGTGTTTATTTAACAATCTCACTGTAGTGAAGTTACCTAAATTACAATCTTGTCAGCCAGTGAGAGGATGCTGAGAACATTCATATTTATAGAGTATACTTAGGTTCAGAGAATTTCCTAGGCATCTGATTTTTTATACAAGCAAATACATATTTAAATATTTTGATAATTCATTTAAGGCAACCATGGTCAATAAGAAGGAATAGTGTCCTAATGAAAAATAGCAAAATATCTATAGAATGTATAAATTTTACTATCTGACTTGCTTTTAAAAACCCAGAAGATGTTCTGTTTGGGATGTTAAATTCAAATGCCAATCTTATGCATTTTTGCTGCTCACCAATCGAGCATGTAAAGGTGATAAATGTTCTGGACATGAATTATAGGGAAATTTTTAAATTATTGTCATTTCTCATAGTAGCCATATGATACTTAAAATGCAGAGGAGCAGAAGATAGTGTGCAATATTTTGCTGTAGGACCTTTTTAAAGGGTCTGGATGAAGAGCAGCTATCCATGGTGCTGATAGCCAGGAACTGACAGGTGTGGAGCTAAGTGGACAATGAGTTCACGATCCGAGATCAAAGTAACACCTGTTCTCAATATGTCTATTTTCCAGACATGTAAGAATTCGTAAGAGACTGACCCTAGAGATCATAATGCAGCTTCCCAGTGAACTTTTAACACACATTAACTCTAGTATTTCAAAACAAAGACACAGAGAATGAGTAGAATTGGTGGGTGCAAAAGATGCTCATTTCAGATGCCAAAAGTCAACTACAGAGTTGTATTTCTTCATTTTAGCAGTCCGTTATTTCACAGTAAGTAGCTGTGGTTGAAGACAGAAAAGTCTGAGCTTTATTTTACTACTCAATAACTGTATAACCTTGGGAAATTCACTTACCTCCCTGAATGATTTTTTGCCTGTAAAATAGGATGATAGTAAGCATTTCCTGTGGTTTGCTTTTATCGTCCCTTTCTACTTACCTCAGTGAAGGCTCTCTCAGGGCTGGAATTTTTATCTGTTTTGTTCATTGTTCTATCCAAGAATTTGGACTAGTTTCTTAGAACATAGTAAGTGTTCAGTAAATATTTGCCAAATAAATGAATCAGGGAGAAGAAATTTCTTTAGTTTGGAGCTAAAAATGCCCTTGGGAGATTTCTAGGTACTAGGGAGACCTATGATCAAAAGACACTAGAATAAAAACTTATGATGTACTATATGCTGGCAAACTGAATTTATTTTTTTTTAAAAAGACAACTGGATAAGAAAAAGTAGAAAAATAAAACCAAAAAAAGATGAGAATTTAAGAGAAGTGTTATGATGGATAAAGTAAAACTGGATAAAATGAATTGGTATCTGAGGTGCCACTAAAATATACAAATCTCCACCCCAGACCACTAATTTTGAGAGGGAGCACTTCTAAAAACTGCAACATTTAACATGTATACTCTGTGTTACAATAAGTACTTTGAATTATTTAGAGCGTCTCTATAACTTTGTCAGAGAGTCATATTAGTCACATAGGGTAAATGCTTATTAAGGATTTGTGTTTCAGAGAAAGAAATATCAATTTGGCATTGAAGGCCTTCCTTTAACTTCCTACCCATCTTATCTTCTGAGATTTCTCATTGTGACCCTTCCTTCTACTTTTCATATTGCCCAGGACAGCCCTGATTTATTCCTTCCTCTGCACTTGACCCATGATGTTTTTCCCTCCTAAAAGGAGCAGGTCTTTTTCCTTTTTACCTAATCAAATGCTACATATTTTTAAGTTACACTCAAATATTAACAACTCTTATGACATTACTTGTAATTATTCCTTACTCTATTAATCTCTCCAATTAATTAGCTTTCATTATTTAATAGTCTACTAGTCACTTGTCATTTAAACATAAACTGTTTGGTATTATTTTTTTCCTTTGCATAAGTATGTTATTACCATCCGAAGGTGAAGATTCTTCTTATATATCTGTTATATTCTTCAAAATATCAAGTACAGTTCCTTAGTACATACTGGGTATAAAATAAATGTAGATTTGATATAATCTGATTGCTTGAATCACTCTTCATGTATACTCACCTTGAAGAACTATAAACAATTATATCTATATCTATACAGGAGTTATTGAATGTTCTTCTGGTTAGTTGGGTGGTCATTGTAATATACAGGAGTTATTGAATGTTCTTCTGGTTAGTTGGGTGGTCATTGTAATTTAATTATTTATTAATGACATATTTGCAAGATGAATTTTCCTGAAGTATGTGAATGATGCTAAGATGGAACCATTCATAGTAACCTGCAGAGAGACGAGAATTTGGAAGGTTCTAACTTGGAGGTTCTAACATTGAAAGTGACCTTAATAAATCGAACAATCAATTAGCAATAATCGCGCCTCGGATAAACCTCATTGGCTACGATACTGCCACTGCGCAAAGCTTAAATCGAACAATCAAAAGTACATTATAGCATATATCAAAAATATAAATTCTAAAGAAAACTACTCAAAACATATTTGGGGAACTAAAATGTCCTCCTCTGGGTCTCACCTGGATTTTAACTCTGAACGTGCTGGTCTGCCTAATCTCATTTTCATTCATCTATCCTGTTCCCTACTCCAGAACTCTTACCCTCACTCTTCATATCCCTCCACATACACTTCTGTCTCCTACCTTGGCTCAACACTTTCCTCACATGGCTCTGATTTCTCAGTCATTTATGTTTTGATTATTTTTTCTATTCTTTTTTTCTTTTGCTCTCTCTCTCTCTTTCCTCCCTCCTCCCTCCCTCTCTGTCTTTCTCTGTCTCTTTCTCTCTCTGTCTCTCTCTCTTTCTTCTCTTTCTGATATTCCCATTATGCATTGTTGTACCTGTTATAGTTCTGGGTTTTTTATTTTCTGTCTTTGTTCTCTTTGCTATTAATTTTGGAGGTTTCTATTGAGATAACCTTGAGCTCAGAGATCCTTTTCTTAACCATGTGTAGTCTACCAATAAGCCCATTAAAGACATCCTTCATTACTGTTACAACGGTTTTTTTTTTTTTTATCTCTAGCAGTTCTTTTGGTTCTTTCATCTCTCTGCTTACATTGTCCATCTGTTCTTGCATGTTGTCTGCTTTATCCATTATTATCCATTACAGCCCTTAGCAAATTAATCATAGTTGTTGTAAATTCCTAATCTGATTAATTCCAGTATTCCTGCCATGTCTGGTTCTCATGCTTGCTTTGTCTCTTCAAAATGTTTTTTTGCCTTTTGGTATGCCTTGTAATATTTTCTTGCTAGTCAGATATGATGTATTGGGTAAAAGAAATTGTTGTAAATAAGCCTTCAAGTAATGTGATAGTGAGGTGTTGGGAGAGGGGATGTTTTATAGTTCTATTATTAATTCTCAGTCTTTTAGTGAGCCTTTGCCTGTGGACTGTGAACTTCACAAGTGCTTCTCAGTATTTTTTCTCTTAGGTGGGAGAGGATAGCTAGCGTGGGCTGCAGTTAGGTATTTTCCTTTCCCAGGTCAGCGAAGTTCTCATAATACCCCAGCAGTTTAGGCTTTGGTTAACTAGTTTCCCCTAAAGACAGGGCTTGTTATGAAGAACAAAATGCTCTTTTGTATGTCAAAATGGTTCCTTTCCCCCTCCTCATGTCGGAAGCACAGAAGATCTGTCTTCAGTAGTTACTGTGGGAATCTGGTCAAACTCCTAGAGGTAAATCTCACGGTGCTGTGGGGCTCCTCTGTCACCGGTTCCCCCTGGAGTTTTTAATTCTCAGAGTTGTCTGCACTGAGCCTCCAGGAATTCATCAATTATAGTTCAGGTTTTCCTACCCCTACTCGTTCCTGGGGCGCTTTCTGCTTCTCTATGTTCCAGTAAATCATTATTCTCTGTATTTACCTGTCAGTCTTTTCAATCTTAGGGGCAGTGGTTTGCCCAGTGTCCTCACCTCTCTTATGAATCCTAGAAGAGTTGTTGATTTTTCAGTCTGTTCGGATTTTTACTTCTTGTTTGGTTTACTTCTTGTTAGGTTTTACTTTTTACCTTGTTGGAGTAGTGACTTCCAAACTACTTACATGTGGAACCAGAAACCGGAAGTCAGCATTTCTTTCTTTTTTTTTTTTTAAAGATTTTTTATTTATTTATTTGAGAGAGAGACTGAGACTGAGTGGAGAGAAGGTCAGAGGGAGAAGCAGACTTCCCGCAGAGCCGGGAGTCCGATATGGGACTCGATCCCGGGACTCCGGGATCATGACCTGAGCGGAAGGCAGTCGCTTAACCAACTGAGCCACCCAGGCGCCCCCAGCATTTCTTTTAAAAGAACTTATAGAATATATTGTCTGTCCGATATAACTTAGTATCTGATTATGCCTATGAATCTCTGTTTTCTCTGCATAAGTCTTATCTCCCTTTATAGATGATAAACTGATCAAGTGGAGGAAGTGCCTAGCAGAACTTGAGCATGAAATAGATGTATGATAAAGAGTCTATGTGGCAAATAAGTGTTCCTCTGCCTGGGATCACTACAAGAAGTCCAGCAGACAAGGCCCATAGGCATCTTGTGAAGAGCTAAACTTTTCCTGAGAAATAACTGCTCTGACCTATTGAGCTGTATTCAAAGCACCATTTCCTTAGGTCAATTTATTTAATCATAACAACTTTATGAGATGAATAATGTTCTCAAACTCCATCTTAGATTATTTTGTATTCTTTCACGAAATGGTCAGTTAGGTGTGTGGCCACAGGAGGAGACACAAGAGAGGTTCAGGGAAACAAAATGTATTAAACTCACATGTCCGTGAGACATCGTCACTGCATGCTATGAAGAGGCCACATGGGGAGAACGTCCAGGGATCAGGCTCCACCAAGCAGGTGGGGATGAGATGAGAATAAGGACTTACGGGCAAGTGCTTTTATTGGGTGTCAGGATGGGGTACCTGCATAAAAGGTATGAGAGGATTTCATCAGGGCATTTGACTGTCACTAGGTTATAGTCACATCGGGGCAAGTGTGGGAACTTATGGCAGGGGCCAGCCTTATCACAATGGTGCACTGGTCCCCTGGGCAGGTGCTCATGGTCTGTTTGTGAGGATGTAAAGGCAGCAAGAAAATATGAAGTTTTAAGCTCACAATAGACGCATGAAGAAACTGAAGTTAAGAAATTTGATAGAGGCCAACCAGCTAATAGGTGATGACACCATAATTTGAACTCAGACAGGCTGACTTAATTATTAGGCTAATCTACCTCCCAAGAGATGATACTAGAGTTAAAAAGAGGAATAATAGGAAGCAAATTCCCTGAGATTGCTGTGCTTACCAGATAGATGATGTGACTCCATCTTAATCAGTGTTCCAGCATCAGGCACTCTTCAACAAGGTGTATCTAAATGGAACACCAACAAAAATGTCAAGAGTGGACAAAGACATGAAGATTAATGGCACTTACTGATTAGAAAAAAGGTGATTTCTCACTATTTGGCAACACTTTTCAGTGCAGAACACACCATTCCAACAAAGAAAAGGATAGGAGAATACGAAGTCAAAGGAAAAGATGAGTGAGGAGAAGGGAGAAGGCAGGAAATTAAAATGCAAGAGAGGGGAACTAGGAGAAAATGTGATGGAGAGTAGGCAGTGACCAAAAGCACTGGCAGTGAGGGACTGAGATGACTGTGGTGAAGAGACAAGAACCTAGCAGCTAGAACTGTGTTGTTGCTGTTCTCGACTCCGGCTGGGCAGCACTCTCTTCAGGGTGTCCCAAGGCCAGAAGGGGTGGGTTCTTGTCAACAGGATGACAGCAACAGTATTGCAGTGTAGTCTGGTAGAATTCTGTGATAATGGAGATGGAGATGTTTATTATTTTCCCTGCCCAATATGGCAGCACTAACCACATGGGGCTATTGAGCACTTGAATTGTGGCTAATGCAAATGAAAAACGGAATTTTTCAATTTATTTAAGTTTAATTAATTTAAATATAAATAACCACATGTGGTCAGTGACTACTGAATAGCAAACATCTAGGACTTTCAGGTGGCAAAGTGATTCTAGGGAGTTCTCTAAAAAAAAGTTCTCTAAAAAAAAAATTTCATCATAACCCCCTAACTCTTTAAGGATGCTGATGGCACAGAAAAATAGGTGAGTGTCCAAAACTCAGATCCCGAATGATCAGGAAAAGGCTATATTGTATTCTACTTGCTAAGTGTTATGGGCAAATTGTGCCCCCCTTTCACATTTTACGTACCCCCAGTACTTCAGAATGTGACTGTATTTGGAGAGAGAGCCTTTACAGAGGCGATTAAGTTAAAATGAAGATGTTAGCCTTGGGCCCTTTTCCAAGTTGACTGGTGTCCTCATAGAAAGAGGAGATTAGGACACAGAGAGATACCAGGGGTGTGTGTGCAAGAGGAAAGACCATGTGAGGACACCGCAAAAAGTTCAGGAGAGAGGCCTCAGAAGAAACCAAACCTGTTAACACCTTGATTTTGGATTTCCAGCCTCCAAAACTGTCAGAAAATAAGTGTCTGTTGCTTAAGCCATCCAGTTTATGGTATTTCAGCCATAGGAAACTACCATAGGCACTTAAAAACAAGTGCAAAACATTTTTTAAAAATTTAATGAGATTTAAGTAAAAAATTTCAGGATCTAGCGGTTTAACCTTTACAAAACCTTATTTCTTGACCAATGCTCCAAAACTTTAGAAATCATAGTCAAAACCAGTATGTAAGACTCAGAATCTTACAGTGGAGTGTTCAAAGGAGGATACGAATTATAAGTTACAATTATCTGCTGCTAAGAAGTATTTTATGTGCTATTCAATTTAAATTCTAAAAGGCATATTAATGACAGTTAAATGGTAGTTCCCTATGCAGAATGACAGGCTTTAAAATGTGACTCCTCCATGCAAGAGTGAAGGGAAGTTTCTGGTTGCTGGGTCCTGGTTTGGTGCTGTGAAGGTCAGCATTCTTAAGTAGGGAATTTGCATTAATGTCATTGTGTTGCAAGAGCTGCATAAATTACCTATAGCAATGGCCAGCTCTTTCAAAGATTACTGCTGGCAGATAGGGTGAGTGTGGGGAGGAGAGAGAGAGGCTCTCTATTTTCCTTGTCAATAAAATATGTTGTCATGTTTGATTTCATGTTTTTTCTCGAGGTGAATATTGTCTTTATATATAATTTGTATTTTGTGATATGCTCCAATTAATCACAAGATTGCTAGGCAGGGCCTGACCTATAATAGTACTTTGAATCTCACAGATATCCAGGCATTATGATAAGACTCCCTGTTTTGCTGAAATGTGAGGACACTACATAAGCAATCCTAAAGCTACACATTTTAATACAAATTTTCTATAAATTGGAATCAGTGGTACATATTTGGAAGCAATTGGCACATAGGCAAATTTTTACCTATTTGACGAAAAACGGTATAAATTTAGTTGCAGGGACTCCAAGATCTTAATAGCAAAACATTTCTCCTCGTATTATATTACTGATTTACATCTCCAATTACCATGATTTTTCTCAAGAAAACCTCATTTAGAATCAGTGTTAAAACTGGCTCTTCTCCAAGATGAAATTATGAAGAATTATGAAATTATGAAGTTGGCAAAATCAATTTTTTTCTGTTCACTCATATCCCTGGTGTTATTGTTTGCAAGGTAGTATTGGTTCATTTGGGCTAACCCCCAGTGCTTTGGACTTGTGGTGGCTCTTTCTTGCCTTAAGATTTATCTGTAAGAAAAAAAAAAAGATTTATCTGTAAGAGGGGCACCTAGCTGGCTCAGTCAGAAGAGCCCAGGACTCTTGATCTTGGGGTTTTGAGTAGAGTCTTACATTGAGTGTAGAGATTTCTTAAATAAATAACTAAACTTAAAAAAAAAAATTATCTGTAAGATAAACTATTTTGTCTATGCTCTGTGGATTTCTAGTTAATAAACAATTCTTGCTATTAGATGAATGAGTTATGACGAACTTTCAAACTTTTCTAGGCATCATCTTTGTTATCACCCTCTTTTGGTAATGATGTTGCTGGTTAAATAAGAGATATGAATGGAGGGAATCTGATTCCATGGTAGATGGGGGTAGAACAATATTCCTTCCCAGAAGGAGCTTCTGTTTCCTATTAACATTTATTTCTTACGAAGCTGTAGAGTCTTACTGTATTTGTGAAGGTTTTGCTTCTGTCAGTGGGCACTTCATTTGAGGAACTGGTCTTTGAATATTAATGATCTTTCTTTGGTATAGAAATGAAAGTTATACCCACCCTGAAAAAAAAGCCCTTTTCAGGCACCATTTTGTGAGTCAGGTACCTGGTTTGTCCATCAGAACCAGGAGAAATAGCTGAACCAGATAGTTATAAGAAAACCCTTATTTTCAGAATGAGGATTAAAATGTAGTTGGGCCATTCAAAACACTTGTACCAGTCAGGATAGGGTAAGATGTGATTCCATAACAAGCAAGTCCCACATCCAAATGGCCAACAGACACATGAAAAAATGCTCAACATCACTCGGCATCAGAGAAATACAAATCAAAACCACAGTGAGATACCACCTCACACCAGTCAGAATGGCTAAAATTAGCAAGTCAGGGAACGACAGATGTTGGC
>CM052802.1:63968548-64063322 GCA_028533885.1 Nasua narica
GTGGATAGGGATATGGACATTGGGGAGGGTATGTGCTATGGCAAATGCTGTGAAATGTGTAAGCCTGATGATTCACAGACCTGTACCCTGGGGTAAATAATACATTATATGTTAATAAAAAAATTAAAAAAAAAAAAAACAAAAAACAAGCAAGTCCCAAATTTTAGTGACTTATTTATAGTAAAGTTTCTTTCTTGTGTATATGGGCCAGGAACTATACTCCAAATCTCCCCCTCCCAGGATCTATGCTGAGAAAGTACTTCTTGTATCAAATACTGTCAATCTCCATGCCAGAGGAAAAAGAGGGCTCTGGAAGGTCTCACACTAGCAACTCAGTGCTCAGCCCAGAAGTGACACATGTTACTTCTGCTCACAAGTCACTGGCCAGAACAAATCACAGGCCTCACCCAGCCACAGTGGGCCTCAGAAATGCCATCCCCATTTTTTTTATAGTCTGAGAGAAAATTTGACATATTTGGTAAATAGCATAAATGACAATACAGTCCCTGAAAGCATTCTCTTTTTCTTTGGAATTTATGAGGACAAAACATCAGCTACAATTAAGTAAATGTACATACTGAAAGAACTGTGTGATTGTTGCTAAATAGTTAAGTTAGTCAGAAACAAATACATAGCAGATGATGAATAACTCCAACCAGTAGTGGCTGGAAGAGCAACTTTCTTTTAGACCTGGTTTAGATTATCTTATTTTGTGGTCCTGCTTTGGTATTCAGGGCAAGTCCATATCAAACTTCAGCTTTTATCACAGGTGACATATTCATTGCAAAGAGTTCCCAGTTTTTGTTTCCAAATGGTAAAACTTTAAGTTTTAATGCATAGAAATGTTCTGCCTCGATTATACAGATTTAATTAACTGGACTTTATATTGATATGGTTATTTTCCTTTTTACTTTACACCATAGAGTCTGTGTGTCATAGGAAATGTGGGGGGCAGGGGGGGTTCTCAATATGAATATGTCATTCAGTGTGTTCCCCAATCTGTGAATCTCTTCTATAGAAGAGGTTATAAATAAATATGACTGAACCATATGAAATTGTCATTTTTGTAGGACAAACAGTTAACTACTGTCAATTTCATATGTTTTAACCTACTAACTCCTCCATAGTTTTAGGTTAGAAAAATCTTTTCAAGGATGAATGTTGCTTTCAGGGTCCCTCCCATTTACTCATAATCCTTAGTAGAGGTCCAGAGGGCAGATTTTGAATTCAAACAATTCTGTACTTTGGTCTCTTAGATATGAGGCCATAAGTAGATTTTCTAGTTGTTCAGTTTCTGATGGCCATAAAAATAATACCAACTTCATTGTGATCGTGTATTTAATAGTTATAATATTGTCCCTGACATCTGTCAAATGCCCCATATGGTGTTTTATACATTTTTTTCTTCTCACTTGCAAATGTTGCTGACTGCCACACAACCACACTAAAAATCACCGTTCGTAACCAAATTCTGCCTAGTTAGAGTTTGCCTGATCAACTCTTTCATGTCTTCCATGTGCATATTGCAGAGGCATTTGCTCCTATCAGAATGGTCTACTCCATTCAAGGAGAGTCAATTCACAGACATGCCCCTCTTGGGCCCCTTCAGAGCTTTCCCACCATGGCAAGTGCCTTTGAGATCACCCCAGAGGAAGGAAGAACCCAGAAAAGGGGACAGGGAGGAACGTAGGGACTCTGCATTTCATGGTAACTTTGATGCTACCCAGGAAAGATGTCGGACAAGGGCAAGTAGAGGTGCCAGCCCATCAGAACAAAGCATGGCCTAATTTCCCATGTTTATACTTGCATGCTGTTTTGGAAGGGCTGACTCAGGAATGAGCTAGAGAAATTCTTCAAGTCGTCTATTTCCCTTCCTTAAGGAACATGCACAGAATGAGTCCATCAATAAGCTGAGAGAGGGGCAGTGTGGAGATTGCCAATCACCAGGAATCCTGAATATCTGGATATCCCCACTTTTTCCTCCCTTCCATCACCAAATACATGCTTGATAAGAATTCAGTGTTCTTGCAAATAAAGTTCATTCCTATACAGATTGGCATCCACCAAACTGAGAAAGAACACTAAGAGAATTTTTAATTAGTATTAATAGAAAGAAAACATTACAATGATTCAATTTACTCTTCTCTAATAGCTAACTTGAGACAGAACACAGAGTTGGTGAAACATCCATTTTAATTTCATCTATCCTAATCATGCTTGCTCAAAATAAAAGCTTGTAGGCACATAATGTGAGATGAACGGGAAGTATCCTCAATGCCTATTTAAGCCTTTGCATTTCATAGAGTTAGAAACTTAGGGCACACAGAGGGAAAGTTATTTTCAAATTCTCCAATTTATCAAGAATATCTACAAATCCTTATATCAATTTACTTTTCATTTACTTAATTCCTTTATTAAAGAAGTTATAAGTTCTTTATAAGATCTGAATAAGGTCTGAGTCTTTAAAACACCCTTCTAAGATAGGAAAGCATTGATCTATAATTTTATATGGTATCAAAGGCATTTTAGAAAGAGAAAAAAAGTTACCTAGAAGTCAGTAATCTTAGAGCCTCTGTCATAAATATGTATCAGAATTTTTCAAAACTTCATAAACATTGAATGTCATAAAAATTAGTATTCAATTTTAAAAAATTTTTTGAATATTAGCATATTCAACATAAATTGATCTATGCTATAGAAATCAATGATGAAGTTTGCTTTGTGCATGAGAATCAGCTTTCTCCCTGCATACTCAGTGTTACCAAGGTACCTCTCCACTACTGGCCTGAGCTTCTTGGTTCTACACTCCAACCAGGCTGGGAGCCACTCCACGTGTAATCAATAGTGCATTGTGTTGTGGTGGAGTGTATCCTCTCACCAAAATCAGGCGAGACTGGATATAAATAATTGAATGCTAAATCTGGGAAGCCAGTCCTGGGGTAGCAACCCTTCAGCATGGTGAGCTTCATGAGAAGAGAGAGGACATCACAAGCCATATCCTTTTTCAAGATTCCCCCATGGAAGCATACTCAGAGTCAGGTGAGTCACTCAATCTTCTTTCCTGTTTGTTTAATAAGAGACATTGTCTCACTGCCAGACTCCCTATGGGAGCTTAATCAATATTAATTGAATGAATGAGTGAACTGACATGAAGTATGGGGTGGGTGATGCTAAAAGACTTGCCCTGCAGTGGTCATATGGCCCTACTGGCACACAAAGAATAGAATTTCTGGAGGTTATTACTTTTCTTAGCTGGTGGCCAAGACAATGGCTTTGCAAATGACAATACTCCTCTATGTGAGCAAATGATAGTATGATTTCTGCCAATTTTGCTCCATTTTGGCATTGAATAGAGCTGAAAAATTGTCTCATTCACATAGCATTTTGGGTAGAAAAGGTGAGAGAATGGCAGGCACCCTCTTCCATTTAGTTATAAACTTCCAAGCTAGAGAAAAATCTGGATTATGAAATACTAATTTTTTAAGGACTTGTCCTTATTCTATCTTTCCAAAGCATTCTATTTAATTTTCAAAAGAAATAGCAGTGCTTGTTGTAATATTCGTATTTCATTCTATCTTATATTATTTGTTTAAATACCTTCATTACCATAATAAGTATGACTGGTATAAATAAGTTTGAGAAAGGAACACAACTAACTCTTGGTCAGCAACGACAACAACAACCAACCAACAGATGAGAAATGTAGAAACAGGCATTTCTAGAGAGTAGCTGAAAGCATTTCAGAGTACTGAAGGCCTCAGTCTGCATATTTCACAGAGGACATAAGAGGGCCTATAAATCTAGCTGATTAGTTGAACAGAGGTGGATTAAGACAGCTTGCTTCCCCTGTACTGCTGTCATGGTGCCCATGGCAGACTCATCCCTCATGTATTCACTTTTATTCCTTTTTGACCCTTTGAAGCCACCTTGTACTTTTCTGCCTCCTTAACTACACAGCCTGACTTATAATAGTTGCTCAATATAGGTCAACTAAAGAATGTTGGATGGCAACCAATCACAAGCTATCAGTTACTTGATCTTCAGATACCTGATTCTTTTTCTATGTTTTTTCTCCCTCGCTATTGCCAGACCTGGAGCTCTTTGGGTTGTTTAGTACTCCACTATATTAGGAATTTAATTGAAGTGTACCTGTGACAAATGGGCACATTGCTTTGATGCTTCTAACTGCAGGTGAGAGAAAAAAATTTTTAAGATTCTATTTATTTATTTGACACAGAGAGAGAGAGAGAACACAAGCAGGCAGAGCAGCAGGCAGAGGGAGAAGGAGAAGCAGGCTCCCTGCTGAGCAGAGATTTCCCCACATGGAGATCCATCCCAGGACCCCAGGATCATGACCTGAGCCAAAGGCAGATGCTTAACTGATGAGCCACCCAGGCACCCCAGTGACAGAAAATTTTTAAGAAATGGTGACATTAGAAGTTTCATTTCTTCCTGTTATATAAGCCAAGTCCTCTAGCATTTCTTTCTAGCCTTAATTTTCTACCCTTTCATCAAGCTTCTAAAGGCAAACTTGTCTTAAATTATAAAGCCCAGGAGTAAATACATGTACAAGAATGCCTGACTAATTCTGAGAATAATTAAAGTGAGCTCTTTATGAGTATTGACAAGATTGTTCACATATCTCGGGGAGTATTACATTTGTTTGATTTCCTACTTGTTGCTTCTATTGCCATGTTAAACAAATCTAAGTGATGATGCATTCAAAATGCAACTTTATTTTTAAAATGTGTTAAATGGGGTTAATTTTAGTCTGCCTGAGCTTAGAAACCTGGTCAAGACCCCTGGCTTTTGTACTCACTCGTAACTAATGGACAGCTCCATAGTCATTTGACATCCCCCACATCATCTTAATTCAATAATTACACCATCCAGCCTGAGATGTTATTCAAGTCACTAAATGTTACTTAGCACTAAAATCTTTTTCCCTTCTTTAGCTTAGAGTTACTTAAGATTGTAAGCCTGCAGTGGGAAAGAGGGGTAGGATAGAGTTTTCTTTATTTTTCCACACTGGGCTTCTTCTTCTCTCATTCACACTTACTAGCCAATTCCTGACCCCTCTGGGGGAAAAGAGGAGAGAGTTGGAGGAGGATGAGTGGAGGGAGAATAGAAAAGATCTTGCATTGGCTCTGTTATAAGTTGGCTTCATGCTTTCTAGACCCGGATGAAGGAAGCCAACTCTTTCTCTCAAGAGGTGTTTTCAGAGTCTCTTCAGAGGTTCCCTGATTGACCCTCTGATGGCACCTTTCATGACATCGATGGATGCATCTCTATTCCAGGCTGCCATTTACAACTCTTCTTATAGCCCCTAACAATTCTGAATTTATCTCCAGTTGTTACTAAGATCCTCTACTCCTCTGTGTGGCCCTTGAGGACAGGATATAAGATGACCCCATGGTAATTCTGTCTCCCACATGACTCATCTTGGGTCCACAGGAAATACTCATGGATCTGTTGACCCAGCAAACTCTGGAAGCTCAGGCACTTCTGGTACAGCCCTGTTGACATTGGGATACTTCAATGTCAATTGAGTGATTCCTTAGACATCAGTCTTTGTGTCTCCCAACTCCCAGCACTTCTAAGGTTCTCCAAGTCATCCCATGAAGCTGAGATGGCGGAGCTAAAAACCATACTCATCATAGAGCATTTAAAATGGCAGCAGCTCTCTTGAGGAAATGTCATCCCCACATTTTCTCTCCATTTCATGCACTCTCTCCATTTATATCTCTGATTTTGTTGGAAGTCCCCATGTCTTAGAAGTAGGTCTCCATCATTTCTTTTGTAAATTCTGCCGATGAGATTCTGTCTCACACTCTGACTTTCTGTTGGAAATTCAGTCAAAACTGAGACAGGAGGACTTCCTTTCTAACATCCTATTAAATAATCATTTCTATACCCTGCTCCTGGTTCAGATCAAAGATTATCACCACCCATAAACAAATGAAGAATCTAAGGCCAAAAAATTTGTATAAGAAATATATGACAAGTCAAACACATCTAGAACCTAAACAGTTCTCAATTTTATTTGATTCATACAAAGTTCCTCCTACAAAAATTCTGCTTACCTTAAGTAACACTTGAAACTGATGAAGAGGAAGTAATATTTGTAATAAATGAAAATTGTAGCTCTACGGAAAGCAACGCTAAAGATTAGAGATGACCTTTGGTCAGAGAGTCCTGTGCTCTCAAGGGCTAGGATTACCCTCTGGGTAGTTACTTTCTTCTTGGCTTGATTCTTCACCTAGAACCTTGAGAATATTTCTTCAATAGGAAGCCCAACAGGCTGACACATCAATTCTTTCCTTCCTCTTTGGGATTAAATACACAAAAACTCACATATAACTATGTTGGTACAAGGTAACAAAAAAAACAGAGTTATTAAGAAAAAGGAAAAGCAAAGCAAATTGGATATAAGAACACAGAAAGATCACAGCAGACCCAAATCTTACACTACTCAAAACATAATTCCCTTAATAATTCCCCAAACATAATTCCCCAAATGTCATTTTCAATTTCTGGATAAAGGACCTTTTCCTACTGGGACCTACTGTCACCTCTGCTGTGCTCTGTTGGCATGAACAGTAGCCATGTGCTTGGTTATTTGCATCCTGTTGGTAAAATTGTTCCCACATGGTCTACCCCTGCCCCCACACATGTGCTCTGTCCCCACAAAGATGTTCTGGCCCGGCCCACTCACCTCCCTCTTCCGGAACCTGATCTCATGCTGAATTAATTCTTGGCCTGCTTCTCTGGATCCAGTGACCTTTATTGCGCACCTGTTCTGAGAAAGGTACTGAACTGGACAGGACTCTTCTTGTTGCAAATGATAGAAAGTCCATTTGAAGTAGTTAGGCAAAAGGGTGAATTTATTGGCCCAAGATCCAGGTTGGGTAGGGGTATAACTAGTGCCACAGAAGCCAGGCACCCATTCCACCAGGACTCTTTATACCTCTGCCCCTTATCTCTCCTTTTCTGGCTTCATACCTTCATCTGCAAATTTTCTTCTTGCATAGACAAGGGATAAAGCCATGACCAGGATCAGATCCTCACAGATTTCCGACAGAAAGGGCCTCCATCTTTCTCAATTCTAGGGGTGAACAGAAAGTTCTGGAGAAAGATTTTGGTCCAAAAAGAATGAGCTCATCTTCTGGGCCAATCACTGAGGCCAGATGGGCAGGATCAGGGCAGCTTCTGCTGTGGAAGAGGGAGATATGGGACAGTGCTTCCAGGAAGATGGAGGTGAGCCAGGCAGTCCCCACAACAGATGTCCACCAAAGGCACGATACCAAGCAAAACATTAATGAAAGGGAAACCTAACATTCTCCTGAATTAGGTAATAATTCCAAGCAACCTCTTTTAACAAACTTCCACTTTTACACTAAGCTGCCAAGAGAAAGAACTCACTCCTTGAGGCCATCTGCCACCTGGATAGTGGGGAGCCATGCCCAAGAGGAAAAAACCCCCACATCACTCAGAACTCCTTATGTCTTGACTGGGTAAGAGGGAAGTTAGATAAAGAGTTACAGTGCAAGTCAGAGAATATCTTGGAATCTCAATATTCTGCTAATACCCAATTTTATTTGGTTTATCATATTTTCTCTCTATAAAAATCCTGCTAACCTTTGAAGAGTCCTTAAAAATGGCATAGAGAATGAACTGTTGACAGAAATTGGAAATACAGATCTTCAGGAAGCTACATGAAAGGTTAGAGGTGGCTCTTTGCCAGAAATTCTGTCATACATTGGCTCTCCTATCTTCACTATAGGGAATTTAGATCTTCCTTTGGTCCTGGCCTCTGGCCTCTGGCTTCCCCCTCCTCTGCATAAGGATAACCAGGCCTTCTTCTAAGAGTGACAGTCTGGTTTAGGCTAGCATCGGACTCTTGATTTCGGCTCAGGTCATGATCTCAGGGTCTTGGGAACAAGTCCTGCATTGGGGCTCCCCACTGAGCAGGCTGTCTGCTTGGGATTCTCTCCCTTGCTCTCTGCCCCCCCACCTCTCTCTCTCTCTCTTTCTCTCTCTCAAATAAATAAATAAATCTTAAAAAAAAAAAAAGAGCCACAGTCTGGTTTATCAAAGGATTCCAGGACTCTGATTACTCCTCAGTTTGTACCTTTATGGGCTGTGACATATTGTATACTTGAAACAAATTACAAAATTCTAATTATATCTAATTTCATGCTTATTAGGTAAAAAATCAAACTACTTCCCTAGAAATAAAAACTATTTTTATTATCAAATTTAAATTATACAACTAATGCATCCAGCTTCTTCCTCCTGGAATTTATTTTCTTCTTCCTAAAGTATATCCTCTAGTAATTCTTATGAAAACATCTATGAGCAGTAAACTTTCTGAAGACTAGTGTGTCTGAAAATGTTTTAGTCTACTCTCTTATTAGAATGACAATTTCACTGTATATAAATTAGAGGCTCAAGTCTATTTCTTCTCAGCTTTTTGAAGAGGGTATTCTAATATTCTCTTGTGTACAATGATCCTTCTGAGAAGTACACTGTCATTTTGATTCCAATTTTTTGTAGGTTGTCTGCTATTTTTCTCTTAGTTATTAGGATTTTCCATTTAAGTTTGACCTAGAAATGAAATGTCTAGAACTGGGTTTTGTCACCATTGTTGCCATTGTTGTTGTGTTTGTTCCTTGGCAGTCCTTTCAATTATAGGACTCAAGTTTTCCTTCATGTCTAGAAATTTTTTGGTTTTTATGTCAATGAGCCTTATTTTAAGGCTTATTTTAAGTCAATAAGACTTATTTTAAGTCAATAAGTTTTTTCTGCATTTTCCATATTCTCTCAAATTGGGTCTCTAATGGACTGATGCTGATTTTCAGCTCTATTCTCTGTGTTTGCTTGTTTTTTAAACTTTTCTTTTATACTGTTCCTTTACTTTTTCCATTTGTGCTATATTCTGGAATAATTTCTTGGTGAAGGCTTTCACATCACCAATTTATTCTTTGTGTTTATTCTGCCCATTTTTAAGAATTTCTTATCTCGGGGTGCCTGGGTGGCTCAGTGGGTTAAGCCTCTGCCTTTGGCTCAGGTTATGATCTCAGGGTCCTGGGATTGAGCCCCACATAGGGCTCTCTGCTCAGCAGGGAGCCTGCTTCCCCCTCTCTCTCTGCCTGCCTCTCTGCCTACTTGTGATCTCTCTCTTTCTCTCTGTCAAATAAATAAATAAAATCTTTAAAAAAAAAGAATTTCTTATCTCAAAGGTTTATTTCACTTTTGTAATAACTAATCAGTTCTATTTCATAATCATTCTTCCATAAGCATTTTGAATGCAATATGTTCTTTACCTCCCTGATGACATAAAAGAAGCTTAAGTTATAGTCCCAAACTACTTCTGATAGCGTAAATCCTTTCTTCTGTCTAGTTTCTGTTTTTTTCTGAAAAAGTTACCCTTTTACAGTGTTGGTATGCCTCAAACTTTAAGGATATTTTCTTCTTTCTTATGAGTTTTTTAATTCAAATATTATTAACATTCAGTGTTGTATTAGTTTCAGGTTACAATATCATGACTCAACAATTCTATACATTACTTAGTGCTCTTTGTGATAAGTGTGCTCCTAATCCCCTTTATATATTTTTCCTATCCCCCAACCCACCTCCTATCTGGCAACCACCAGTTTGTTCTCCAAATTTAAGATTCTGGGTTTTTTGTTTGTTTGTCTCTCTTTTTCTTTGTTTATTCATTTGTTTTATTTTTAAATTCCACATGAGTAAAATCAACGATATTTGCCTTTCTTTGACTGATTTATTTCACCTAGCATAACACCCTCTAGGTCCAGCCATGTTATTACAAATGGCAAAATTTCATTCTTTTTTAGGTCTAAGTAACATTTCAAAATATATATAATACACATAATATATTCTTCATAGTATATATATTCCACAATATATATATTTCATAATATATACATCCACTATATATATATATATATTTCACTATCTCTATATATCTATTTTTCTACACATATCACATCTTCTTTATCCATTCATCTGCCAATGAACACAGGGTTGCTTCTATAGTCTTCTAAATAATGCTGCAGGAAATATAGGGGTACATATATCTTTTCAAATTTTTTTGTTTTTATTTTCTTTGGGTCAATACCCAGTGGTGGAATCACTGGATCATATGATCATATGATCAATAGATCACTGGCTCTATTTTTAATTTCATGAGAAACCTCCCTACTATTTTCCACAGTGGTTGGACCATTTACATTCCCAACAGTGCAAAAGGGTTCCTTTTTCTCCACATCCTCCCCAGCACGTGTTATTTCTTATGTTTCTGCTTTTGGCCATTCTGCTAAGTGTGTACTGATATCTCATTGTGGTGTTAATTTGCATTTCCCTAATGATTAGTGATAGTCATCTTTTCATGTGTTTGTTGGCCATCTGTATGTTCTTTTTCTTTTTAAGATTTTATTTATTTATTTGAAAGAAAGTGAGAGAGAAAGAGAGAGGGAGGGAGAGAGAATGAGATGGGGGAGGGGCAGAGGGAGAGGGAGAAGCAGATTAATGGTAGAGCAGGGAATCCATCTGTATGTCTTCTTTGGAAAAGTGGCTATTCAGTTTCTCTGCCCATTTTTATTTGGATTATCTGTTTTTTTAGTGTTGAATTGTAGAAGTTCTTTATATATTTTGGATATCAACCCCTTATAAGTTTGTTTGGGTAGCTGAACTTCTCTCTTTTCTTTTCTTTTTTTTTTTTTTCTTTTCTTTTCCTTTTCCTTTTTAAAGATTTTATTTATTTGAGACTGGGAAAGAGAGAGAGAGAGTGGGGGTGGGGGGAGCCGGGTGGGGAGGGGCAGAGGGAGAAGCAGACTCCCTGCTGAGCAGGGAGCCCAATCTGGGACTCAATCCCAGGATCCTGAGATCATGACCAGAGCTGAAGGCAGATGCTAAATGGACTGAGCCATCCAGGTACCCCTCTATTAGATTTTCTGTTAACTGTCTTTGTACAGCATGGTGGGGGATGGGGAGCTGCTGTTTCCAAGGAGAGTGATAGACGAATGAGCCATGACACTAGGTGAGGTAACAATGCTCCAGATTCTTCTGGGGATTGAGGACAACTGGAGGAACTGCCTTTTTACTCTATCACAAGCTTCAACTGCTCCAGGGCAGAGATGAATATACCTGGGGGGGGGGTGTGTGCATGTGTGTCTCAATCTGTCTGACTGCCGCCACTCAGGGATACCTGCTAATGACCTCTGGTCTCCTTTCTAAGCCCCTCTGGTAACTGAGTTCTTTTGGTGCTACTTCTATGCATGTTCTGAGAAGTGACTTTCCAACTTCATCTTAAGCCATGTGCTTTCCATTTTTTCAAGCTTTCATTGGTTTCTTGTTAAGCAAAAGTTCTGCTCAATTTTTATTATATATAAATAAAATTATACAATTTTATATAATTTTTATATGTATTTTAATCATTTGTATGGATTTTGGGTGGGAGTAGTGTTGACTAGTTCTTCATTCTACCATTTTGAAACCAGAACCTTCTTTTTTTTTTTTTAAGCAAACACTTATTGAGCTGAACATGTGTTAAGCACAGGTAGGCATGGGAGTTAGAATAGTCTCCTCATAGAGCTTTTTTTCTGCCACTTGAGTGCAAAATTCGAGTCAGAAAGCAAAAAAAGAAAAACTATTTAGTCTAAGGAAGCTCAGTAATCAGCTCAGAAGGTCAGAACAAGTATATCAAGCCAAGTAAAAGGCATCAAGAAAATAGTAAGACATGAGCGACATGCAGGAAAAATATTCTCTGGTCCTTCAGTCTCTTTGTAATCCTCTATGTATCAGGTGATCATATGTCCCAATTTGCCTGTGATGGTCCTAGTTTGTGCCTCTTGTCCTAGTGTAATTGCCAACAGACATCTCAAAAGTGTCCTGGTTTGGACCATAAATTATATGATCACCTTATAAAGATACTATATGAAGAAAATCAATGAATGACCATCTCTTGTTGGTGATAACATGTGGAGCAGTTGGGGTGTAGAGAGGAGGAAAAGCAAGTTACCATTCATTCATCCATTTATTATTCATTTCTTTGTTCATTCAACAAAGGTTTACTGAGGTTCTACAATGTGCCAAGCAGAGTGCTAAGGGCTGAGTATACAGTGAGGAGCACCACAGAAACACTCAAGGACCTTTCCCTGAAAAACAATTACCAATTTAGCAAATCTGCTTCTTAGATACAGACCACAGATGAATTATACGATCTCTCCATATTTTTCCCTAGTTCAAGGACTTGGTAAGACTTTGTAACTCTTGGTCTACTCAATCATACACTGACAGGGAAGTATTAAGTCAGCATATGAAAAGCTCACCATTGTTTAAAAAGAGAGATGAAAATACTTATCTACCAAAAAAGGACAAAGCAGAGGGTTGTGCAGTTAGTAATGGATTTGAAGTCACTGGATGGCCAGTTTGGATAATTAAGCACACAAAACATACCGCTGGAAAAATTATCTAGATTGATGATTAGCATGGTTTTGAATTCAAAGGACAATTTCACCACCTTCTTCTTCACTTAGGCACAGAGATAATGTATATAACAGATCGATCACTTGCAATTTTCTGCTCATTATGCTTAACCCCTCTTCATCAAATTCCCCACTCAGCATGCACATTGCCACAAAATCACAAGCAAAAAGCAAGTTGCAAACTGCAACCGCTGTTATTCTTTTATTTTTTAAGAAAATGCAGTTCCCTTAAAGACTGTGAATATCAAGTGTTCCTTTTGTTATTTTATTTAGATAAAATTTTGCAAGGAATTTTCCTCTCATTTCCTAGAGATCAGTATTCCTAGAAAGACTCTGACTGCAAACCCCAGGGGAACTTTGAAAATGTCAGGAGCTTCTTAAATGGTGTGAAACCCACTTACAGCTTCTTCCTTACAAGCTTTGATGTGGAAATAGCAGAATGAGTATTTTTTAAAAATCCAGTGGCAATAGGAATGCATTGTTCACGGTATTATCCAGTCAGTTAACCCCTGGTGAAAGATACTGCTAAAAATCCTTCGAAGGTGGCGATTCCGTCCTGCATGATGATTTTCTGCTCTGTGGATTTTAACCCGCCTCTTGGTCCCAGATTTTGCACAGATGTAACTACAAAAGGAGAACAGGTGACTATAGAGGAGTCAATGCAAATCTGTCTTTATTATTAGAAAAAGAACTCAAAGTCAATGGTAGCAAAAGGATTATCAAGGTAAATGTAATTGTCTTGATAACATCTATATGTAGATAATAAAAAAATCACCTATGCTCTTGTGTTTGCACATAATTATTAAATCTTAAGCTTTTTCCCTTCTTTTTTTTTTTAAGCTTTTTCCCTTCTGCCTTAAACCCAGCTCCTCTACCCTGATCATCTTTCTTAGTGTCGTTTTGATCTATTCCGTCCCCAGATCAGAAAACTAGAGTCAGTCTCAATTCTTCACCCTCTCTAGCCAGTCTTCCGCAGACCTTTCAGTTCTAACCCCTACAGGTCTCCAACCCTATCTGTCCTTTTCCTATCACCCTGCGATTGCCTTCCCTACCCTCTTCAGGGCTCCTTTGGGCTGCTGTGACAGTGTTCCTTGAAACCTCCCAGCTTCACTTTATGCTGCTTCTGCAACAGAGAGATTCCTAAAATTCTAGTCTGACCATGCTTTTGTCTTTGCTTAGAAATATTCAGTGGTCCTCTTAGCACAGAAAGCAGTGATCGAGATCCATACTCCTTTCCTACCTGTATGTGCCCCTGTCTCTGGGCCTACCCCACACCCTGGGCATACTGAAGTATTTGTGTCCCAGACCTGTCAACTCCCTTAGGGTCTCCATGACTTTATATACTTTCTCATAAATCCAGAAAACCCTTCTGCCACTTCTCTACTTAGCAAACTCTTGTGCGTCCTTCTTGCAACTTTCTCCTATGAAGCCATTATTGAGTTTCTTTTTTTCTTTTTTAAGATTTTATTTATTTGAGAAAGAGAGAGAGTGAGCAAGAGAATACAAATCGAAGGGGGAGGGGCAGAGGGAGAAGCAGGCTCTCCACTGGGCAGGGAGTCCCTGTGCGGGGTTTGATCCGAGGATCCTGGGATCATGACCTGAGCTGAAGGCAGATGCTTAACCAACTGTGCCACCCAGATGCCCCTATTACTGAGTTTCTGCATCAGAGTTATTCACTTGCTTTTTTGCATCTATTACTCTATAATTAATTCCATTACAGCATGCATTATACGCTGTCATAATTATTTGTCTCTTCCAGAAGACAGTAGAAATCATATTCTTTTTTATTATGTCAGTTGCTTGCAGTGTTTGGCAAATGATACGCTCCTTAAATATTCACTGAATAAATTATTAAACATTTCTTTGTAAATAATACAATTTATGAGCATTAATAAAATGTTTTGTCTATAAACTAGGTGGTTTATTTTTTGTTTATTTCTACCATGCTAGAACGTAGCTGTGTATGTACCGATTATTTGTGTAAGTTGCCAGACTGTTTCACGGTGTAAAATAATAAGATACTCTCATAATGCCCGCTGAGCTAGGACAATGTTCTCTCAGAGAACAAGAGTGAGAAGGGTCCCAGAGCAGGCAGAGCAGAGTCTTTCACCAGGGCCCACCCAAGTCAATGTCAGGACGTTCTAGGAAGTGACAGCATTACCCCCAGTGACCTGCACATGTGTTGGACTCACTTTTACAGAAGAACTGGAGTAGAAGCCACTTCAGAAATGTCTAGAAATGATGCTTCTGGAAAGACCAGTCTCCTTCTGTAGGAGCTGTCAGGGAGTCAAAAATATCCTGGAGGAGACAGTAAATCTCCAAAGCGGATTCCATAGCCTTCATGTAGAGGTCACCCCAGTCACCCTCGAGCCTACCCACAGATACCAGAGATACCAGCAGCTTTTCAGCCCGAGCCCGCCCAGCAAACCCACTGGCTGGAGTCTGGTCTCCTGGACCTGTGAGGGGACTCTGCCAAACACCTGAATTTCCACCAGTCCTGGCTAATGTGTAAGTCCTAGATAATGCAATGATTTGGCAGCATGCCTTCCTCTAGGTGTGACTTTGAATGTCTTCAGAATTAAAGAGATATTTGCCAAGCAAAGGACTTTTTGGCAAGTAGCGTAGTACAGCGCTATGGTTTTCAAAGTTCACTCAACCCAGATCACTTTCTTCAAATGACAGTGTAAGCGTAAGCCCACATAGCAAACAAATAAGATGAGGACCGCTCGAGTTAAAGCAAGAGAGGGAGGCCTACTACTGAATGGGTCTGAGGCTCCCTAAGGAGTCCTCAGAGAACACTGACAGCCAAAGGAAAATCGGATTCCACAGGCTCTGCCACTGACCCACTGCATTACTGGGAACCCCAGCCATTCCAGCTCTCCCCCGGGGGCTCTTGGCATCAGTGCTCTCTTGCCCTCCCCACTCCACAAACATACTCTCGTGCCTCTCCTTTTCTAATGTCCTTCCCTTGACTCCAGCTTACCACGCAATTTCTCTGCTCCCCTTCTCAGAAAACTCTACACACTGCACTGACTTTCTCACTTCCTATTGTTTCTGAAACGCATTTGCGTCTGTCTACTCCTTTCGACCTCCTCTGCTCTCACCAAGTCCAAGTCAACGCCATCTCTTGCCTGGACAATTGCAGCCGGCTCCCATCCAGTCCTCCTGTTTCTGCTCTTGCCTGCCTCGTGTCCATTCTCCACAGAGAAGCCAGACAAATGTTTTAAAAGCATAAATTAGGTCATGACACCTGATGATTAAAATACGTCAGTGGCATCTCGAAGTATTTAGATTAAAATCCAAACACCTTCTCATGGTGTACGCAGACCTACAGGATCTCCCTTCTTCCTATTTCTCCAATGTCAATTCAGGCCATTTGCCCACCCAGCCTTCAGGGCCATTGCCCACCCAGCAATCTAGGCTTGCTATTCCCTGAGTCTGGAATGTTCTTGTTCCCTTCTGCATCTGCCTGATGCCTCTCCATTACTTTTTAGTCTCATTTGTATGCTATCTCCTGAGAGGCTGTCCCCAACCTAAACAAAAGTTTTTGTCCTTATTTCTCTTTTTCTCATTTGCCCTGTCTATTCCCTTGACAGTACACACCACGGCCAACAATTATCTTTTCCATATGTCTGTATGTATTTGTCTGTCCCCCCACTGGAATCTAAGCTGCATGAGAGTTGGAATATATCCTTCTTGTTTACCTTTGTGGCCAGTGCCTGCCACAGATCCCCGCATAAGTCATGCCTAAATTAAACTTTTTTTTTTAAATTATTCTGGCAAAAAGAAAGTCTGTTTGGGGTGACAAAAATGGTTTAAAAGTAGATTATGCAGTTATGGATGCATAACTGTGAATATACTAAAAACCACGGAGTTGTACACTTTCAATGAGTGAATTCGTGGTACATGAATTATACTTCAATAAAGCTGTTTCAAAAAATTAAGTCACTCTACCTTGTTAATCCTTAGTTTTCACATTTGCAAAATTGCATAACAATACTCAAGAGAGAGGAGAGGATGAGTGTCATTTCTATAACTTTCTGTTCATTTTACTATAATCACTCTAGATACCACTACGGGAGATAGATGGGGTCTCAGTCCTGTAGGGTATAGCACACCTCAGCAATGTCCCAGAGAGATGCCTTCATCCACCACCTCCTAGCTGCCATTGTTTTAGGACTGCTCCCAACGGCATTTGTCCTGTAGCACTTTAGACTGTCCTGCGTGGGTCAAGCACACTCCTGTGGGGAGTTGCAAATGTTTGCAGGAATAACCCTCGATGGAACTGGACACCAGTGGGGTTTTCTGTGCTCCTGATGTCATCTCCCAGGCACACACCAACCCAGAGGCAGCATTCAGGAGGAGCTGTCCACCTCCCACAGTACTTGGTGGTCAGCGGTGGGTAGGCAGACCTGTGCTGAGTTGCCCTGGACTCTGGACCTTCTTGGTTCTCTTCATTAACCCCTCCTGAAAGCCAAGGTAAATTAGAGTCATCTGGACTCATTATCACAGAAGAAGTCTTAGTAGCCAAGACAAGCACTGGATTCCATGGCAAAAGTTACTGCTCTGCACAGAATGTGTGTAGAAACGTGAGAACTCTGGTTTAATCAATTATGAGACACATTCTGCTGTCTTTCTTGCTTTACCTTTTGCGATGACTCCAGTTCAGTTCTAAGTTTCCTTACCCTAGAAAGCCCACACCTCCTGGGCACCTTTTATTCTGCTCTGAACATGTGGTATCAAGCTGTGGATTCCTCAAGGACATTGTAATGCATAACTCTTAAACACAATCAGAACAATAAGTAACTTACTGCAACACATAAGAATGTCATAATTTTTTGACACTCTCTCTTTGCACTTGCTACTTTAAAATTTAGCATTCAAGCTACATTAGACACTGCAGTTAAAATGACCCAGTGATATAATATTGCCTTGAAGTTTCCCCTCATAAAATTAATGCTGTGAGTGTTGCCTTTCTGTACACTCAGGATTTCACTTTAGCGTCATTCTGTTTTATTCTAAAGATCCAATGTACCTGCCCTTTGCTGTGTTAAGTGTGTTGGAACGCCTTTTGGTCAAATATAATAAAATTCTACCCAATTGCAGCTTACTGATCTTGCCTTACTTATCTATCTCATACTCCCTGCCTACTCTACAGAAGTTATCATTGTGGTGATCTCTGCCCTGAGAGCTCCATCCTTACTTGTTTGGAAAGTGTCCTTGAGCCTCAAGAGGAAACCACGTGGAGGGCTGAAAGAGTCCACTCTGGTGCTACTTCAGCTCACAATTCAGAGTGGAGTGAGCCAGCCCCATATGCCCCAGAAATAGCAGTGATCCTCAGCCCTGGAAAATAGGACGCCTTCCCCTTTTTTAGTTTTACCTGGTATTTGTCAGTTCTCCAGACTTGTTTATCTTGCCAGTGCCAACCTACAGGATGGAAAGTCTACCAGTTCACAACCACGTGAGGCCATCCCATTAGCGTGCCCCAGTTCTTCCTCCTGGGCCCTTGTTCATGCTCAGCTCTGCCAGGTATGCTCTACTCTGCTTGTCTGCTACTCAGGGTTCTCCGCCTACTTAACAAGCATTGACTGATTTTTGTTATAGACTAAGCATGGTGCTAGGCTCTGAAGACATGGTGGGAAGTGAAATAGACATATGACTCCATGGAGCTTAGGTCTAGTTAGAGGAGGGAAACAATGAAGATGCAAGGCATAACTAAGCAAATAGGTGTATAACTATAGACTGAGGAAGTTATTAGAAAATATTTTTAGGGTGTCATTGAGAAGACATATCTGCAGAGGAGTAACAGGAGAGAGTGGGGAAACAGCCCCAAGCAGGGCAACCGAATAGGTTACCTAAGTACACAGGACCTCTAGTTAGCTAGCATGGGTCCAAATTCTGCAGGTACTACTCCATGTGCGTTCATGAATAAATTACTGGGGTCTCATCCCTAATTTACTCTAATCCTTAGCTTTCTTTTCTGTAAAATGAAGATAATAACCCCATCTAACCCTAAAGATAATGAGATTGAACTAATTTATGTAAATCCCCTGGCATAAATAATGTGTTCAATAAATATCAGCTATTAATTATTATTATTAAGCTGAGACTTGATGGCCAAGGAGGGGTTAAACCATGCCAAGAGTTTGGTGGAAAAGCATTTGAAGAAGGGGGAACAATATGTGCAAAGGCAATAGAGCTCAGTTTGTTATAGTGTCTATCAAAGGTGTTGCTGGAATTGCATGAGTGAGAGGAAGATTGCTATGGGATGGGGTAAGAAGTAACCATCTGGTGGCTGTGGGCTTTCTCTAGCAATGCCCAGTTGCATGAGTGCCCAGCCATAGAAAGCAGTGGTTGGGTTCATCCAGGACTGTGTGGGAGTTTTTTCCCCTCTAGAGAATGTGAAAGAGGGAGAGAGGGCAAGGATGTTGAGAGTATTTGTAACAGAATGGTTCTAATGAAAGATCATGAAATCTGGGGCACCTGGGTGGCTCAGTTGTTAAGTGTCTGCCTTTGGCTCAGGTCATGATCTCAGAGTCCTGGGATCGAGCCCCGCACTGGGTTCCTTCCTTGGCGGGAAGACTGCCTGCTTCTCCCTCTCTCACTCCCCCACTTGTGTTCCCTCTCTCACTGTCTCTCTCTGTCAGATAAATAAATAAAATCTTAAAAAAAAAAGATCATGAAATCTAAGCTACATAGGAGAGAATAAAAGATGACAGGAACTAATGGGCAGAGAGAAAATAGAAGAGAGAATGCATTAGTGGCATTCACTAGCTAGGAAAATTGTTTCAAAGAAATACTTGAGTAAGAGAGTTAGGAAGACAGGAGGATAATGCAAGAAAGCAGGGTCTTCAGATTCATTGTGAGGTAGTGTAGTCTCCGGGGGTGATAAAATCCAGGATGTGTTCTGGGATCATATAGCTGGGGTAATATGGTGGTCAAGGTAATGGGTAGGGATGAAGTCAAAAAACAAAGGGGCCTGGGTAGTGAATGAATTATCCATATGCAACCCTGCCAGTAGCCAGAGTGGTGGCTTTATGCAAGTTAGAAAATGGCACCTGTGTCACAAGATATTTTACTATTGCCTGCCAGAATTTGTCAAAATAACTATGCAGCTCAATGGTGGTAGAGTGGATCCCCTAGACCTGCACAAGTTTAAGTGGCAGCCTTGTCTGTATGTGTGTTGAATACTTCAGGAATAACAGGAAGTCAGAGTGAAGAGGAAGAAGAAATTCTAGGAACCAAGGTCATCAGTGACCAAAGGCTGTTGGTTGACAGCAATTAGGAGGAGGAGGGGATGGAGAGTCAAAGGGGGTAAATCTCTGAGGAACAGAGCTTTCATGAAGTGCAGGAGTGCTAACAGTATAGAAGCAAAAATGGGGTGCAAGAACAGAAAACCAACTTCCTCACACCCATGTACTTGAGATTTGGGGACTAGCAGACGCTGCATGAAAGTGTTGTTAGAGATAGTAGGGTTTCTTTCTTTCCTAAGATTTAGCTCCAATATTTTCTCTTAAGTGAATCATTTCCTGATTTTCCCAGCTGGAAATAATTCCTTTCTTTCCTAAAATCTCTAGAGACTAATTTGTGCCTCTCTATCTCCAGATTATCTTGTATTTTAACTGTAAGTCATTTTGGTAGATTCGTATCCATCATAACACAATGTTTGCTCCTTGAGAGTAGAACTCTGTCTAATAAATCTTTGTATCTGTTATAATATTGTCTCTTCATTTATTTAGTTGTGATAGGGACTTAGTAAATAGTGAATGAATGAGTGAAAGAATCTTACTTTCTCTTTTTGTTCCCAAATCTTAGTGAAAAGAATTGGATATGTTTGCAAACTTGCTTCATCTGTATTGCACCTACGGTGACCATAAACGTGAACTTCAAGTTTTGCAATCTGAATACAAGGCACCATCTGAATTGTATTTAATGGTATTGCCTGTCTTTGTCTCTCCTTAGTGTAATGCAGTTATTCCTTCTATTGCAATTTTTGAGTGGCACCAATAATTCTATGCTATTAATTATAATAATTTTACTGGAATGAATTATCTTTTACAGCTTGCATTTTTTAAACAATAAAATAAAAATCCCATGTTATTCAAAACAGTTATTGTAAAAATAATCATATTGTCAATTCAGTTTTCCTTTATTTTTAAAAAATATTTTATCGTTTGAGTTAGAAATCTCATATATGATTGTTTCTTTATTAAATCAATTATATATTTTGGGGCGCCTGGGTGGCTCAGTTGGTTGAGCAACTGCCTTCGGCTCAGGTCATGATCCCGGAGTCCCGGGATCGAGTCCCATATCGGACTCCCGGCTCTGCGGGAAGTCTGCTTCTCCCTCTGACCTTCTCCCCTCTCATTCTCAGTCTCTCGCTCTCTAATAAAAAATAAATTTAAAAAAATCAATTATATATTTTAAATTTACAATAATATGCTTCAGTTTCATATAACAATTGAAAACTATGAGGGTTGGGACGCCTGAGTGGCTCAGTGGGTTAAGCATCTGCCTTCAGCTCAGGTCATGATTCCAGGGTCCTGGGATCGAGCCCCACATCAGGCTCTGCATTGGGCGCCTTGCTTGGCAGGGAGCCTGCTTCTCCCTCTGCCTGCTGCTCCCCCTGCTTGTACTCTCATACTCTCTCCAGAAAATAAATAAAATCCTTAAAAAAAAAAAAAGAAAACTATGAGGGTTATCCTGTTTTGAGGATAATAGAATACATAAATAATTATTTGGGGTGGACTGGGGCAGAGAAATTAGTTGCTTTAATGCTCATTATTGGTAATTGGTTCATATTTTTTATTATGAAAAATATATTTTTATCCTGGAACATTAAATAAAAAACTATTTAAAAGTTTCTCCTTTGGCTTTTTAAGAAATATCATTTTGTTCCTAAAATTTAAAAAAAAAAATCCCTCCTAAGTCTTTTCAACAAATGGTGCTAGAACAACTGGACATCTACAGGCAAAAAGAGTGATCTAGACACAGATATTAAACTCTTCTCAAAAATTAACTGAAAATGGATCATAGACCTAAATGTAAAACACAAAACTATAAAACTCATGAAAGATAATAGGAGAAAATCTACACGACCTTGGATATGGAGATAGCTTTTTAGATAAAAACACCAAAGGCACAATCCATAAGTGAAATAACTTATAAGCTGGACTTCATTAAAATTAAAAATTTCTTTGTGAAGGACAATGTCAAAAGAATGGGAAGACAAGCCACAGATTAGGAATAAATATTTGCAAAAGACACATATGATAAAGGACTGTTATCCAAATATATAATAATTCTTAAAATTCAACAATAAATAAACAACTAAAAAGCTGGCAAAATGGGGCACCTGGGTGGCTCAGTTGGTTAAGCTTCTGCCTTCAGCTCGGGTCATGATCCCAGGGTCCTGGGATTGAGCCCCATGTGGGGCTACCTGCTCAGCAGGGAGCATACTTCTCCCTCTCCTTCTCCCCTCCCCCTGCCTGTGTTCGCTCTGTCAAATAAATAAACAAAATCTTTTAAATAAAATAAAATAAAATAATAAAATGCAATAAAAAGTTGGCAAGAGACCTTAACAGACTCCTCACCAAAGAAGATATACACATAGCAAATAAGAATATGAAAAGATGGTTAACATCATATGTCATCATATGAACTGAAAATTTAAACAAGATGCCAATATTGACCTATTAAAAAGGCAAAAAATCCAGAACCCTGACAACACCAAATGTTGACGAGGATGAAGAGCAACGGCACTCTTGTTATTTGCTGATAGGAATTCAAAACGTTACAGCCACTTTGGAAGACAGTTTGGTGGTTTCATACAAAAGTAAACATACTCTAGCCATATGATCCAGCAACTGCTCTCCTTGATACTTACTAGAATCAGTTGAAAGTTTATGTCCTCCACAAAAACCTGTACATGGATATTTATAGCAATTTTATTCAAAATTGCCCAAAATTGGAAATAACCAAGACATCTTTTCATAGGTGAATGGATAAATAAACTGTGGTTGGTACATCCAGATAATGGAACATTATTCAGTGTTAAAAAGAGATGAGTTATCAAGCCATGAACAGACATGGAGGGAACTTATATGTGTGTTACTAGGTGAAAGAAGCCACTCTGAAAAGTCTGCATATTATACTAGTCCAACTACATGACATTCTGGAAATGGTAAAACTATGGAGATAGTAAACAAATCAGTACTAGGGGTTAGGGGAGGAAGAGCTGAATAGATAGAGCACAGAGGATTTTTAGGACAATGAAACTATAGACATATCTGTTTTACCATGCATCACTTTATTAAGCTCCACAGATATTGTGTCTTTTATAAAGTAAAGATTCATGACAACCCTGTGTCGAGCAAGTCCATTGGAGGCATTTTTTCCAGTAGTATTTGCTCACTTTGTGTCTCCGTGTCACATTCTGGTAATTCTTGCAGTATTTCAAACTTTTTCACTACTATTATATTTGTCATGGTTAGCTTTGATTAGCGATCTTTGATGCTACTATTATAATTGTTTGGGCTGCCATGGACTGCTCCCATAGAAGACAGTGAAACTAATCGATAAATGTGTGTGTTCTGACCACTCCACCAACCGGATGGCCCTCCATCTGTCTCCCTCTCCTCAGACCTCCCTTTCTCTGAGACATAATATTGAAATTAGGCCAATTAATAACCCTACAATGACCTCTAGGTGTTCAAATGGAAGAGTCACAAGTTTTTCACCTGAAATCAAAAGCTAAAAATGATTAAGCTTAGTGAGGAAGGCCAAGATAGGCCAAAAGCTAGGCCTCTTATGTCAAACAGTTAGCTAAGTTATGGATGTTACGAAAAGTTCTTCAAGGAAAGTAAAAGTGCTACTCCAATGAGCACATGACTGATAAGAAAGTGAAATAGCTTTATTGCTAATATGGAAAAGTTCTAATGTCCTGAATAGAACATCAAACCAGCACAACGTTCCCTTGACCCAAAGCCTAATCCAGAGCAAGATGACTAACTCTCTTCAAGTCTATGAAGGCTGAGAGAAGTGAGGAAGTTGCACAAGAAAAGTTTGAAGCCAGAAGGGGGTGGTTCATGAGGTTTAAGAGGAAACAGCAAATGCTGATGGAGAAGCTATAGCAAGTTATCCATAAGATCTAGCTCAGATGCTTAAGGAATGTGGCTACACTGGACAACAGATTTTCAATGCTGATGAAACAGCCTTACATTGGGAGAATATGCCATCTAGGACTTTCACAACTAAAGAAGAGAAGTCAATGTCTGACTTCAAAGCTTCAAAGGACAGGCTGACTCTCTTATTTGGTGCTAATGCAGCTGGTGACTTAAAGTTGAGGCCAATGCTCATTTACCATTCTGAAAATTCTAGAGCCCTTAAGAATTAAATCTATTAAATCTATTCTGCCTGTGCTCTATAAATGGAACAAAAAAGCCTAGATGACAACACATCTTTTTACAATATGGTTTGCTGAATATTTTAACCCACTGTTAAGACCTACTGAAAAAAAAGATATATTTCCAACATTACTGCTCAATTAGAATGCATCTTGTCACCCAAAAGCTCTCATAGAGATGTACAGTGAAATTCATGTTATTTTCATGCCTGCTAACACAACATCTATTCTGTAGCCCATGGATCAAGGACCAATTTTGATTTGCAGGTGTTATTATTTAAGAAATACATTTTGTAAGGCTATAGCTTCCATAGATATGACTCCTCTGATGGATCTGGGCAAAGTAAATTGAAAACCTTCTGGAAAGGATTCACCATTCTACATGTCATTAAGAACACTCGTGACTTGTGAGAAGAGGTTCAAATATCAACATTAACAAGAGTTTGGAAGAAATGGATTCCAACCCTCATGGATGACCTTGAGCAATTCAAAATTTCAGTGGAGGAAGTAAGTGCAGGTATGGTGGAAACAGCAAGACAACTAGAATTAGAAGTGACTGAATTGCTGCGACCTCATGATCAAACCTGAAGGGCTGAGGAGCTGCTTCTTATGGCTGAACAAGGAGAATGGTTTCTTGAGATGGAATCTACTCCTGGTGAAGATGTTGTGAAGACTGTTGAAATGATAACAGAGTTTTAGAATGTTACACAACCTTAGTTGATAAAGCAGTGGCAGAGTTTGAAAGGATTGACTCCAATTTTGAAAGAAGTTCTACTGCAGGTAAAACGCTATCAAACAGCATCACAGGCTACAAAGAACTTGTTTGTGAAGGGAAGAGTCAATCAATGCAGCAAACTTCATGATTGTTTTATTTTAAGAAGTTGCCCAGCCACCCCAATGTTCAGCAACCACCACCCTGATCAGTCAGCAGCCATCAACACTGAGGCAAGACTATCCAGCAGCGAAAAGATTATGACTTGCAGAAAGATCAGATGAAGTTTAGCATTTTTCAGCAATAAGACATTTTTTAATTAAAGCAGATACACTGTTTTAAGATGTAATGCTATTGCATATGGAATAGGCTACAGTATAGTGTAAGCATAGTCTTATATGCACTGGGAAACCAAAAAATTCATTCGACTCATTTTATTGCGATATTTGCTTATTGTGGTGGTTTGGAACTGAGCCCACAGTCTCTTCAATGTATGCCTCAATTCTGTACAATACTATTACGGTAGATATATGCCATCACATATTTATCAAAACTCGTAGAATGTACAATGCCAAAAGTAAACTCTAATATAAACTATGAACTTTGGGTAATAATGACATAGGCTCATCAATTGTGACAAATGTACCACTATGGATACTGATGGGAAGAGTGTATGTACATGTAGAGATAGGGAGTATATGGGAAATCCCTGTGCCTTCTGCTCAATTCTGTTGTGAATGTAAAACTTCTCTAAAAAATAATATGTATCAAAAAATAAGAAAATAAAAAATAATATGTGTCAAAAACAAACAAACAAGCCCTAGTCTTCAAGATAAAATTATCTCTCTAGCAAGGCATTCCTGGCACTTCTTGAGGCTGACCTTCATCTATCTCTTCCACCACATCCCTCCATAACAACTTTCATCCACCTATAAAATATTTACTCAGATTCTTTACATGCCACATATTGCTAGGTGCTAAGGCAAAATGGTGAAAAAGCAGACACTATTATAATATTTATAACAGTAAATCATAATCATCGATTTCTTCTTCATTTTAAGACTTTGAATTCCTTGAGGACAGAGATTTTGTTTACCAAAATATAGGGATGCAAAGAAAGTTTGTGGTTAGATATATGAATAAATAAATACATAAAATTTTCCTTTACGACATTTTGAAATTTTGAGTTTGGGTTGCATTTTTATTTACACTCCCTTCTGAAAATTTTCTTCTGAAGGCTTTTAAGTAAATGGACATTTATTAAGTATACACACATTATTAAATTATTGTCCTTACTATCCAGAACCTCCTGAGAGACTACCCAGGAGTGAAAGAGTTAGGATTCATGTCTCAGCAATATTGCAACTGAGCTTACCTCCCTTTGGAGAAGGGCAGAAATGCATACTTGCTCTAACTGCTCTGGTTGAGAATGACTGACAGAAGTCTTGGCAGAGGAAGAAGATTTTCAGAAATAGAGTTCAGCTTTGACTCCACTAATTATAAGAAGGAAGATTTCTGAGTCATCTTTCTTTGAAATCTTCTTACTTGGCCGTGGTTTTTTCCCTTTTTACTTCAATCTACATAGGTGAAAAGAGGTATTAGAACAATTTTTAAGAAACTCTTTAAAATACTTGCTAAACTTTTAATTATGGAAAATTTCAAACACATGCAAGAGTAAAGAAAGTAAAATAGTGATTCTTCATGGACAAGCACCCGGCTTCCATTCTCTCCAGCTCACGGTCAAACCTGTCTCATCTATACCCTCACTGGCGTCTCCAATCTCTGCTGGCCCTCTGGTTTGTTTTGAAGCTGTAAATGGTTTGATCTGTAAATATCGAAAAGATAAGACCTCTTTTTTAAAGATGTAATATATAATACCATATGACACCTAAACAAACTAACAATTCCCTTCTATCACCAAATAACCTGTTAGTGTTCAAATTTTTCTTTTACCCCCCAGTTTTAAAATTGTACATTTGAATCAGCATCAAAGAAAGATCATGCACTGCTATTCGTTGATGTCTCAGTTCTTATTTAATTTATAGATGCCTCTTTCCTTTTTTTCCTTGCAATTTACTTATTAAAAAGAGCTCTGGTATATTTGTTTGTCCTGTAGAGTTTCTGGATTTGCCAATCACGTCTCTGTGAGGTAGTTTGACATATGGCCCTATTCTATGTATTTCCTATAATTTGGTAGCTTTATGTGGACAGTGAATGGAGTCAGGTTCATTTTTCCCCCTAATTTGCCGGTTTTCAAAAATAATGAATGGCTTCTTCTCCAAATTGACCAATGAAGTTTTTTCCCAATGTCATTATGAACTCAAGCTATCTGATTCTTGGAACAGAAAATTTTAATGTATACCCTTAGAGTGACATTATTAAAAACTTTCAAACTTTCAGACTATAATAGTGGGAGATAATGTATGAGAAAAGATCCCACTTGAAAAATTGTTCTTCTGGATATGAGGCCCTTCTTTTAAATAAACTGTTCAGTTGAAAGGTATGTTCAAAATCTTACAAATGAATTTATGAAAAGTAGAACTGATCATAATATAAAATTATATTATTATATCATTACATTATATAGTTATATATAATATTATTATATACTATATTATATTTTGTAAAAATATAAAATAGAGAAAGAGAGTGCATATACAACAAAATGATTTTGGAAAAGCATGATGCCACTGAAAATAAATATACTTAATTCAATATCCTTTGTAAAAATATAAAATTCAGGAACTATTTTAAGCTTTTTCTATAAATTCTTACCATGTCAAAGATATCTGTACATAAAATTCTTGCATCGATTTTCATCTTTAGAAGTTTGAAAACTTGTTTTGAATAACAGTATTTCCAGAGGGGGGGAAGTCTTCTTTTCTACATTATCTACTGTATCCTTAGCCTAACTAGTTTTGTTTCCAGAATAATAGGCTGATTAATTTTCAGCCCTATCAGATTTCCTGGTTATATCGGATTTGTATTAAGGAAAATGTTTTTTAGACATTCCGGTTCATTTCTTTTATATTCTGTTACATCATAGTACATTAAGATTTCTGGGTTTATAATTTTTCAGCGTTTTCATCTGTACAATGCATTTTCATCCATTTTCAAATGGATGAGAGCAGAGAAGAGCAGAAATAGCTTTACCCCAGAGTCAATTTCCCATACATTCTAATTCAGGAGTGTGGAGGAGAGACAAATTATGAAGTCTCTATTTTTGTCACAGTCTTGCTCCCCACCATTACCTTCTCATCTCTGAAAGCTTTTCATCCTATCATTAAAAGGACTGCCAGCAATGTGTGCCTATATTTTGGCATTTAACTCATAACTATTGAGAACACGTACACATTTCCCCTCCAGCTAGATGATGAATAAATCCTTAACTGATCTAAAAGACGCCCAGTCACCAAGTTCAGGGCCCACCATTTCCATTTCTGCGTGGCCTCTGATGCTACTCGCCTCCTGAGAAGGTGGTATGGATCGAACCTTGCACCACGAGCCGTGGTAGATGCCTGAACTGCAGGCTGTGTGGCAAACCCAACCTGACAAGGACAGCAAATGCCGCAGTGAGAATGACTTCTCGCCCATGTGTGGTATCCAGGTTTCCTCACTCCACATTAGATAGAACGTGGACAGAGGGAGAAGGGTTTATATATAATCCAGTGGGAAATGAATCTTACAAGCAAAGATGAAAGGAATGTGGGTAGTGCATTTTGGTAGGAAAAACCTGGTTTCTGTTGGCACCACACCTGGGCTGAGGGGCTGGAGGTGGAAAGAGGAGACAGGGGGGTGCAAGAATCGACTGGAAGTCTGATTTTTAAGCTATGGATTTCCGTTTCTTCTCAGAACACACACCTTCATTTCATCTTATCCATTAGTTTAACACAGACTCATTTCCAAGGCACAATTAAATTTCACTGCAGTGTGAAGGAGTTTCGGAATAAAGAGCATAGTTGGGGGGAGGGGCGGATCACACATAAATAATCTTGGTTTAACCGATCTCTTAGCATAAATCTAAAACGGTAAAGGGGGTCAGGTGGCCCCTGTTGACTTTTCACTTTCACATCATAAGAACTCCCTACATAAGTTTCATTGTTTCATTTCTAAGTCTGTGGCTTGTTGTTGCTGCTGCTTTGTTTTGTTTTGAGGGAGAGAAGGGAGGAGGGTGGAGAGGAGTCCCTGCTCCCTTTGAGAATCTGATGCCTGCTAAGGATCCAATCTCCCCAGGAAACCAAATGCCGAAACACACATATTTTACACACAGTTTCAGAAGGGCATGGACCTCTATTCTGCTTCATTCCAGTTTTACTCCCCTGTCCAAGGACAACTTTCTGCCGTTGAGCCTTTTTCTGCTTCTGGAAGAATCAAGTCCTTCTCAGACTGAGCCTTGCCCCACACTGATCCAGTTTAGTTTCCCCTGTCCCCACCCCCAATCACAGTCTTTTCCTTCCCATCCTTACCTTACCTACCAGGCCAGTGGCCATGGGCCTCTACCCCAGTCTTATCTGTCTCTCCAGCCTGACTTTCTAGAACGCATTCCCTTGCTCTTCGTCCTAACCTGCTCTCTCCAGAATCCTCCAGTCCTCCGGTCAGGGCAGACTCCTCCTGACGGACTCAACTCTGCGGGAAGCCCCCTGGCTCTTTGAGGTTCAGTTCAGACTCCCACCCCACCCCCATCTTTACAATCACTCCGGTGGGGAGCCACAGTAATGACACCATAATGACAATTCCACAGTCTTCCCTCAAATTTTAAAGCACTCAAGACTGCCCCATTTACATTTTAACGCAAGAATCATTAGTCCCTTGACAGAGCTCAGCTCTTCTATTCACGGTGCTTTTTTTTTTTTTCTTTTTTTACCAGTAGGGAACATTTTATCACAAGCCTAGATAAAGAAGATAAAATACGACTTAATGGCTCCCTTCATGCATATGTTTCATTAGAGATTACTCTATTTTTCAGAGCTACCAAAAAGTCGCACTATTTTCATAACTTAAAAGCCAAATCAGCATATTTCTTATCCGACCACTTTGTGTTCTCCCACACAAGTGACAGCATGTGAGAGCTAAGATTCTGTATATTAAACATGGAAATCTACTGTAGTTTCTTTACCTTTTTTTGGAGCAGTAATATCACAATAATTAAAATTACATTGTATAAATATGCCTTCGTACATGACATGCATAGATTATTAATTATAAAATTAACTATAAATCTAATAAAAGTCTTGTTTTCCCATGGGTGAAATAACTTTGAACAGTTTTAATTAGTTATTGGTCTGAATTTCAGGTTATATGTAGTTTACTACCAAGTACATTTCTGTGATTATTAGCTTTCTTTGGGCTTTTTTCATTTGTATGTCCCTTAAAGAATGACTAAGAATGTCAACAAAAATGTGTGCCAAAACATGATATACTTTTTCTGTAGAATTATTTGAAGAACTCTCAATGTTTTCTTCATTCGAATAAATGGCTTAAAAAAAAAGATCTTTTGACAAGACATTCTTGGTAACTTATTCAAATTTCTGGGAAACTTACTGTTAGTTGCTGTACTTCTCTTAAACTGGGGTAAATCTCGGCATTGAAGAGAGAAGAAAAAGTGGAGACAGTAGAGTTAGTATTGCCAACTTGTTGACACACCTTTAAGCATATGATCCTGATTGGTAAGGATGATATTAAAATGAAATTTACCGCTTTATACAGAGTCCCTCTAAACATGACATCAAGTTTTGAGGACAAGATGACTTGGGGGCCAAATGCAGCAAATCTAGAGCAAACCTCTTGCCCGCCAGTAAGTGAAAAGATGGGGCACCTCCCAGCACCTGCTCTCTCCCGTGCTGCCTGGAACACACAGTTCTCACCTGAGAACTTCGGTGTTCGGTTTACCACTTCCCCGGTATTGCTCAGTCAAAGACATGGGATTGAATGTATTTTACTCTTTTTTGTGTCCCCAGTGCCAGCTCTTTAATGGGGTGATCAGTAAATTCTTAAATATAAATATGACATCAGTTCCTGCTGTGGCTGGAATGTTTGTTTCTCCCCCACAGTCACATGTTAAAATCTAATGCTCACTGTGATGTGTTGGGTGGGGGGGCTTCTGGAGGGGATTAGGGCATAAGGGTGGAATCCTCCTGACTGATATCAGTGCCCTTATAAGAGATACCCCAGAGAGTTAGCTTACCCCTTCTGCTATCTGAGG
The DNA here is from genome assembly GCA_028533885.1 of Nasua narica. Taxonomy (NCBI): domain Eukaryota; kingdom Metazoa; phylum Chordata; class Mammalia; order Carnivora; family Procyonidae; genus Nasua; species Nasua narica. Next base: position 63,999,376 of record CM052802.1, read on the forward strand.
TTACAGAGAAAAAATGGCCGTCTGGGGAATGGGTTCTGGCCAGCCACCAACCCGCTGGTGCCATGACCTCGGAGTTCCCAGCCTCCAGAACTCTGAGAAATAAATGTTTGTTCTTTATAAACCACCCAGTCTCTGGTATCTTGTTCTAACAACCTGCACAAACTAAACAGTTATCTAGGAAAATCTTCTTAGGACTTTTAATTTGACTCTTCAAATTAACTCTTGCTTCATGGTTGCTTAATACCTACTGAGGGCCAACCTGATGGTATTCTTTCTGAGCTGCTTTGCTTCATTAACATTTATTCAACCCTCTGTCTCAACGAAGACCTGAAGTCTCAACTAAGATCAGGAATCTCCCTGGTCATCCTGGACTACGTTGCTCCCCTCCAAGGTGTTCCCATAATACGCTGCGAACCCACCAAACTGGTATTGAGGTTACTTCAAAGTGAACGCATCTGAGCTATGGAAGATGTAGAAGGGATTCTTACCTGGGCTTTCCTTATCTGACTGGAACAGAACTTGATGAGAGTCAGCTGCCATAAATCCGCCCCCATCTCAGGTCTTACTCAGGGATGCACTGACCTTGGGGAAAAAAAATAAAAAAGTGCAAACAAGTCTTATCAGAACCTTCTATCCTTTGAAACCCTTAAAGTCACCCTCCCTTCCAGCCTTTATTAAGCTGGTATAAGAACCTTTACCCCAGGTGCTACTACCTCTGTAGGGTACTCCTGTGTGTAGTATTTTTTCTCCTGTTAATCTTTCTATTTCAGTTAGTTTGCAGGTCCCTGACCAGTCTAACCTAAGTTGGTAGAGAAGTTTTTCTCCAAACACTTTGCACTGTTTATTACAAACTGATTTTAACATAACTATAAACTCTCTGAAAGCAGAGACTGAGTCTGTCTTATACTCACTGACTCCCCCAGAAGTTTCTCTAAGCAGATGCTTATCCTTGACTATTATTTCACTTCATTCACACCAGAACAACAAAGTTACTGGAATTGGAATTCATGTACAATAGTCTTTTTCCACCAAAGCTAACTGGATATTTCTTAATTAAACTAGTTATTTGATCCTTGCTGAATATACCAATTATTCTCCTTATCCACATCCCTATCCCACCCTCCAGATCCATGCCATGTTTTCCTACCCTTCACTAACCACTAGGAAACTGACAGTTCTTTTCTGCCTCTGTGGCACTCTGGTTGGCTGGCTCCTGGTTGAGTTAGGCCAATGGGAGGTACCAGCAGGAGATCAGAGGGCAGGAGGGGGAAGAGAGAGGTCAAATTTACATTTTCTGTATTCACCCCCTGCTCAGGGCAACATCTCTAGTTGTAGTGCAATTTTGCAATTTTGGAATCCACACAGGGCCCCTCCTTCCAGGTTCCAGCTTATTGGATTCTGCTAACTCCACTTTCTCTCCTTACTCCTTCAGCTCAGTGGGTATCAACAACTTCCCATTGCTACTAATTTCTGGGAACCTAACCTTCCTTTTTTGGACCTTGAACCCTCTCTGTAATTGATGCCTTTATTAAAATCTCTTCACTGAACCATCAGAAGTAGTTCCTTTTACCTGCAGGGATCATAACTGATACAGTAAATAACTTGATGGCTTGTTGGTTTTATTTTGTGGGGGAAAGTGGGAAGGAGAGTGGGAGTGTTAAAAGTGCTAGGGCTTTTACATATCCTTAATAACTGAAAATGTTCAAATATTATTGAGTATTGATGTTTTGTTATGGCATTTGCTTGGGAATATTATCCATGCTTCGATGTTTAGATTTCTAGATTGAGTTTCTTTGAATCATCCAATTATTCTTTCCATTAACTCTTTGATCTTTGTTTCTGGGCCTTCTTTTCTATTTTTTCCTTTGGGAATTCTATGTTCCTTAGTTGGATCTCAGTGATCTTTTCCCCATTTTTAAATTATCTCCCTCATCACTTTAAACTTTTATCCATTTCTTCTGTGTCCTGAGTTTTGCCAATTCTATTCACTAATTGATTTTCTACAATAGTCTCCTTCTATTGGCTATTTCCATCTCTTTTAAACTTGGCAGTCATGTTTTTCAAATTCAAGCAATCCTTCATTATTTCAGATTTTCATAATTGTTTATTCAAGTTATATAAATGCAGTTCTCTCTTGCATCTTAATGAGAAGACAAATCAGATATTTTTCAAAGCAGTTTACTGAAAATCGCTGTTCTCTGAGTTGGATTAACCCCCTATTTTTCTTTGGTTTAAAAATACATTTGTAGGCAATGTAATATTTGTCTTTACCCATCGTTCAGAGGGTGCTATATACTTCCCAGGTTTTGCTTGCAATTAAGTAAAACTTGAGTTAAGCTCTGTCAGAGATTTGTTGTGAGTTTCTGTCCAAACCCTTAATTCAGAGGGGCATCTGAGTCAGGGTTAAAGGAATAAGGGGAAAAGGCTTCAGAAGATATCAGCAGAAGCCTGCGGGGAGTGAGTAAGAAATGACCTGGAGCTTGAGTTGCTGCCAGTAACCATGTTTTACTCTTTGTATTCTTAGCACAATATATGGTACTAGAAAAAAAAAAAAAGAGAGAGAGATTTGATGGATGGATGAATGAATGAATGAGTTCAAAGTTCCAGAGTTTTTAAAGTAGTCACTGTAAGAAATTTCCATATTAAAAAATAAACTTTTAAATATTCATTATTTTAACACACTGTCAGCTCAACAAATTGTGGGTTTAAGGAAGAAATTAATTTAATGTTTTTAAGTCCCAAAGTGTCATTTTTATTTAAATGCCATTGTTTTCTAAGTCCTGAATGAATAGTCTTTCTCTCTGTACTTGGAGAGAACAAGCATGCAGATGAATCATCCGACTTGCAAATAGGCCATGCATGGACCGTTGGTGTCAAGAAAAGAGCAAACCGATTTGTGAGAGTAGACCAAAGTCCCACTTCCACTATTCCAGCCATATGACTTGGGTGTGCCACTTAAACAAACTCTTGGATTTCTTATCGGAAAAAAATCTGTTTTATTTATCTCAAAAGAAGGGGACAAAAGTGTATTTTAACTGTGAAGTACTATGCAAATCTCAGTTGTACTTATTATTATAATTTCGTGTACTATATTGATTGTAAACAAAGTGTTCTCTGAGTTAGAAGATAAAGAATACGAAAAACTTCAAGAATGGGGGAAAAAAACCCAGCTGGTCTGTGGCTGCCAAGGAAGTAGAACCAAAGGAAGTGATTTTCAGTGAGAAGCAGAATTGAGAGAATAATAAGGTCCTTGCCTTTCAAGGATGACTGAACGACTGAACACAGCCCAATCTACCTGAGAAGATCAAGGTAGCTCTCTCTTCAAAAAAAAAAAAAAAAATCAAAAAGAGAATAAATAGGCCATTCTACCTTGACCAAGGGTGGCAAAGTGACAAGGGCAGTCCAAATCTGTGCAGTGGGTGAGCTTGATTTGACCAACAAAGATGTTGTTGTTGTTGTTACTTTTTAAATTGAATTTGAATAGTCTTCCTGTCTTTGTAGTCCCTTCTGTTGTCTCACACCCAACCCCTTACTCATTCAAAATACCTGCAGAGCCCTCGAGGCTTTTGAGGTTTTTAATTCAACTGAAGGCCAAGGTCCAAGTCGCCCTTGCCATTGCTCCTTCTAAGCTTCCCCAAAGCATTCTAACTGGTCTCTTTGTCTTCAGCCTATCTCTCCTCCACTCTATTACCTTCACATGATGAATCTGGCAAGTCCTTAAGTCCAAATTTCTTAAGATTGACATACAATAGCTTTTAAGAAATGTTCCCCCAATTCCCTTTTTAGACTTCCTTGCTTCCACACTCCTCTCTTTAAACCCTCCATTTGGGAGACATGTCATCCTTATTTATACTTCTGAGCCTTATGTAAGGTGTTTTCTATGCTTAGAATGCCTCTTGCACTGCCTTTTACGCTTCACGGCCATTCTATACCCAATTCTAGGACTTCTATTGCATATAAGTTTATGCATCCATGTCTGTTTTCCCTGCTATACTGTAAGATCTTCAAGGCCAGGGGCTCCATCTAATTAATTTTTGGATCTACCTCAGTTCTTAAAGTGATGATTATCTCAAGATTGTAATTTAGTAAAAGGTTTGTAGAATACATAATTTTCAATGGACATCCCCTTAAGGTGGTTAAATAAATAAAGTAACACAGGAAGAATGCCTTTTGTTTTTCATTTCTTCTTGAAACAATAAATACTATTATGTGGACCTCTTTGATTGGGTAAGTGATATTCGGTGGGGTATGTTACCTATCATAGGCGTGGAGAACCAGTCTTTCAAACATGTATCTTTGACAAAGCAGAGCAGCCTGGCACACTGTCAAGCTATCCTTCTATTGCTACTTGCCATCTCCTTACATACATACAACTGTAAAAAGCACCAGTGAAAAGGATCTGTGTGAAATTCCTCAGATTAAGTTCTACCAAATATAAGCTCCCAATCAAAAATCCTCAAGCCAAAGGAAACAGAGTTCAATGAGTAAAAGTGAGCAAAAACAATAAAAGATGATCAACCATTGAAAACTTCAGATATTAGAATAATTAGATAACATATGTAAAATAATTAATATGTTTCAGCAGTGGAAGTGGAATAAAAAATGAGCAAAGAACAAGTGACAATCCCAAAATCAGGTACACTTAAAGAACTAAATATAATGCATAGAAACGAAAATTATAATTAAAAACACAAATTTGAATGGGCAGAACATTCGATTAGACACAGCTAAAAGAACATGAGTGAACACAAATATAGATCTGTGCAGCTTACTCAGAATGCAGCTCAGAGAAACAAGGAGCTAGAAAATACAAAAGGGAAGTTAAGAGACTTGGAAGATAGAATATAAAGTCTAACTTGCCTCCAAGTAGAATCTCACAGAGAGAGAGAAAACAGAGGTCATAAAAAACAGGCAACATCTGAAGTGAGAATGTTGGAGAAACTTCCAGACTTGATGAAAGACATGAATCCACAAAAAAAGAAGGCACGATTCATAAATAAATACATAAATCCATACCTAGAGGCATTGTCATGAAAGTGTAGCATATTGTGATGATTAATTTTATGTGTCAACTTAACAGGTTAAAGTATGTTCGGATAACTGGAAAAACATTACTTCTGAGTATATGTGTGAGGATATTTCATGAAGAAATTACCATTTGAATTCATGAACTAAGTAAAGCAGATGGCCCTCCTCAGGATGGTTGGACAGCATCCAATCCACTGAGGACCTGAACAAATCAAAAGGTGGAGGAAGGGCTAGTCACTCTCTCTGTTTGAGCTGGGACATCTATATTCTTCTGCCCTCAGACATTTGTGCTCCTGTTTGGTAAGCCTTCAAATTTGGACCGGGACTTACACCATCACCGCCCTCCACCCCCTGGTCTTTTGGACTCAGACTGAATTATACCACTAGATTTCCTGGTTCTCCAGCTTGCAGATGGCAGATTGTGGGACTTCTCAGCCTCCATAATCATGTGAGCCAATTCCTATTTTGTATATATATGGTTCTGCATTCTCTGGAGAACTCTGACTAACACAAATATCAAGGAAAAATAGGCAATCTTAAAAGTAACCTGAGAGAAGAGATAAATATGATAAACCATTTAAAAGAGAATGACAACTAGACAAAGCACCCTTCTTAACAACAATAATGGAAGCCAGTGACAGTATAATTTACCTTTAAAGTGAATTGTGTCTCAACTAAATTATCTCTCAAGAAAACTGTCTTTCAAAAATTAAAGTGAAATAAATATAGTTCCAGAAAAACAAAAACTGAGAAAGTTAACACTAGCAGACTTTCAGTAAAGGAACTTTTAAACTTCGAAAATCTATTTAACATTTAAATAGCATTCACTACATGCCAGTTTCCTTTTATTTATTAACTAATTCATTCTCAAAATAATTCTAAGTGGTAGGCACTATCATTATCCACATTTTACTGAGAGGTTAAGGTCCAAGATCACACAGTTAGTAAATAACAACTCCAGGGTTTGAACTCAGTCTAAGTAAAAGTCTAAATGATATTGCATTTCAGGACAAAAGAAAATATTATCTGAAAGTTCTGAGATTCAAGAAGAAATAGTGGAAAAAGAAATCAGTAAATATATTGGTAATTATAAACTAATGTTATTGTATAAAATGTTAATATTAATAATTATGCTAATCTGTAGAGTTAAAAATCATATAAAATTGATAAAAACTGCATATAAATTCAAAGGGAGTAGTGTTCTAAGTCTATGTTCTAAGTATAAATTGTTCTAACGTCTATTTGTCAAGATGATAGTAAGAAATGAATTAACTTTAGACTTTGTTAATTTAAGAATAGATGTTAGAGTGGTATGCGTGATTTCTGAAAAAGGCTGCTGCTTATGACTAAAGACGTAGAATGACTGAGTGGATTTTAAAAAACAAGATCCAACTATATGCTATTTAAAAGAGACTCACTTTAGATTTAAGGACACAAATAGGCTGCAAATGGAGAGATGGAAAAAATATTCTGTGTAAATGGTAGCCAAAAGAGAGCCACGGTGGCTATACTTATATCAGACAAAATAGACTTTAAGTCAAAAATTGTCACAAGAGATAAAGAAGGACATAATATAATGATAAAACGGTCAATTCACAGGAAGAATATAACAATTATGAATATAATTGTACCCAACATCAAACGCCTAACATATAAAACAAACATTGGCAGGTCTGAAGGGAGAAATAAAGAGCAATATAATAATGAAGTAAGAGACTTTAATACCCCACTTTTGATAATGGAGAGAGCAACCAGACAGAAAATTAACAAATAAATAGTGAATTTGAACAATATTATATCCCAAATGGACCTAACAGACATATACAGAATATTCCACCAATAGTAGCAGAATATACATTCTACCCAGGTACATATGGCACATTTTCCTGGACAGATATAATGTGTTAAGTCACAAAACAAGTGGTAACAAATTTAAGAAGACTGAAATCTTACTAAGTAACTTTTCTGACCATAATGAATGAAACTAGAAATCAATAGCAGAAGGAATACTGGAAAATTGACAGATGTGTGGAAATTAAACAATATGCTTTCGAGTAGCCAATGGATCAAAGAAGAAATTGAAAGAGAAATTAGGCAATAGCTTGAGACAAGTGAAAACAAAAACATAACATTTCAAAACTTTGGGGATGTAGCATCAACAGTTGTATAGGAAGTTTAGAGCAATAAATTCCTACATTAAAAAAAGAAAGATCTCAAGTACACAACAAAACTATACACCTCAAGGAACTCGATAAAAAAAGAACAAACTAAGCCTAAGTGAGCAGTGAGAGGAAATAATAAAGATTAGAGCAGAAATAAATCAAATACAGAACAAAAATGTGTTTTGAATCAACAAAAGTAGGAGTTGGTATTTTAAAAATATACATAAAATTGATAAACCTTTAACTAGACTAGAAAAAAAAAGAATATTCTAAGAAATAGTCAGAAATGAAAGAGGAGACATTATAACAGATGCCACAGAAACAAAAAAGATCTTAAGAAATCACATTGAACAATTTGATGCCAACTAACTGAAAAGCCTAGAGGAAATGGATAAATTCCTAGAAACATATGGCTAGCCAAGGTTGAATTAAGAAGAACTGGGAAGCCTGAACAGACCAATAACAAGGAGATTGAAGAAATAATCACAAATCTCCCAACAAAGACAAGCCTCAAACTAGATAGCTTACTTCTGAATTCTGCCAAACATGTAAAAAAGAATTAACACTTATCCATTCAAATTCTTCCAAAAATTGAAGAGGAAGGAATACTCCCCAAATTATTTTATAGGGCCAGAATTACCCTGATACCAAAGCCAGATACAAATACTACAGGAAAAGAAAACTATAGGCCAATGTTCCTGATGGATAAAGATACAAAAATCCTCAACAAAATATTAGCAAACTGATTTCAACAACACAGTGGAAAGATCAAACTCCATGACCAAACAAGATTTAGAGCAGAAATAAATTTATTATTATTTATCTCTGGAAAGCAAGCCTGGTTCATTATACAAAAAAAGCAATTAATGTGATAAACCACATTAAGAGATGAAGGAAAAAAACACATGATCATCTCAGAAAAAATGTTGGGTAAAATTCAACGCCTTTTCATGATACAAATTTTCACAAACTAGGAATAAATGGAAATTAATTCAGCACAATAAAATCCATATATGAAAAGCGCACAGCTAATTTCATACTAACTGGTGAAATACTGAAAGATTTTCTTCCAATATCAAGAACAAGGCAAGGTTTCCCACTCTCATCACTTCTGTTCGACATAGTACTGGAAGTCTTACCCATGGCAATTAGGCAAGAAAAAAAAAAACGCATATAAATTGGAAAGGAAGAAGCAAAATTGTCCCTGTTTTCAGATGACACGGTTTTATATATATGTTCCCTAAAGATTACACACACACACACACACACACACACACACACAAACTGTTAGAAGTAATAAACAATTTCAGTAAAATTGTAGGATTCAAAATCAATGCACAAAAATCAGGTGCTTTTCTATATAGTAACGATGAATTACCTGAAAAGGAAAATAAGGAAACAATGTAATTTACAATAGCATCAAAAAGAATAAAATAGTTAGTAATAAACTTAACTAAGGCGGTGAAGGACATATACTGAAAACTACAAAACACAATGAAAGGAATAAAAGAAGACACAAATGGAAAGATGTCTCATGTACACTGATTGGAAGACAATATTGCTAAAATGCCCACACTACCCAAAACAATCTACAGATTCAATGTAATCTCTATCAAAATTCCAATATCATTTTTACAGAGATAGAAAAACCACTTCTAAAATTCACATGGAATCAAGAGGAATCCCAAATAACCAAAACAATTATAAGAAGAAGAAAGCTGAAGTCAGCACACTCCCTGACTACAAAGCTACAATAATTAAAACAGTATTTACCAAGACAGACACAAAGACCAATGGCAACAGAATGGAGAGCTCAGAAATAACTCCATACATATACAGTCAACTAATTTCAATGAGATTGTGAAGAATACACAATGAGAAAGGGTAGTTTCTTCAACAAATGGTGTTGGGAACTGGATATTGACATGCAGAAGAATGAAATTGGACCCTTACTTTACACCATATACAGAAGTCAACTCAAAATGGAATATAAGCTTAAATTTAAGATCTGAAACTATAATACTCCTATAAGAAAATGTAAGGAAAAGCTTCATGACATTGATCTTGGCAATGAATTCATGAATATGGCATCAAAAACACATACAACCAAAGCAAAAATAGACAAGTGCGGCTACATCAAATAAAAAAGCTTCTGAACAGCAAAGGAAACATCTGACAGAGTGAAAAGACACCTTACACAAAAGGAGAAAATATTTGCATGTCATTTATCTGATCATGGGCTAATTTGCAAAATATGTAAGGAACTCCTACAATTCAACTGCAACAAAAAAAGTATTAAAAAATGAGCTAAGGGGTGCCTGGGTGGCTCAGACGTGAAGAAGCTGCCTTCGGTTCAGGTCATGATCCCTGGGTACTGGGATCAGGCCCTGTGCCTGCTCCGGGGAGGGGGAAGAGGAAGCCTGCTTCTCCCTCTCCCACTCCCCCTGCTTGTGTTCCATCTCTTGCTGTCTCTCTCTCTTTCTGTCAATTAAACACATAAATAAAATCTTAAAAAAAAAAAAAAGATCAAAGAACCTGAAGACATTTCTCAAAAGAAGACATACAAATGGCCATTAGTTATATGCAAAGATGCTCCTTGTCACTAATCATTAGGGAAATGCAAACTGAAACCACAATGAGATATTGTCTCACACCTGGTGGTAGCCATAATTAAAATAAAAAGAAGACAACGAGCATTGGAAAGAATATAAAAAATGAGAATCCTTATAAAAATTGTTGGTGGGAATGAAAAATGGTATAGCTACTACAGAAAACTGTATGGAGAGGTCCTCAAAAAATTAAAAATAGAACTATCACATGATTCAGCAATCCACTTATGGGTATTTATCCAAAATAATTGAAATAAGGATCCCAAAGAGGTAACAGAACTCCCATATTCATCGTAGCATCGTTGACGCAACCTCAATGTCCATTGATAAATGACTAGACAAAGAAAATGTCACGTTATTCAGCCTTTAAAAAGAAGGAAATCCTGCCATATGTGAAAACATGAATAAACCTGGAAGATATTATGTGAGTGAAATAAGCTAGTCACAGAAGGACAAATACTGCATGATTCCGTTTATATGAGGTATCTAAAATAGTGAAACTAGTAGAAGTAGAGAGGGGAAAGGTAGTTGCCAGGAGCCCAGAAAGAAGGAGAAATAGGGAGTTGCTAACCAAGAGGTATAAAGTTTCAATTATGTAAGATGAATAAGTACTAGAGATCTGCTGTATAACATTGGGCCTGTAGTTAGCAATAAATACTGTATTGCGCACCGAAAAAATCTATTAGCAGGGTACATTTCATGTTAAGGTTCTGACTACAATAAAACAATTTTTTTAATTTAGAGAACTTTAAGGAAAAATTGATAGATCTATCATCATAGTGGAAAATTTCAACACAGCCACCTCAATTACTAATAAAGCAAACTGACAAAAAATTAGTAAAGCTATGGAAAATTTGAACAACAAAATTAACAGACGTGGTCTCTTGGACTTATACAATACAATGCACCCATCATTTACTACATTTACAAATGATGAGTAAGTCCTTAGCCACAGGACTTACTCTTAGCCACAAGTTTTAGCAAACTTAACCACAAGTTTTAGCAAATTTCAAAGAATTTGCATCACATAATCATATTCTCTAACCACAATGCAATTAAGTTAGACATCGATAACAAAAAGATCACTGTAAAAAGTTTTCACACAGGTATTTGGTAAGGAAACAGTGTTCTAAAAGTTCACATGCAAAAAAAGAAACAAAAATGTAAATTTATTTTAAAACACATGGAAATAACAAAAAATGAAAATTTAATATAGCAATACCTATGGAATACACTGAACATGTATTTCAAAAGACATGTATAGCTTTAAAGGCTTATATTAGAAATAAAAGACTGAAAATTAAGAAGTTAAGCATCTTCTTTAAAGAAGTTGAAAAACAAAGTCAAGTAGATAGGAACAAATACAGGTAAGAGCAGACATTAATGAAATTATCTAGATAGACACAAAAATAAAGTTATAATTGCTGATAAGGAAAAATTTCTATGATATGTCATTAAATAGGAAGCAATATGAAGGATCACATTAATAATATGACCAAGATTATGTAAAAAAGTAAGGTAATACTTCTATACATATAATAGATCTTTAAAGGGAAACAAAAGACAACAAATGCTTGTTTCTAGAGATAGTGGGTTCGGGACAAGGAGGAAGATTTTGATTTTTCATTTTATACTCTAGAATTTTTCTATGTTCCATATTTCTTTCACAATGAAAAAACCCAAAAGTGATTTTTATCCAATAACAAAGATTTCTTTTTTATCAAAAAATGAAGAAAAAAAAAGGAAGAGAAAGAAGAAAAGAAAAAAAAAGAGGAAGAACAAACAAAAATATAACAGGTTTTCGGCTTGTAGCACAAGCATATTGTGTAATAATAATTTGGTTGACGAGTTGAAAATTTTTGGATAAAAATAACTGCACCAAAGCAAATATCACATTGGGCACATTGATGCTCTTTGTAGAATTTCTAAAAATTCCTGGCCTCTGAATATCTCTCAAATGAACCTCTTGAAGGAATGATCAAGGAAAAAAGAAATCAGGCAGAAATAAATAATGCTAAGAAATAACAGGCAGACTTTGTACAAATATGCTAGAAATTTAAAAGATGAAGAACTTGTGGAAAGTTTATGCCAATACATTTGGTAATTTGTTTGATATTGACAAATTCCTGTAAGGCTACAACTTAACCAATCCACAGGAAGAAGAAAGAGAAAGCTAGGAATGTCTATAACCATTAAAGAAACTGAAGCAGTAAAATCTTCCTACATAGATAGGAAACACCAAGCCCAGACAGTTTTGCCTCAAAATGAGATTCAACTTTATACCTAGTAAATTAGAAAAAAAAATAGAAAGTCTGACAACATGAAGTTCTGATGGTGATGTGAACCAAGCAGACGTATGTTCCACTGAAGACAGGAAAATAAAGTGTTCAGGCATTTTTGGAAATAACAGCATCATAAACCTGAGTCACATATGCCCATACACTGTAACCCAGCATTTCCATTCGTAGGCATGTTTATCCACTAGAAACTCATGTCTCTGATCTAGAGACAGCCACAAGAATGTTTATAGCAACAAGCATCCTGCATATATTCATACAAAGATAGACCATTTAGGAGTGAAAATAAATACAGCTAATAAAAAAAAAATGAATGAATCTTATCTACAAAAGGCTAAGTGAAATAAGCAATCTACAGTGCAACATCATTTTTATAAAAACTAAAAACACTATTTTGGTGATCAATAGGTGATAAAATTTATTTTGAAAAAAAAAGAGCAAGGAATTGTCATACAAATTTCAGGAGGTTACTCTGATGGGGGAGAGAGTGTATAGGATAGAAGAGTATAAATAGACATTTTTAAAAATAGTAGAAATCTCCTGACTCTTAAGTAAGGCAATTATGTTCATGAATCTTCATTTTATTGTTTCATAATTTACTTATGTATATTCTTTTTCTGTTACCAGCATGTGGGGTAACTACAGGAGGACTGATTCTGTCACTGTGGTTCAGGAGAGGGGTGCCCTGAGCATCTGTTAGGGCTTCTCCATTCCCTCAGTAGGCCCTTGTGATGGGAGATGGCTTAGCTTCATGACAGCTGCTGGTAAGGTCATCAACCTTCCTTCTCCTTCCCATGCCTACCAACTACCTTCCGATAGTAATTTACCTTCCTGTGCACAGACAGAGATTGTGCTGCTGAGAAGAATCACAAGTGTATAGCACTCATCCTTCATCACCATTTCAGCTTATGTACATCAGTCTCTTGTGAGTTTGGTTACCATAAGACAGCATCTGTTAGAAGATCGAGATCAAAGCACACAATGACAAGTTGGTGTTTCTTATTATGCAGAGCTAAGGGTCAGATTACAGCCCATGGGATCCAAGGTGTTGCCACCCTAATGTCCAGTCTCCTTTCAACATCATGCTTTTTATCTCTCTGATAGAATCCTAACCAGTTCCATACAATATGAATTTGTTGGGGCCCCTGGGTGGCTCAGTGGGTTAAAGCCTCTACCTTCCGCTCAGGTCATGATCCCAGGGTCCTGGGATAGAGCACCGCATCGGGGTCTCTGCTCAGCGGGGAGCCTGCTTCCCCCTCTCTCTCTGCCTGCCTCTCTGCCTACTTATGATCTCTCTCTCTCTCTGTGAAATAAATAAAATCTTTAAAAAATATATATGAATTTGTTTAGGGCCCTCCAAAAGTTTTTTCGTAGATGAAATAAAAGAAAAAAACATTTCTTTATGTTTCTATATAATACATGTAATATCTAATATTTAGGGGTATAGGTGGATACATATATTAATCCATTTATTTTTACTGAGCATCAACCTAGTAAGTTCTATTCTAGGCTTTGAGGTTACAAGATTCCTACCATCATATGAAAACTTATGTTCTAGTAGAGTGTAAAAAATCAAAAGGAATTTTCTCTGCACTAAAAATGTGCTATTAAAGAAATTAGTAGAAAATCATGGTTAAGGGGCACTTGGGTGGCTCAATGGGTTAAGCTTCTGGCTTCGGCTCAGGTCCTGATCTCAGGATCCTGGGATTGAGTCCTACATCGGGTTCTCTGCTCAGCAGTGAGCCTACTTCCCCCTCTCCCTCTGCCTGACTCTGCCTACTTGTGATCTCTTTCTCTCTGCCAAATAAATAAATAAAATCTTAAAAAAAAAAAAAAGGAAAGAAAAAAGGAAATAGTAATTGTAGCAACAACATTCTCTGCTTGTATGTGAAGATCTTACTACGGACCTACTTGCGGTACTGGTGAGAATTGTTACTGATCCATGTAGCTTCTTGTCCCCTAAATGACCAGTGATACACACTCTCTAGATACTTGGCAGGCCTCAGGGAAGTGAGTATCTTCATGTTTTTATTTCTTATCAGTGTGCTTCCTTGTCACTAGGTTAACCCATCTGCTTTCTCCTCGAATAGAGAGAACTTTCATCCACAAATTGCCGGTCCCTTTGATGAACACCAGACAAAATTGCTCTGATGGGGCTGGTTCTCTGGAACAGCTGTGTAAGGTTGGAGTCACACTCCCCCTGTAGGTGTAGGGGCCTGGAGAGTGAAGAAAGGATCCCCAGCCTGACAAGCCCAGAGTTGTCTGAGAACTGGAAGTCAGGCAAGCCAACATGATCCATCTCAATCAGGAAGCAGGAATCTTCCCTAGAACGATGGGTTTCAGACATAAGTACCTTTTTTGATAAAAAATATTTTGTACTATCACCTTACTAAAGCAAAATAAAATTCATAAGTAATATAATTTACTACACACCCACTTTTTGAATAAAACCTATCACACCCTAAATGAAATATAAAAAAGAACCAAAAGGAAGTTATTTATGTAATATACATATATATCATTCTGTATAAGCTTGGCCATCGTGGTGGCATAGTCAGATAATACATAGAATTACTGTGAATGCACTAGTTGTGCAGAGAAACCAATAAAGATATGTTGATTTAGGACATAAATGCCATAGTGATGTAGTTTTTCAAAATGTTTCACTTTCAGTTTACATGGTGGTTATATTCCTAGAAAATTCAATGTGTATTAAAAACATGACAAAGAAAGAAACAACAAAGAACTTTGGATGGGCTTATGCTTTAAAAAGGTGGTTAGGCTCTGAGCCCATAATAATAAAGGCTCTTCACCAACATGAATGCCCACCAAAACATTTGTAAATGGTATGAGACACAGGACAGGTTTTTAATTGTGTGAGACCGCCCTGTGAATTGCAGCATGTCTCCCATCCCAGCCTTTCATTCCATCCCCCCAACCACGGTGACAGCAGAGTACCCCTTCTCCAACAATTTCCAAAGTTCCTGGAGGACAGTATAGTTTACCATCTTTGAGCTAGCCCAGTGCCGTCTTAGAGATGAGGCTAGACTGGGTTTTCACTTCACTCCAGCCATGTGTTTATATGGCGTGATCACGTCCATTTAAAGGGCTCAGTATGGGGTGCCTGGGTGGTGCAGCTGGTTGACTATCCAACTCTTGGTTTTGGCTCAGGCTGTGATCTCAGGGCCATGATCTCCCAGGGTCACAGTCTCAGGGTCGAGAGACTGTGCCCCATGTCAGGCTCCACACTGTGTGTGGAGTCTGCTTGAGAGTGTCTCTCTCTCTCTCTCTTTCTCTCTCTCTCTCTCTCTCTCTCCTTCTCTACCTCTCCTTCTGGCCCTCCTGCTCATGCTTTCTCTCCCTCTAAAATAAATAAAATAAATCTTTAAAAATATAAAATAAAATAGAGGGTTCAGTATGCAACTGGCATTTTCTGTCAATGTTTGAAATACACAAAATTTTCACTCCAAAATTCCATTTCTGGGAATTTGTCCTTTAATTCTCTCAACCGATTATATATACAAACAATGTGTAGTAGGACATACATTACTCTTAACAGCAAATCCCTCTGGGTAAAGAGTTGAGAGATGGGGGTAGGAGGAAGATACTTCGACTTTTTACTTTTTATCACCAAGTTTTTTTTAAATAATTTATTTATTTGACAGAGAGAGATCACAAGTAAGCAGAGGCAGGCAGAGAGAGAGGGGGAATCAGGCTCCCTGCTGAGCAGAGAGCCAGATGCGGGGCTCAATCCTAGGACCCTGAGATCATGACCTGAGTCAAAGGCAGAGACTTAACCCACTGGGCCACCCAGGCGCCCCTATCACCAAGTCTGTCATTATGATGAGCATGTTTTAGTTTTATTAAAACAGTAGTTTTTATTTTTTTAATTTTTTTAGATTTTTTTTTATTTGTTTATTTTACAGAGAGAGACACAGCGATAGAGGGAACACAAGCAATGAGAACAGCAGAGGGAGAGGGAGAAGCAGGCTTCCCGGAAGAGCAGGGAGCCCGATGTGGGACTTGATCCCAGGACTCTGGGATCATGACCTGAGCCGAAGGCAGACACTTAATGACTGAGCCACTCAGATGCCCAACACAGTAGTTTTTAAATGTTATTTTTACTCAAAAATAATTAAGGCTGAGAATGAAATGATCAACTTGAGTGTTGAACCCATGGTTTGCTTCAGTGATTCAAACAGCTGAGCACATTAGCCCCAACGTATTATTGTGATGTCACTAAAAAATGTCATCTTGACATTGTATTATCTTTGAATCATTTTTTAATTAAACAAAATTAAATATCCACACTTTGTCTCAATGTGCTCTTTCAGGGTTATTCCTAAACCAGTTTGTTTCTTCGAGGTCTTTTAGAGCAGAATGAATTACTAGGGAGCTACCCTTACAGAATATGCCAAGATATCTCCAAAGTCAGATCCTGGGGGCTGCTTATGAAAGATAAGCTTCGTAGTAGGCAAAGTTTCAGACCACAAATTTTATATATTGTCTCAAGTTTCTCATTTTTAGTATTTAAGGGACACTGGTTTTTTTTTCTGTTTATTTTTCTTTTTCTGGATTTCCCACCCACCCACCCAATGGGTTCCTTATTAACAAGAACATCTATTAAAGGGAAAAAGAACTAGAGAAAGGGAAAAGAAAGCCTTCCTCCAGAAGATGAGGAAGGAGAGAATATTTCAGCCAATTGGAGGTGGTCTTGACATTAGGATTCTCCTTATCACAGATCATGATAGAAAATTTCAGAACTGAAGTTGTTTAAATTTTCTTAAAGATTTCATTTATTTATTTTAGAGTGAGAGAGAGCAGGGGGAGGAGCAGAGGGACAGGGAGAGAGAATCTCAAGCAGACTCCATGCTGAGCACAGAGTCCAATGTGGGGCTCAGTCTTGACTCTGAGATCATGACCTGAGCCAAAACCAAGAGTCGGATGCTCAACCAACTGAGCCACCCAGGCGCCCCGAAGGAAATGAAATTTTTAAAGAAATAATAAATAGCACATTTTCCAGATTTTTACGTATAAGCAAACTGTGTCCCCTTGAATTGAAAAAATAACCCCCAGTGGGCAACAATTTGTAGCACGCAGTAGCAAAACCACAGGTGGATCAGCCTTTCTACCAGGTTGGAGAGATATCCCATTAGGCCCAAGCTGAAATTCCTTTCAATATCTGTAATCATCCATTACATATGTCCAGTATCCTTGCTTAGGAGTCTTCAACTTGGTTATTAGTACACTAGGTGCTCTTCCCTGCGCCTTGGATACAAAGTCATTGACTTCAAAGCTCTGATTCATTATTTATTTATTTGTTTGTTTGTTTGTTTTTCTCTCTTGAAATGAGCAGAATATTTAAAATATTCCACGTAATTTGATACAACCGAGAAATCAGTGGACCATTACACCAGATAAATTATTAATGGTAATAAAATCCTTCATCGAATTTTTCTTGAAGCTTTGCAATGTATTTCTACCTTTAATATCTTTTATTAGACAGGCTCCAAGACTGTATTAAAAAAAATTAGACAGATTGCTGTTATTCCCATCTCACAGAATAGAAAAGTGAGGTCTAGAAATGGTAAGTTACAGCCTGGGTCATCCATCCGAGCCTTAGCTGGCGTTTTGCTCCCAAATGGCATGACCTGTCTAAACTGATAATTCTTTAAACACGAATTCAAAAACAATATGATTACTTCCAATCCTTCCATGCTGTTGAAACAATAAAGTCTGAGCTGTACATGTGTCTTTAACATGTTTTGGATACAACAGATAAGACCACAAACCCACAGACTAATCACAGACCCCTTTGGCTTTTGCCAATTCTCATTTTTACTGGCAGCTGCATTTCAAGGAAAAGCTGGTGAACTGCAGGGAGTAGATAATGCAGACTTCTCAAGGTATCAGTACATCCAGACCCCTGTGTAAAGCAGATAATCGACGGCGTCTGTTTAGAATGGGAGCCACAGCAAAGAAGTCACAGCTGAGCCCCAAGAACCCGGCAAAATGTGTGCACTTTGTTTACAAATCAGCCTCCAGTCCTCTGCTTTAAGAATGAAAGATCCTCTGGCCATTCTGCCAGTCCTCTCCAGATATTTAATACAGACACAGCTACAATGTAGCAGTCATGGCAGGAGAAAGAAAAACAACTTTCAATTACAGAGAGTGAAAGTTGCAGGCACCAGGCTGGGAATTTTGTGTTTATGATGGCTTTGAATCCTTATAACTGGAGACGGGTAGACATTTTCCTTTCTAAGCTCCTACCTGAAGTCCCAAGAAGGACACCAGGAGAGAATTCACTCAGAAGACAGGCCAAGTGACTACCTAAGAAGTACCTGTCTTTTAGTACTATTTTTTTCATTATTTGCCATATTTTGACATTCTCATACTGCTGCTTTTTTTAAAAAAAGTGAAATATTTAGACATGGAATGTTTGTAGCCTTTTTAATTACAGAGTTTTGATGGCTATTTTGCAAGAGTTTAATCAAGGGGGGAACAAAGGCTTTATTAACCTGTTTCCTCACTCCCTTTATTTGCACTGTGTTTGTTTATTATCGGTTAGCACATACTTCTCATACGGTTTGATGTGAAAGGATGATCTGTCTCCTCATTACCGATCCTCTGCTTGGTGATGAAAAACAAAACAAAACATATGAACAAAGGAAAAATGCCTTCCTGTCATTTCTCAGCCTTCTTTGCAGCTGCTCAGCTGGGCTGTTAAAGAGTGGGGTTTAATGAAAGAAGGTGAGAAGGTGAAAAAAACCGCCCTAATGAGCATGTGTTTAGTTATATGGAAAGATCATGGAGAAGCTGCAGTGATTTTCTTTGTGCCTGACATAACGCCGTGTCCCCCAAGGTCAAGGAAGCCCATCGTCCTTCCTCACCTACTCATTCCCTACTCTGGCAACCTGCTTCTCCACCTAGACCAGATTTCATTTTTGATGGTGGAGTTAAAAAGAATGTCATTTTCATATCCAGCTTGTAGCTCTTGCAAAACATGCAAAAGTGATGCAGGACATTCTTTGGGTTACCTGCATCACTGGTAGAGCATGTTGTGAGCGAGCATTTCTGATCTCAAGCCTGGGATGACGGAGCCCCAGTCGCGTCCGGCTGCAGGCTTGCTGACACTTACCCTTTAGACTGGGAGTGAGGAAGCAAATTCCCATCCAGCACAGAAAAACAAAATGCTTCAACGCTTCAAAGGAGAGCCAATAATAGCTGTCGAAACTCTAAAGCAATGCTCCGAATTAGAATGAAATCGTGCAGTCATAATATCATTCCCAAAAATGTCTTTAATCAGCGAGCATTCCAGCCCTGCGATGTGAGCGTCACACTGAAAATACCAAAGAGAACACGAGAGGGTCAAACTTGGATAGAGCTTTCAAAACTCTGAGAGGGAGTGATGTTTTTGCTTCACCAGTTCCCAGACCAGGGAATCATTATGCATCAGTCCCCACAGACCACTTCTGTGGGGAGTGGGAGAGAGGGGAGAGAGGGGCATGGCCAACCATAGGTAAAGAAAGAAACCTTGAAGCACAGCTCCCTTAGGATCAACGGCTGTCTTAGGGAGGCAGGACATGCTTCTCTAATGTTCTGTGTCCAGTAAAACTATTAACATTTTGGCAGAAATAAATTGAGATCTTTCTTTGAAGTTGAAATACGCAGCCTTAACTGTGCTCTCATCCTCTACATTTCACTGAGTGAATAACCTAAATTACACAGAATGGCAGTAAATTGGCTCATCATAGCCCTGTTCTAATTTTAAAAGGATAAAGAACAAGCAAACGAGACAGCCTCACATGTAGCTGTGTGGGGACCAGTGAAGCCCGATAAAGGGCTGTCATATTTGTTCCCCAGACGGTCATGAGTTCGAATTCAACCTGAGTTGGTGGTGACCAAGAGCCATCCAATGTCTTGTGTTGAATGTATGTGTGCCCTCAACATAATGTTCCTAATAGAGATGCTTGCATTTGTCACTCTTGCGGACTTTCTCAGGAGGAGAGTGGCTGGCCAACCACATGGGGAGACTAAGTCATTTCCTCCCATTTAAAAGGTGATCCTTGCATTGGGTGAACTCTGAGGCACTAAAAAGCATCTTGCTTGGGGCGCCTGGGTGGCTCAGTGGGTTAAAGCCTCTGCCTTTGGCTCAGGTCATGATCTCAGGGTCCTGGGATCGAGCCCCACATTGGGCTCTCTGCTCAGCAGGGAGCCTGCTTCCCCCTCTCTCTCTGCCTGCCTCTCTGCCTACTTGTGATCTCTCTCTCTCTCTGTCAAACGAACAAATAAAATCTTTAAAAAAAAAAAAAAAAAAGCATCTTGCTTTCACGCCGTTTGCTGTCTGCTCCTCTTCCAGGTCTGAAGGAAAAGTATATCAACCCTTTGACCGGGGCGGGGTGGGGGGTGTCTAATACCCTGATGAGCCCAGGACGGACGTTAAATTTTAAACATGTTCAAGCACGCCCACAAGAACTGCATTTTTCAAACAATAAAATAACTCAGTTTCAACAAAGCTTTCACATGTGGTGATAAAATGCCAGGTCACAAGTCAAATTTTGACTCCATTACTGATCATTATCCTTGAGCTCTAAATGGAAAGTCAGTACAATTCACCAGCTGTCAGGCTCCAGCCTTCGCCCAGCCCTGAACAACAACAGAATCACAGGCGAAATAGTTATAGCTGCTGGAATCACTACTTGATTAGGCTCTCAATGATTGGCCCTGTCCACAGGTCTCTTCAGCCAGTCACTCAACAAATAAAACTTCAAGCTATTTGGATCCCAGGTTTCTGCTTGGAATTGCATAGAACTCAGTGGAAAAAAAAAAAAGAATCCACCATCAACCAAAGGAGATTCAGGATGACTCAGAGACCCTTAAGGTAATTAGATTGCTCCTCTTCGTGAAAAAGCAAAAGTTGGTGTGAATGAGTTGAGATATGACGTTTCCATGGAGTATCCTTTGTAGGTTGCAAATAGTTTTCACCTTTAGATTTCATACTGAACACTAAGAGGTAGGTTGATGAGTGGGAGAATGTCCTATCAGGGGTACCCGTGGGGTGTGTCGGAATTGTGGACGTGAGGGATCCTAAACACGTGGGCCACCCCAAGAGCACAGATTACCAGCCCACAGGGAAGATTGGCAGCGCTCATGTGAAATCCTGGTGCTGGAAAGCCTTCCATGAGCTCTCCAGTTTTCCTGTCACCTGAAAGAGGTGCTCATCCCAGCAAGAAGACCTACCTCGATCCTTTCTTTTAACACAATCATTTGAACCTGGGCTACATGGGAAGTGGCAACACTCTGGTGTCAAGTCACCAACTTACTTGGGAAATTAGAGTCTGGGAGTCACAAGGAGGGCAAAACTGTGACTATATCCTCCTGCCAAGGGTGTAGGTGAAGGTAAAAATCTAACAACCATGACTCCTAAAAAAAACCCAAAGCAACAGACGCTGAAGCCCCCCTACCCGCCTTTTACATCATTAGATGACGCTGTCTCCTCAGAGGAGGTAGACCTGAAGATGCTTTCCTCTGCTGTGGGTAGAGCCTGTACCAGGCACCAGGTTTAATGCCCGGTGCTCATCCCACTTCTACCTACCTGTCTGTTATTCTTCCATCTATTGATGGGTTGGTCAGATCTTTGCTTATAACCTATTCCATCTACCTACCTAGTAGAAAACGATCATTTCAGTTGTGGATTCTTAAATGGCTATTTCCCTGATGGGGAAGTGGGAAATACTCCTTCTAACCTAAAGCAATCTGGTGAGATTTTCAAAGACTGAGCTAGTACTCTGCAGGAAACCTGCCTCTGACTGGCCTGATGTTGCCAAAAGACACTTACTGCTTCCAGAGTTCCACCCTCCAGCTTCCTCCCCACCAATTTCCCCTCTTCCTTCAGAGGCTGGCTTTTCAGGATTCTTGCCACGTAGTCCAAATATGGGGCCCAGATGTTACAAGAGCTGTTGGGCTCTGGCCTGGGGCGAGAGGAATGTGGATGTCGCTACCAGAGTGCATGCGGCATGAGGACTGGGGCGGAATTTGCTGGATCCCCAGCGAGGTGTCATAAAATAAAAACCACAGAGAGGAGGGCTACGAAGCGAACCAAGTGCCGTCGGCGGGGTTCTTGGGGCCCGGAGCGACATGGCTCCCTCCATCAGGTGGAAACATTGCAGTTCTCCCTCGACCCAACTCACGAGAGATAAAGATGTCTAATCAACCACCAGCGCCGCCGCCACAACTCTGCCTGGGCCCCGGAGGGAGGGGGAGTGCCTTTTCTGCTGAAGCAGCGACTAGGGCTTGTTTGTAGGTTCGCAATTCACCATGATAAATGTAAAGACCAATTAAGGTTTGATCCGTGCACACGGGAGGCAGACGGCGGCTGATAGTGGAACCAATTAACGAGCATGTACCCTAATTCCTGTCGCGGCCACCGGGCGCACCGCGGTTCCCCAGGCGCCTGCGGCGGCTGTCCCCGAGCCCCCGTGCGCCTCCAGCCTGGCCCTGCAGGGGGGCGTCCTCCTCGTGCGGGAGGGGCGAGGAGCTGGGTCCCCCCCGCGGCTGGGGAGGGGGCGCGCCGGACAGGGAGGCGCAGAACCAGACGCCTACTGAGCCCAACTGTTTGTAGCCCAGGCGTGCGGGTGGGGCGCGCCCGAGTGGTCCGCGCCGGGCGGGGGCGGCGGGGGCTGAAGAAGGCGCCCAGAGCGAAGCCAGCCGGTGCCCCGAGGGCGGAGGACAGGTGGTTGCGTGGCCACCGCCAGGTAGCAAACTGCTCGGGGGCTAAGCAGCGCGGTCCCAACGCTTCGCCCGCCCCCGGGCCTGGCTCACTATTGCCCGCCGCGGGGACGACCTGGGGCTAGCCGAACGGCCGGTGGCCGCACCCCCGGCCCGGCGCTTCTCCGCCTCTCGCGTCCTGCTTCCCTCTCCCTTCCGGCTCAACCCGCTGCCCCAGAGGTGACCCCCGCGCAAGGTGTTGGCGCTGCGCGCAGCCAGGGCGCGCGTGATTAATGGCCCCGAGGTCGGGGGCTGCGCAGACACGGGGTGTTAGGGTATCCGGGAGGAGAGCCAGGTCCTGGCAGTGGGAGCCCCCGGGACCGCGGCGGCGGCGGCGCAGAAGAAGGAGGAGGAGGAAGAGAAGTAGGTGACGCGGGCCGGAGAGGCTTGTCCCCTCCGGCCCCAGGGCGGGCGCCACGGCAGGTGCCCCGCGCCAGCAAAGTTTGGAGCCACGGGTGCCGCGCTGCGCGGTGCGCGGATCCCTCCCCGCGCAGTTCCCTCGGTGGGGTCTGTGCCGCCGCCGCTGCCAGGGCAGGACAAAGGCTCATTAACACGTGATGGGACCGCGCTTCATAAATGGGACTGGAGCGAGAGGGAGCCAGAGACTGAGCGCCAGCGGAGGCAGAGGCAGGGACCGCACGAGCGTGGCGAGGCGACGGGCGCCAGTGCTGGCGGAGACCTGCAGCCCCACGCCGAGCCAGGCGGGGCGAGCGGGAGGACCCACTGAAGAGCCCGGGGAAGGGGCGAGGCTCGCGAGCGGCGGGAGAGGAGGGGTCGCCAGTCCCTGTCGCTGTCGCGGGCGGGCGCTGGAGGCAGGGGACGCCGGCGCGCGGGCGGCGTGGATCGACTGACTTACTGACCGACCGACGGAGGCACACCCCGCTCCACCCCACCCCACCCCACCCCACCCCACCCCACTCCACTCCACTCCACCCCTCCCCTCCTCGCCTGCATCCCCGCGCCGGCGCCGCCTCCCTCCGGCTACTCCCTCGGCCACCCTTTCCTTGTGCACTTCTTTTCCGCCTCCGCCTCTTCTTGGCTCCCGCGGCGCCAGTGCCTTCCCCTGGCCCGGGCGGGGCGCCTCGGCTCCCGGCAGAGCTCCGTAGAGTCGGGCGGAACGTTTCGTTCTAGCAGAGAAGCAGCCCCTGCGCCGGGCGAGAGGTGCCGAGGGAGCTTCTCCCCGAGGACCGGGGGATGCGAAGGGTAAGACCTGGCAGAGTTGCGTTTGGAAATACTTCTTCCGTCTCCCGCCCCCTCGGGTAGTGACCAGTGTAGTCCCCAAGTGTCCTTCGTGGAGTTCTTATTCCGTGTGAGCGGATCGTGCGTCGATGTTTACTTAGCTGTATAGCCCCAGCTTGTAAACTGTGGTCTGGGCTACTTCTGGAGGTTTCTACCATTTACTACTTACTGAATGTGTGTGCCCCTCTGTGTACACTAATGTGTGTTTGTAGGAAACGTGTAATTGTGCATGTTTGAAAAAAAATAGGCGCTTGAGATGGTGCTGAATGTCTATAAACCGTATCAGCAACTAAGTGTTCCCAAATACATCGATCTCTGCACCAAACCTAGAAACTGTCTAAAATATTAAATGTCATATAAAGAAATGTATGTCAGATAATAAACTTATGGTATAGAAAATATAGCTGCAGGAGCCACCCTTTTTGAGGAAAAGTAAACGTACATTTAACATCTAAATTTGAGTGTTAATGGAACCATTTAACCCAGAACGAGCCATTAGATGAAAAAAGTTGCTGTGTTTTTGAAAGACATTTCTCGGTAAGGTTCACAATCATAAATGGATCGCCTCTCCAGTGCAAATGTTTGCAGTGACAGACAGGAGAAACTGTCATTTGGTCATTTGAAAGTTTGAGAGCAACATGCATGCTTCTAATTTTAGTTTTAAATTGACAAATGAGAAAAAAATAGTTATCTGTTCATCATTTTGCCTCCCATCTTCTTTATTTTCCTTCAAATTAAGTGCTATTCTTGTCTCTGTTGTTGCTTCTTGATACGTTAAGCATCTTTGGGCATTTAATAAGAGATTAAAACTGATTTACTGGTTTTAAAGGTGTTGAAAGATATCTCTGTGGGTCCCATAACTTCACCTCATTTTTTTATTACCAAGTTAATATCGTTTCAACAATGGGGGAAATGCAATTTCTTAGCGTAAACTCCGTGAACATTGAGTATCAGTCGGGTGACCACTGCCATCAATCTATTTTGTAGAATATTGAGAAGCTCAGAGCAACTAACCTTTAAGGTTCCCACAGGACTTTATCTGATTTAAAGTGTTGCTTTTCTAATCCTACCCTACTGACAGTTTGCAGGGGAAGATATACTGATTGATTTTTCTATGTCCCTCCCCCCCTACCGTGTACTCCTCCCCCCCCACATCTCTAACTCAGTTAAAAGCTATTTTATCAAAATAAAAGGCCACGCATAGTTTTTTAAGTGAGACAAATAATTTTCTGATTATATCCATACATGAACAGAACCCACACACCTCCAGATTTTTAAATGTTGTGTACTGCAAGCGGTTACTTGTAGGCACAATAGCAGTTGGTGTAGTTAGTTGGGCAAGAGGCAAGAGGATGGCCATGGCTTTTAAAAGCTAATCCATTTTAGGTTACCAAGAGAACTTATTGTAAACAGATTCTTTTTGTTCCAAAGATGTCTCCCACTCCAGGCAAGGAGCAATCCTGGCTGAGGTATGTATCAAGTGTCTGATGGGGAAAGGTCTCATTGTGTTCCTAAGTCTCTGTGGGGGTAACGTGATGCCCCAGGGGGGAAATGCTCAGTTCTGACCTTTCAAAAATAAAATTACTATGCTTGCACACTCATTGTTAGGAAGGCAAATTAGATATTCACGCCCCCCAATTTTAATAGATAGCTTCGATGTAGATGCCTATGAAAAGAATGTTGTGCCTAGTCCCTTAAATAAACCACAGATGATATTATTTAATGTGGCGTCAAAGTTTTGTATTTTGGTGCAAATCTGATTTCACGTTGGAGTAGTGCTCGGCTTTGTTTGTTATCCACTGTTTTCTGTCTTTTTCTGTTACCCTTTTCCCAGCGGACTCTGTGCCTCCCTGTCGCCTGTGAGATCGTTCTTCTCTAATAAGCCTAGCTGCAGGATCAGTGTGTTCTTTTTGGCATTTCAAAATGTTAAAATAGTGAAATTGTTAAATGTTACCGAGATGAAACTGCTGGGAATGAAATTCTCTGGAAGAACCACTCTACCTATGGCATATTACAGTCTATTCCAAAAGAAAACTCCTTGATTCGGTGCTACCTATTTTCTCAAGAAGGAAGCAGCCCCATTGATTGTGTTGATAAGTATTTAGTATGCAGTGTCAGCTTATTAATTACTAAGGCAAAGCCCGAAAAACTCTTTCAAAACAATCTTATGACATTCTTCTTTGCTTTGACTCAGAATTAACACGAACCACTAGGAAATTGAGACCAGCTCCTTGGTTCTCTCACATGCTAGTGTTTGGAAGTAGAAATGGAATACTTGGCTGTTGAAGAATAAAGTATGAGGAAATGGAACTTAGAATAGCTGTTGATAGTTCACCACGCTTACCAAATGTTTCTTCCCAGAAAACAGTTGGCCTAATAAGAAAAGGGATTATTTCCCATAATTAGCTCTCCAGGAATGCTGCAAAAAAAAAAAAGGAGTAATAAATTGAATTTGGAGATACCTAACAACATGTGATGAGTAAAACGAGATTTGGTTATAGCGTCTTGAATTTGGTTAGTCAGATGGAGCCTGTCCTTGAGGTTGCTGACTGTTTTTCTTGGGGTAATTATGTTAGCTCAGTTGCCTGAAGAACACAGATGAGAGCTTTCATTCCTGAAGGAAAAAAAAAAAAAAAAAAAGGATGCTGTGTCTTCACCAGTGTAATCTGTCTCTTCTGTTTTTGTATTCATCATTTTCTAATTGAAATGACAAATGAGTTAGAGGGAAACCAGCCTTTGGGTTTAAATTATTTATAATTCTGCTTTTGCCTCTGAAAAGACCTGGACCTAACATTGTTTGAAAAACTCCTGGGGCCAAGTTTACATATTGCATATCTTTATTTTGAGGGACTGCAAGCTCTGCTGGTTTTTCTTTTCTTGATTTGAAGATTGGTAGAGAACCTAAAGAATAAGAGGAAATCAAAACCAATTGATACACTTTGTATCGGCAAAATTTTAACTTCATGCCTCCCCCTATCTCCGGTGCTTTCTTACTTCTTTTCTCATAGCAATGTTCACTTTCTATTATAGCTGCATGAAAGCTGTTTCTGAGGGCTTGGGGGATAACTACACTTGGCCACTGAATTGTTATTTAAAGTTTTTGATAATCATTTAATTCACTGATTTGTATCTTCTTAGATTAGATTGGGTTAACTGTATAACATATTACAAGTCAACTCAGATTTCTCCCAGATATGTTCTGGACTAAAAGAAAGAATAAATGTCATCCAGAAAATATATAACGTCAAATTATATACCACATAATTTAGATGATTGGGATGTATAAACACACTTGTATACATATATATGAACAAACTTTTTCATAGATGTGTTTCATGGCTGACATAAAAATTTAGACTCATTGTCTTTATATATCTGCATATATAATTCAGATTTTAAATAAATGCTACAACTTTGGGGAAATGTCCAAACTCAAGGCAGCTGTGCCGGTGGACACAGAAGACTCAAGGCAAAAGAAGTAGCCATCTTGCATCAAAACAAAGCTGGTCTGATTCTCCAGCGTGTGGAGATCTATCTGTTCCAGTCTCAGGTGTTGTAAGGATCTTGCAAAGATGCCAGGATGAGCACAACTGTGTTTGATTATACTTTTCTCATCAGCACTGATTGATATGTTTAATAAAATTTTCATCAGTCCTGCTAGTTGTTTATTATTTTTGGAAAGGAAGTTGGGAGAAAAAAAATACAAGGTTATTACTATATCACAGAATGCACATTAATACCAGTGTACTTGTACTATGCGGCATAAATAAGTTTAAACTATAGAAAATATGTGAGGGGGGAGAGGGAAGGTGGTTTTAGTGGTTTTCCAGTGCCTCTCTTGGTACTACTCAAATAGTTTGATGTTAGAGAAACTCCTATCTCAAACAGGCCTCAATGGATAATAGGGATGTTTATGACCTATCAGTGATAATAGGTCAAAGCCATTACATAAAGTAATCTGTGATTACCTCTACTTCTTAACAGAAAATATTTACTAAAAGCTTTCCTGGGTCATATTTCTTCACTGAAAGAATGCCTCATGGAAAGTAAAGTACATTTCATTATAATAGTTTTTCTAGCACAGTTACCATTACAAATATATTCCTGAGCCAGTTTTCAGTGATATTTTTCCATATATTTGAAGTCTTTTCCATATGGATTATTAACAAATAACGTCTGAATATCCTCTAGTTTGAAGTCTCATTCGAACAGGTTAATTTCATAATTTAGTGAGCATGAGGTTCATTGTTGTATTTGTATGGGTTTTCGAAGGAAGAATTGTTTACTCACCAAACCTGAGCAAACAGGCTTGGCAGAGTCATAGCAGTTGTTCAGAAATACCATAAATTCTGTTGCAACCCCAGCTGGAGAAATTTTCACACCTGCACTTTAGGAAAGCTTTCAAAATTTGGCTTTGTTTGTTTTGTATTCTTTTATTTTTGAGTATGTGAGTTGAAACTGGTTAGATGGGAACCAATATTTCTTAGCTAACCCCCTTTTTTTTAACTTCTTGTGCTATTGCATTATATTCTGTAGTTTTGAATGAGCTTCTGAAGGTAGGTTTTGCATTTTTTCAATGCAACGAGGGATTTAGGTTCCTTTTCTCCTAACGCAGACGCCAAATCATTTTTCCTAAGAGCACAATATTTTATTATCTAATTCTTGTTTTTCCCCTCGAGTTTGGATTCTTAATTGTGTAGAGCTTGGATTCATTGAGTAGAAATTTGATAACTTTGGCTTGATTCTTTACCATCATTATCAACTCTGAAAAGCATTGAAAATTTGTTTTTGACTTCAGGAGATAAAGTGCAGTATAGTTTCCTAAATTCGACAATGTAATATCTATTTTTTTAATTCCTACTAGCAAATTCCATGCTATTGCTTTTTAAAGAAAAGCAGAGGCATTTTTCAAAGATGTGCCAGGCAATCTGTTGTGGTAGTTGAATATACTGGCAAATGCTTTCACAAACTGTGTATGTCAGTAGTATATTTAAATATAATTAAAATAAAATATAATTAGGAAATAATGTTTTTCAAAGTTTATGTTTAAATGGGAGGGTTCCCTTCTTTCCTCATTATTTCTTCCTCTCTTCTTTTAGACCATCTATTTAGAGAAGAAAATTGGACTATGAGTTCTATAAATCGAGTTAAGTTACAAGGAGTTTTACATTTAAATTGGTGATAAATTCCAGTGTGCTTTTTTAAAAACAAGTGTCTCCTGGATATTCGTCTAGGAAATATTATAACATTGATTTCTATCGGCCAAGAGGCTAAACAAGATGTTTTTTAGATAGTAAGGGAACCAATGCCATAAGCAGTATGCCTTTGTCCATCTTGTTTGCTTTTAACTCAGCTATATTTAAAAGTAACTAACCCGATTTATTCGTTAGAAAGGAGACTTTATTTAATGCCACTATGATCTGTGTATTTTGGTTTATTCCAGTGTGGCTTGTGAAATGGACTAGATTTCCAACTCATTTCAATGCACTGCTACCAGAATGTGTAAATATTTTCTCTAGCATTTGTACAAGTTGTGGTGAGCAAGCAGGATGCATGTGGAGAAGAAGGAAAGCTGAACAATTTAATACATAACCAAAGTAAGCAAAAGATTGTCCAGATAGTTCGGTGTCTTTGCCCATGTGGGAATTTGACTCTAGAAGACAGACAGCTAGTTTCGGGAGTTGCAGCGAAGTTCTTAGAAACAACAACCAGAAAAAGGAAAACCTTTGGATAAGTGTAGTCCTCAGCTAAGGAAACTAAGTCTGAGTAATCTATGATCCATTTTTATTGATGAAATAATTAGAGAGGAAACAGTCTGCCCAAAGTCAGACATTTAAGTACTTTGGGATACATTTCCATATATTTATAAATTTAGGTATTTTTGCAAGCTATATGCCAGCTATAAGCAGTAATAGATTGCATAATTTAATTCTGTAAGTTCATTTGCTGCGGCCCTGCATTTCTTGGGCCTACTGCAAAATTTCCATTTTAGTTTGTTGTTTTCTGGGTGCATCTCCTGTGACACATTGTTTTACAGTTGGAGGAAGAGATGAACAGAAACAGAAACATTTCCAGCTTAAAAAAATAAGCTGAATGTTAACTAGCATTACTAGTTTCCCGTTCTTTTATTCTCAGTTATCATGGGTTCCTTCAGAGTGGCGTTGAAAGCAATGGTTAGCAGGCCTAGAGAGCTTTGCTTAGACTTTGTAAATAGAATTAGGAGAAAATGATGTGTGGAGTTCTAATTTATGTGTGCATGCTGGGTGAGTACACATTATATCTTGAAGCCACTTTTCTCTGTTGGTCAAAAATATAACAGTAAGTTTGCTGAGAAAGTGCAGAGAGGCCCAGAATTGTAGACCAAAAAACCTTGAGAGAGTCCCCACTCGTTATTTTTTTTTTTTCAGGCTAGACCACAGTATTCTATTTCGGTCACATAGACATACCTTGGTTTTAAACATCTTTGGGAAACTACTTCATCATCAGCCAGCTCCCTTAGCAATCCATTTCAACCAACACTCACAGAATATTTTCTTCCTATCCTCCATTCCTAAAGGTTAATTTTTATCCACCCCGCCCCCCCCAAGCATTTAGTCTTTCTCATTGGTCTCCATAAACTTCAGAGTGTGTTCGAATCTCCTGGAGGGCCTTCTGACAACACACCTGTTCCCCAAACCCCAAAGTTTCTGACTGGGTAGGTCCGAGGTGAACCTGAGAATTCGCAGTTTTCATAAGTTCCCAGGTAATGCTGATACTACTGGTTGGGAGACCACCCCTTGAGAACGGCTGGCCTATAAAATCACTGTGCATGCGCTCACAGACCACTGTGAGACGGCTCCGACTATTCTTTGAGATGTATTTACCCAGAATGTCCGGCCCGCTCGCACCCATTCCTAATTCTTCATCTTCACGTCACTTTTTCTGAATACTCGCAGTTCCTCAGCTCTGTTCATAATGACGAAATTGCGCCACACAAATCCTGAGAAGGCTTGGACCTTGAACAAGCACAACAGACCCACTTCGTGGTTGCAGTGACGTCAAAATCCTATACTTGCATCCAGTTTGCACGCTTCCGTCTTAATTGAGACTACCTTTCCAAAGCACATTTTTCATCTTTACTGAAACCTAGTTCTTCCAGTTCCGTTTGTACATAATTATTTGCATCTTGAAAGCATATTTTTATGTTTGTATCTTGCATGTTAGTACACACTGAATTTTTTTTTTAATTTCTGCTAAAGGAGATGGCACATAAGTACCTAATTTATAAAATCATGTTTGAAGGGAATCCTGGATTTATACGCTAAAAACTTATTATCAGGCAGAAAATGATAGGAAGGAAATGGAATTATTTAGAAAGCTGCCATATCCTCGATTTGTATGACTATTTGCACAAATATTCACTTCTTTTGTGAATATTCTCTAAATATTCCATTTTAGCCCTTGTACTGATAAATAATTTTCCATTCTTTTTCATTCCAGAATTATGGCCTGTGTTGATGATTTTGTATTTGAAAATCAGAAAGCCAAATGTTTCATAAAATAGAAATGAGTTGGGTTTGTTATTAGAATTGATTTTGGGCTCCTGAGCTAGTCCCATCTTACTTTTAGCATCTCTTGGCATAAACATATTTTTTGTTTCCAGTAGAACTACTTTCCTTTACTCATCCTTAATTATTTTCTTGAGGCAGACTTCCAAATATTCACAATTAATTTTATCAATATATTAAATTTTCTCCATGCCCCTTTGCCCCAGAAAAGCAATTAAAAATGTAGTTTTTGTAGGTAGTAGTAATAACCCATTTTAACCCTCCATAACATATTTTCTTATTTATGTTTTAATTAATTTCGTTGTAAAATACATAAAATGTTGTAGCTGGAGGAGAAAGTTGCTCAACCAAAGCAAGAAGTATGTCCACTGAATAAAATAACAAATTGATTCCTGAGGGCTTATAAAAGCCACTCCATCTAGTGGTTGAATTTTCACATAACTTCTCTTGATGAGTGGTTTTGAAAACACACTTGCACGTGGAGAAACCCCTTTGGGAAAGATTAATGCATAATAACAGGCATTCGAGGGAAGGAAAAATTCATTATAATCATAACTTCATAGATTGTCTTTAATGGTTTACCAGCATCATGTAATCAGTATTCATTCAAAGTTGTGCATGTCACAGAAATCTCTTTGTTTATCATTGCTGTGTGCCTCAACAATGAGGTTCATAACACACACCCCGGCTCAACAACGATCGGAATAAAAAGTATATTCCTAATCTTTACCTCAGGCTTCCACTTGCCATCAGTATAACTTCTGGTTAACAATGAGATAAAAAATTCTGGGATGAGTAATTGTTGATGCCTTTTATGTAACCTTTATATTTGGGCAGTTGCTTTTTGTTTTTTTCAGGTGGATGTTTGTATGAGACCAAAACTCAGTTTTAATTCCTTTATAACCAATGGACTTCATGTCAAGGAAAACTATCCACAGTTAGATGCCGTTTGGCTAAGATAGATCTATCATGTCGCTGATAAACACCAACATCCATTTAGTGAACAGGTATTGCGTATCTACCCCGTGCCAGGCACTGTGCCAGGCAGAAGACAGGTCCCTTCTCCCAAGGTGTTCACAACTTGAAGGGTTTAAACACAAGAAAGACCATCACAGGGTGACTCAGAAGTGCCCATCCTCTCCCCTGGGAGAAAACCTCAAAGCATCTGTAGAAAGGGGATTACACAACCCAGTCACTGGGCTACGCACCCCTTACTGTTGGATGATGCAATATCCTGGGCCTATGACATGTTTTCATATCCTATTCTATTCTGTCATCTGTGGGAGGAGAAGGACAGACGGGTGGCCCTCATTGGACAGAGTGGGGGGAGACAGAAAGTCATTTCTGTTGCTTGCCTGACTCATCCCCATTATACGGGTGTAACACATGGATGTGTCTTTCATGTCTACAGTGCTAGGCACAAAGTATGTGCCCAATAAAAATGTGATACATGAAGCAGGTGAGGGCCTGTAACCTTGTATCTGTCGGCCACATTGCTGTCCTGACAACAGCCTTGTGCTCTTTGGGCACCAGGAATCTGTCACAAGCACTCCCTTGTTGGAGCCTTACGAAGGTTTACAGAATTTCTTCGGACTTGATTCCAGCCGGCATCTTAGGAGCAGCCGCAAAGAGTCATCTTCTCTCTGGGCCTGACAAAAACCCCGCTGCTCAAGGTGGGAACCGGAGTGATTTCAAGCTGAGTTTGAATTTCTCCATATGGGAATGAAAGCTTCGAGCTTTTGTTTACCAACAAGCATCATGCCCCATTCAGCCCTAAATAAGGTGTCCTCTCCTCCCCCCCGCCCCCCCCCCCCCCGCTGGCATTGTGGAAACTCTTATTAAGGTCCACAATCCTTACAATTGACTAAATGAAGGGGGAAATATCTAATCTAAAAAATGGCAGCGAGGACAAGTTAGATTTTATTTATTTTTTGCCAACAATCACTGAAAATAAGGTGCTAATCGAGGGTTAGGGAGTATAGTTTATAGTTAATTATCATACTTTGTCTCTGAAGACCATGGGGCAAGGATGATTTGTAAGCACTATGGGCAATCTTTTTGCTATCAACACATCCTTCCTTCAGATTCTAGTTGTTTGGTGTGTAAAATGATCAGGTACTGTTTATTACCTCCTTTCCCCCAAATCAATTCTTCCCCCTTAGAAACCCAGAAAAGGGTCTTATTATATGGTTCTTGGACCTCAAAGTTAAGAGCAGGGACTTCAAATTACACAGCCCGGGGTTGAGTTTTAGCTCTGCTCCTCTAGTTAGAGACCTAGAGTTATTTTAGCACTCCAAGCCTCAGTTTGCTCATATGTAGAATGGGGATTGTGATAGCACCTAATGCCTGTAAATATTTAAAAAAAATAATATATATTCTTATCACATAGACATTCTGATGTTTCTTATTAGATCATTGGGGAATTGGAATCTTCTCTATTGTGCATTTATTTAATCACCCAAAACACCCTATCACTCTGAGATTTGTACCTAGAGAAATAAGACTTAATTTTTTGTTGGGCTTAATTTGTATGTTCATAGATTCAAAGAGAATATACTCCTTCATTGAAAGATGAAGGAAGAAACAGAAAGGGATGCTGCACCACTGGACAACATGTAGCACACCTTGCTGTCTTTGGCAATGAACTGTCAGATGACCTCTCCCCTGGGTCCTGTGTATTTTATGGGCTGGTTTTTAATGAGCAAACTTCACAGACATGATAAGGGCAAGCTAATGGAGTATTTTGTATATGGACTGTGGCTTCTATTGAGTTGAAAATTTTGCATGTTCTTTTTTAAGGGAAGGCTGCATCTATTATGCTTGATTACTTTCTTTACAGATATGTGAAAAAGGTAGCCTTCTTTTAGAAAAAAAGAGACAAAGGCACTTAGTACGAGGAAACATCAAAATAGTAGAACAAAATTAAATGGTAAATGGAGAGAAGGAATTGGTTATAAAAGTCAACAAATGATTTCACTTGTATCACTGCCTTTGTGATAGGCTTTTCTTACGGCATCGTCACCTAATAGTGAAGGTTTAATCTGATGTAGTTTTACCTAATAGTGAATGTTTAATCTGACGTAGTTTTAAAGCCATCATTTTCTAAGCCCTAAAATTCTTTAAATTTTAACAAGCTTTTATATGTTAAATAATTAGGCATACTTCAAGGTAAGTTTGAACAGAAATATAGCCTTATAAGTGCCTTCATATCTGTTTAGTTCATATTAATTGATATATTTTCATGAAATATATTTTCTTACTAAAAAAGACTAGAGAAAATGATGTGTTTAATAACTTCTATTCCACATTACAAAATATATGGAAAGCTAAAGCTTTGAGAACCAACTGAGCATTACCTACATAATGGAATTTTCTTTTATATATGGGAAAAGGAACTGACATTAATACAAGGAAGAAGGATTATGTATTTTTGCCTGAATTATCAGGATAATTAAGTCAATCCTTTACTTCTCTTTGCTATAGAAGATAATGCAAAAAGTGACCAAACAACTTTAATAATTCCAAATCTCTGATGGTTATATAAGAGTTAGAAAAGACCTAGTTGCCCATTCAACCATAGCAGAAGCATCATCGAGCTATGGTGTTGGCCCATGAGATCTGCCATGTATATTGAGGATATGTCTTAGACATAATGCAATTATAAGGGTCAACTAAAATTATCCTACTAACTTTAGAGAAATACATTATCAAGTTACTTTTTCTTGATCACATTAGTAGAAACCAGACTTGTTCCCAGAAATCAATGGAAAATAACAAATACATCCACTGGCACCTTCATTCTCTTGAACCCTTCACAAGGCTCTTTCATGAAGCTAGCTGAGCAGAACAATACAAAGGCAACAGAGAAATAAGGGAGAACAACAGGGTTCATTTATGCAAGGGCCTGGGACCCCTGCATTTGATATCCTGGACTCCTATCAAGTTAGAAACCATGACCTTGTCATTGTGTCCTTAAAGCATTTCTACACTTAGGATATTAGAGAAGAAGCCCAGGGGGCTGAGACAGTCTATAACTATATCAGGAGCACTGGTCCTTCTGATGCTTCTAGAGGGTTTTCTGCCCAACTAGACATGACAGCCTGCAGGGATACCCAGAAATGCTTGCACAGTTCAGAACTGCAAGGATTTTGACTCCAGAAAAACAGTGATAAATATCTAACTTACTGAAATGTCTCTCTCAAACGAAGAATGTCTTCAGTAGGGCAGTGAAGACTAAAATAACCTGTTATCAATCATATTGATAGAGAAAAGACTTTATTTGAAGTCTTGTTTTGTTACTCAATGCTCACCCTATCAGAACATGGATATTTTATACCCTCAGTGGTAACGGAAACAAAGATGTCGACTCTAGGTAGACTTTAGAATGCTTCATGCTGCTGATGTACTGAGAACATTTTTTTGATGTGTTACCATAGTTGCCAGTTATGTAAGTTGAGGTAGTAGATGGAGAATCAAGTGTGCATTTAGTGAGATGTACAAACAGAACAGGTAATATCATTCCAAAAACTTGAAGTTTTTTTTTAAATAATAAAGCTTAAATTACTAGAATAAGTTGGTTATATTTTTAGAAACAGAATTCTAGGAAAGTCCCCTTAAATGTCATTCAATCATAATTTTACTCTAACAGTAATAAAAACCAACTGCTCTTTAATAGGTGCATCTACACATCCTGCTAGAAATTTCCAATTATGATTTTCCCAGTAGCAAACAAAAACAAAATTAATGGCAGCTGCATCCCCCAAAGCCTAAACAGTATTACTAATGAACTCTCAAAGAAAACTCTTGATGCAAAAAATAATCAGGTGAAAATTACTGTAATAATCCAAAGGTAGAAATAAAGGAAAGAATTACTGAAAGGCAGAGGACTGCTTTCCCGCCATGATCCCATTAACTGTTAAAATTGCCTGTGCACAGTGGTACTTTGACATTAGTAAAATCCTTGAATTGCACAAAATCCATGTATACTTTAAAACTCTATTCCTTAATTAAAGTTGCCTGATATTGGACAGAAATTAGTCTATATTTCATAAACACACCATGCTCCAGCTCAGATTTAACAAGTTAGTTTGTTTTAATGAAAGTGCTTGGTTGCATTTAAGTGGGAAATTGTGATCACATATGTGGTAACCTTAATATAGAGTAAATCTCAGGCACACTTAGATTTGCGTTACTGAAAAAAGGTCTGCGATCCTTTGTCTTCACTGAAGAAGCTTTATAGCTCTTCTAGATACTAAATTTTAATCCTTGAGGTCATGCCAGTAGGCAGATTTACCTAGATGGGCTGGGATAGAAAATAGTGATTTAGTAGGAGCTGGTCTTAATTACTATTGACAAAATGCCTTAATTTGGGTTTGTAATTTGGGTTTGTAGAAGGCTTGAATATAATACAAAAAGCAAAATGGCTTTATTCTAGTTACCGTTAGTAACTGTTACTGTTAATTACTGTTAGTAACAGTTACTGTTAATTCCTAAAACAGTACATAAAGTCCAAGAGTCAGCTACAAACTCTTCATCTTCTGGACAATTTGCATTAACATCTAATGACCTCCATTTCCTTATCTGTGAAATGGGGATTAATAAGTCAGCACCTAATAAAGTTGTCATGACAATTGGATGATAGAATATGTGTGAGGTCTCTGGAATTCCGGGAATCATATAATTATATAATAGACCTCCCGTAACATTTCCTCCTCCACACATGCACCCATGTCTGCATCTTCTCTTTCCTTCATGCTTTAAGTGCTGAGACAAAAATAAAAATTGAGTGAGCAGCCTATGATCTAATGAGGCAGTGCGCTATCTTGAAACAATATATGGCAAGAGTCATAGTACTAGGTAATGATTAATGATTAATATTTACCAAAGACTTAAATTTTGTGCCAGACACTATGTTAAGTGTGTGATCTGCTTTTATTTTTTTCATTTAATTTTTAGAACAATTATATGACTTAGTCAACATCATCCTCCTCCTCGTCCCCATTTCGCAGATGAAATTGCGAGGCTTAGCGACATGAACTCCTTGCCCGAGTACAAGTCGCACAGTAATCTTGGTCTGCTGACTTCTAGTTCAATGTTTTCCTCGTTACTAGTGTTTTGACTGGTTGGAATCGGTGGGGGAAAGAAGGGAGATGGTAGCATCCTTGGTTCAGGCTAAAGGGATGGTGGTTCATTAAGATTGAAAGCAGCTCTGGACCCCACTATGATAGCCACTAGTGGCATGTGGCTATTAAAAGCTTCAAATGTGGCTAGTACCACAGGTCGAAGTAATAATATTTTGGATACGCTGAGTTAAATAAAATATATTATTAAAATTAATTACACCTTTTTACCTTTTTCTTTTTACCTAGGTAGCAGAAACTTTAAAATTGCTTATGTGGCTTTACATTTTTCTTAGACAGCACTGCTCTAGAACCAAAACATCTGGGTTTGTTCTGGGTTGACCACCTGCTAGCTGTGGAAATGGTGAATTGCTCACCCTCTCTGTGCCTTTCATCTGTGAAATGGGGATAATAGCGGCACCCACGTCATAGGGCCATTGTGAAAAATAAACAATTCCATAGACATAAGAGGCTCAGAAGGCCACCTACACATAATAAGCTCCCCATAAGGGCATAAAGAGGAAAAATCAGCAAGACTTTGGGGTCTGCTTGATTATCGAGGCCAAAAAAGAGGAGGCGTTCAGGGTAAGTTCCAAGTATGAGATTGGATAACTAATATGATTAGTCATAATTCCCTAAGAAATGTGAAAAAAGGACTGAAGGTAATTTGCTGCAGCGCTATTTGTAACAGCAAGAGATGATAAACAACCTAAACCTGCATCATAAGGAGGCTGGTCACACTCCTCTAACGGATACTTAAGGCACCTGCTCCGGGGGTGGGAGGAGGTTTTGTGGACCAACGTGGAACTGTCTTCATGCATGCTTTTAAATGGAAAAGCAAAGTGCAGAACAGTACGTATGGTATATTAGTATTTGTTCAAAAGAAAGTAAAGAATGAAATTATTTATCTGCTTCAGGGTGCATGGGATATCTGTAGAAAGAGTAACACGGACCTTCTTGCCCCCGGGGAGGAAAAATGGTGGTTGAGACACGGGGATGGGAGAGACTGACTTTGCTGTATATCCTCCTGTTCCTTTTGAATTTGGAATCATTTGGATGTAATATATGCATGTAAATGATCGAAATTTCAAATAAGTTAGTTTTTAATTGGGAAATGTGAAGGACAAGTTAGTTACTTGAAATAAGAGGACTTAGGGGTTGGAGGTCCTGGACTGGCTCCCAGTAGGAAATGTTGGACTCAATTTTGGTGTTTTCAGGCCAAATACCCATTGAATTAATTACCTTTCTCTCCTCTAATTTTTAAAAAAGGC
The DNA here is from genome assembly GCA_028533885.1 of Nasua narica. Classification (NCBI taxonomy): domain Eukaryota; kingdom Metazoa; phylum Chordata; class Mammalia; order Carnivora; family Procyonidae; genus Nasua; species Nasua narica. The sequence goes on from CM052802.1 coordinate 64,038,415, forward strand.
AAAGAAATATTACTAAATTACTGCTTCTATCCACCAGTAAATAAAATTCAGCTGCCACCTCTTAGGTTCATGTGAACATTTCTAAGGGAGACCAGCCCTCTCTTTCTTCTCTGCTGTCATGTTATCAGGCCGGTGAAACACAGAAGAGAAAAGACACCATTCCTGTGCTTGGAAACCACTTTCTAGTTATGGAAGTAAATATGTAGGCTCATGATTAAATGATACGGTGAGGCCTTTAATAGAGGGAAAAACTGGGGAAATTAGTTCTGCCTGGTGGGAAGGGCTGGCCAAGGGGATGTCAGAAATGGAGGTAAGTTTGGCCCAGGCCTTGAAAGATCAGTGGAACAGAGATCTTGGAAATGCGTATTTCAGACAGGGGGAGGCTCTGAGGGAAGGAGGAAGGTGTGCAGGTGTGTGTGACCCAAAGAACAGCATGTCTCCCAGGGCCAGTGAGTGCTGTGTTTGAGTGCGGGTGGGAGTTGAGAGGCCAAAGTCGGATATGCCAGGACCATGAGTAGCTGTCTCACAAATTGTGGCTATTTTCTGTGTCCCTCAGATGATGGATGAAAACTTTCATATGTAAATGGGTTGTTTAGCAAATGTAAGTTTGCAGAGAGTGGAGTTGACTCAGAAGACAGCCTGGACCCAGGGATGGCAGGATATAGAAAGGTGGACCACATTCAGCACCTTGTCCCTATGCCAAGTTACTAAATAAACAGAAGGAAAAAAAAAACACATTGTGATACTTCAGGTATTCATTTAAATGTTTCTTCTCTGCCTCTATGTCCTATCTCTACTCACTAACCCTGCATTACTCTTGGCATAGACATCCTTTCCTTGGGGAAGCCTCCTTCAGCCCCCCAAGACTGGCTGCCCCCAACAGCATCTGGTATATCTCCAGTCATAGCTGTCACCACACTTCATCATAAATATCGGGTCAGCTGTCTGCCCTCTGCCACACTGTACACTTCATGCGATAGGGACTCTTGCTTGACACCGTTCACACCCAGTCCTTGGTGCCTACCCACCACAGGGCCTGGCACATACTGGATGCCGTGTAATTTGTCGAATGAATGAATGAGTGAATCATGACTTCAGATAGGTAAGATTTCTGAATTTTAGCAGAACTTAGAATGTTTTCATTTGTTCCAAGATAATAACTATCCCCCCCCCGCCCCGTACAGTGCGATATATTAAAAAAAGAAAGAAAGAAAAATACAATTAGGAGATAAAATGCTAGGTTTTGTGATTAAAATTGTTATAGGTACCACTTAGTAACTCTAATATCATTGTAAGTGAAAGAGCTTAATAGCTGTGTTTTATTTTTTTTTGAAAGATTTTATTTATTTATTTGACAGAGAGAAAGAGATCACAAGTAGGCAGAGAGGCAGGCAGAGAGAGAGGGGGAAGCAGGCTCCCCGCTGAGCAGAAAGCCCGATGCGGGGCTCGATCCCAGGACCCTGAGATCATGACCTGAGCCGAAAGCAGAGGCTTTAACCCACTGAGCCACCCAGGTGCCCCAATAGCTGCATTTTAAACAGACATTTATAAATAGTAAAATCAATTCCCTGGCTGTTTATTTTGAAACAAACACCAAATTGGTTATCTTAGAATTGAAGAGCACTTAAAATTTGGCCCCCTTTTCTCAGTCATCCTTCTTTCTGGTGCCGTCTACACAGAAGCCTAGATGGTACAGCATAGAGGCCTGCTTCCTGTCTCCCAGCATGCTTGTGTCACTGCATCGCTCATGGGGGACACTGTCAGGAAAACACTCTCCTTTGTCACCGCTTCCCAGTGTTCAGGATCTTGGTCCTCCGAGGAGCCTCAGTGCAAATTTGCCCTTCATGACATATTTCTCAGTTGGTGTAGACATTTTCGAGGTTCACCTCAGCCATGGATTGGACCAAATGTCTCCTCCAGGGGAGGAGACAGGCCAGCATTCAGATCTTCCCCCATGGTCATCTGTTCCTCTGGTTCTCAGAAGTCTCTTCCTCCCCCTTCACGTTCAGCACACGGGCTGCACACAGTCCCTGATTCCATACTGCCTCATTCTTTGGTTGTGCTGTGCATTCAGTCTTACCTGGGGGACAAGGTGATAAAGTCTTCAAGAGCAGAAGTTGTGTGACATGTAGCTCTCTCCCATCCCCACCAGCATTAGGACGCTGTGTGTCTGTGATGGTAGAAGCCAGGTGGCAGACACTTCCTAAGGCAGCTATGAGGTGCGTGCCATGCCCAAGACACACTTCCTTCCGCTTGACTGTCAGACCCTGGAGGTCCAGGAAGGATCACACAGCGACTTAAATCCAGACAGCTTCAATAATGAAAGAAATGTGTTTCTAGCGGGCGCCTCCACATCACCAACTCTGGGTGGCTTTTCTCTGACTGACTGACTCATTTTGTTGACTGAATATGACAAGGATTTTATGTAGGCTCAGAGACAGGAATGAAATACCATGATGGTACACGTATGGGATGTTTATAGTCGGTTTTTAAAAAGTTATTATGATTCTCCCAGTCTTTTCACCATTGAGCTTTTTTGTTTTCCCTCCTGTTAGGACTCCCTGCTGCGGGTCTCTTTCTCAGTCCTTCTGAGTTTGGCCTGATCCAAGACGGAGGTTATGAAGTCTATCCTAGATGGCCTTGCCGATACCACCTTCCGCACCATCACAACAGACCTCCTCTACGTGGGCTCCAATGACATTCAGTACGAAGATATCAAAGGTGACATGGCATCCAAATTAGGGTACTTCCCACAGAAATTTCCTTTAACTTCCTTTCGGGGAAGTCCCTTCCAAGAAAAGATGACTGCAGGAGACAACGCCCAGTTGGTCCCAGCAGACCAGGTGAACATCACCGAATTTTACAACAAGTCCCTTTCATCCTACAAGGAGAATGAGGAGAACATCCAGTGTGGAGAGAACTTCATGGACATGGAGTGCTTCATGATTCTGAACCCCAGCCAGCAGCTGGCCATCGCCGTCTTGTCCCTCACGCTGGGCACCTTCACAGTTCTGGAGAACCTGTTGGTGCTGTGTGTCATCCTCCATTCTCGCAGCCTCCGCTGCCGGCCCTCTTACCACTTCATCGGCAGCCTGGCCGTGGCCGACCTCCTGGGGAGCGTCATCTTCGTCTACAGCTTTGTTGACTTCCATGTGTTCCACCGCAAGGACAGCCCCAACGTGTTTCTCTTCAAACTGGGTGGGGTCACCGCCTCCTTCACAGCCTCCGTAGGCAGCCTGTTCCTCACGGCCATTGACAGGTACATATCTATTCACAGGCCCCTGGCCTATAAGAGGATCGTCACCAGGCCCAAGGCCGTGGTGGCATTCTGCCTGATGTGGACCATAGCAATTGTGATTGCCGTGCTGCCTCTCCTGGGCTGGAACTGCAAGAAGCTACAGTCCGTTTGCTCAGACATCTTCCCGCTCATCGACGAGACCTACCTGATGTTCTGGATCGGGGTCACCAGCGTGCTGCTGCTGTTCATCGTGTACGCCTACATGTATATTCTCTGGAAGGCTCACAGCCACGCGGTCCGCATGATTCAGCGCGGAACCCAGAAGAGTATCATCATCCACACGTCGGAGGACGGCAAGGTGCAGGTGACGCGGCCCGACCAAGCCCGCATGGACATTCGGCTGGCCAAGACCCTGGTCCTGATCCTTGTGGTCTTGATTATCTGCTGGGGCCCTCTGCTTGCGATTATGGTGTACGACGTCTTTGGGAAGATGAACAAGCTCATTAAGACGGTATTTGCGTTCTGCAGTATGCTCTGCCTGCTGAATTCCACCGTGAACCCCATCATCTACGCTCTGAGGAGCAAGGACCTACGACATGCTTTCCGGAGTATGTTCCCCTCGTGTGAAGGCACTGCTCAGCCTCTTGACAACAGCATGGGGGACTCGGACTGCCTGCACAAGCATGCCAACAACGCGGCCAGTGTTCACAGGGCCGCAGAGAGCTGCATCAAGAGCACGGTCAAGATTGCCAAGGTGACCATGTCTGTGTCCACAGACACGTCTGCCGAGGCTCTGTGAGCCTGACGCCTTCCTGGCGGCCTAGGAAAAGAAATTCATTTTTCTTTTTTTTTTTAAAGCTTAAAATCTAGAAGAGTCTGTCGTCTCATCGGTTATATTTTTTTAAGTTGACCATGCTCGGTGAAAGGGGACTGTCACCAGGATGGGTTCTCAGTTCTCTAGCATTTCGACAGTGTAAGCACCGAAACTCAGTTCTTCAGGGGTTTACAGTGAGGAAAGCCTGCTGCGGATGTGACCGGAGCTTCTTCAGAGCCTCAGCGAAATGGGAGAGACCCCTGCAGCTACATGGTCTGAAGTCTAAGGCCCCGTAGGAAAACACCATCAAATGAGTAATGCCTTTGTAACCACAACTCTCGTTATAATGTGAAATGTATTTGTCCATAAGTATCAGAGATGTCCATTTTTACAAGTTCCAGTACGAAAGTAGAGCTCCTTTGTAAAATGTGTCGTGTCACGTGAGATGTGGATCAGTGTTTACTGTGTGTTATTTATATTCGTCTAGTTCAGCAAAACTGGAACGTAGATTTTCACGAGAACCATGGGACACGAGTGTGGATAATACACCAGTGAGACCACTTTTTAAAAGAATTATCGCCCGTGACTTTAGAAACCTTACTATTTTTTCCAGTCTATTTAAATTTGACACTGAGATACCCATAAAGGTTTATTTTTCTGTTAACACAACAAGAAGAATCTGAAGACTATCCAGAGCATTGAGCAGAATTCACTGACACTTGAAAATTTGTTAGCCCTGCATTTTCATACATGGACATTTATTATCTTCTGGACTAAGGCCGTTCTGTTGGGCGATGGATTACATCAGAATGGAAGAGAGAAGCCATATTGACTTTTCTGGCTGACACCTCTGACTTTCTTTAGTCTTTAGCTATTACTAGACCTCTTAAGACAGCATGTGTCAATCTTAATGTATATTGTTATCACTGTGCAATTGCTGTTTACTTGAAGAGTACTGCATTCTTATATTCCAGGTTTCAGTAGATTTCATGCCTGGGTGGCCAAATGAGTCTTCATTTTTTCTTAATTGAAAAGAAGTATTGTCTGGATCAGTAAAATTATACCGTGCGTGAGTGTGAATATAAATGTGTGTGTGTGTGTGTGTTTCTCTCCTGTAACTGTTGCAGTCGTGTCATAAAGTGAGAAAACTGTGACCAAGTGTAAATCGTACCACTTGCTGCACACTTGCACATGAATTCAGTTTCTAAAATTGAGTTCTTCCAGAAAGCTGGTTGATAAAAATACCATAAAGTTTCGGAAAATTCCTTCCCCCACCTCTTAAGGGATTGGGTCAAGTACTACTAAACTGACATTTAGATAATTTCATAAGACCCGTCCGTGTCTAGCAAGGAATGATCAACAACAAACATACAAGTGAAGGTCTGTATTTGCCATGTCAGTGTTGGGAAATGAGTGTCTTGGTTTCTGAGCACCTAAGGTCGACCAGGCCTACGGAGAGGTAAATCATCAAAAGGGAAGTGGTTCTAAAAGTGCGCATGGTGACATTTGTCGGTGGACCCTGGCATGGTGTGATCTTGTTTAAGCAACACTGGACCCCGCCTGCTGAAGGAGGACTACCCAGTCTTGTCCTTGTGGCTAAGGAGGCCAGGCGGACAGGGGGCGAGCCAGAAAAAGGCAGTGAGGAGCAGACACACTTGTGACTGAGGCTTGGATGACATATGGCTGTTTCTATACTTCACCCAGACGCCCTCAGTGACAACCCAGGACCCGGCTTTGACTGGGTAGGTTTGGGCTAAAAAAATAGGCCTCTCCTCTGCTCCTGGAAAGCGAGATCTGCTAAAGTATAAGCTGAGAGTGGCTTGCTTTCTTCTTATGCCCCAACCTCATACTCATTAATGGTGCCATGGGTGCTCAGAATTAGGCCCTTTTTCCAATGAGCATTAATATTGCTTCAGAAGTCACTTGACCCTGACCAATTTTACTTACAAATAGTCTTCTTACGCAGATAAAGCATGGCTCCTACTGGACCCAGAGACCTGCATAGCATGAATTAAAGTGGAGAGCTAGCATTTATCTGGTGATTTCTAGCTCTCTAGATAGATGAGCGGTCTACTGGGGCAGCGTCCCTTCGTGCAGTGCATGGTCTGCAGCTGAATGTGGCCTGTGGGCCAAGCTGGGACGGATTTAACTGTCTGAAAGTACAGCTCAAATCTGCCTGCTGGTTGCCTCACTTTATCTCTCTGTGATCTGCAGGGGAGGGCTCAGGGTGCTGGAGGATGAATAAGCTCTCTTTAGGAGAAAGAGAAAAGATAATTTCCAAAAACTCACCAAGGTCTGGCTCCACTGAAGAATTGCCATTCTTTTGTCCCGCACGATCCCAAATATTAATCCACATGTCTCAGAGCTCACTGGGCAGTACCAGCTCTCTGCTCACAGCTCTGAAGACGTGGTGAAGACGAAATTCTCGTTATTTGTAGAAAAACTCCAAGATTCATTTTCGAAACTGTATCAGTGTGTATGCAATGTAGATTTTCTAGTGTGTTGTGCTTTCAAAGATCTAAATCATATATAATAAATTAAGGGACAATGGGGCTGACGGCACTAAACTTGGTGCTTATTGATATTCTAAGAAATATCTGTGAAATACCATCACATATGTGTTACACTACCTTCATTTTAAAACTCTTCAATTAGTTTGATTCACTTTGATGCTTTTAATATCATTTCCTAACCCAAGAGACTCAAATGTTCTCCCTAATGAGGATACTTATTAGAATTACCATTCATCAGTATCATTCATTACCTAGTCCCTTAATTAGACCCATTAACTTAAATATAATTTAAATTTCAAATAAGTCTTATAAGGTCTGACTTCAGACTTACCTACGTTCCTCTGAGGGTAACATATTTGTTCCGACCGTGCATTTCACTATCACATAAGTCTTCAGAAAGGGCCAAATTCCTAATCTGTTCAATTTCTTCAGAGTAATGATGAATCTTTCAGCCCTACACCAATAGTGTCATTTAGACAAAGAGAGCTGTTTCCAAGAAACTCTCATTTTCCATTACATAGGAGACTTACAGAAAAGAAACATGGATCTGGGAGCAGCGGCAGACATATGCCTACACTTGAGATGATTCCCAAACCTCCCCGCCACGTTGAGTCAAGTCTATCTGGCATTAAGGGTCAAGGAATTTTGGCTGCCTAAACCCATGTTGCAGGAACCAGGCCCAACCGCCAGATGAGACTTAGGCCCTGGATGAGTAGCCCTCTAGTTACTGTCCTGTTGATTCATTTCCGCCATCCCACATCTGTAAAAGAGACCACTGATTCCATGCGCAAAATTAGATTTCTCACAATCTAACTGTATATTTGTATGATATTTTAAAATCTCCTAAATGCTGGGCAATGGCTATTAACAATTGTCTTGCATTGGCCTTCTGATGAAATGTTAACAATGCCTATTGTAATATAGACAAAACATTTTATCTACTGATTGGGGCTGAATGTATGTAAATAGGTTTTAAAAAAAAAAGTCAGACGTTTAAGCAGTGGCCTACAAATCAGTAATTTTCAGATAGAAGGGTTTCTTTACATTGCTGTGGCATCCTACAACCTATCTTCACTTAAACTTAGTGTACTAGACTTGCAGGGGATCAGAGTCCCCAAGACAGGAAACCTTTTCTTGTGATAGTATGAATCAAGATGCCAGATTATCTGGATTCTTATTTCCAATGTTTCAACTGGGAAACAGAACTCTTTACTGTCTGTAAATCTAACATTACGCCTTTTCCTCTTAGAAGAATATCGTATCGTTAGATGTTTGTTGAGCTGGTAACACCCTTGCAACTGCCGCAATATCTTCGTTAGTAATATGTATAATACTTTGTACACAGGTACTAGTAAGATTGTTATTCAATGTAGCTTCAGTCATTAAATTACTAGGCAAAGTAGTACTTTCATAATATTTACAATGTATTAAGCCCACACTATATTTTATTTCGATGATATAATTAAATTGTTATTTATTCAAAGAGAAAACATCCCATCATGTCTATTGTCCAAAGTTACCTGGAATCCAATAAAAATTCTAGATTCTCATGAAGAACATAAAATGCCTTTGAATTCTGCCTTATTTCACAGCCTAACATTCAAACATTCAGGATTTAAGTTCTAAAAGATTGTTGAACAACTGATTTGTTCCCAAAAAGCACTTAGGACTTTATTTGAGAGATGAGGACAGGTTGGATTAATGTAGTCATTTTTAACATATGAAAAACATGCATAAAGTCATCACTTATATAATACAGAATAAAAGCCTGCCGAGCTTTTTAAAGCATTATTTCATTAAAGGGTTTAGTGATTTTACAGTAAATTAAAACAAATGTACTGTTCACAATGTGTAATGAAATCAGAATTTAGCCGGTTTAGCAAAATATATAAATCTGAGAAATTTATAAACACATATTCCGAACTATGTGAGAGAGATAATTACTTTTCAATATAACTTATAAAAACACATAATTTTTATTTGAACAAGAAGAAAAAATAGTTTTGAAGTCTTATGATGAAGTAAAAAAAAGCATAATAATGAAGTTTACATATTATTATCTGAAAGTATATTTGCAGTTAATTTTGAAAGGAAGTTTTAAATTTTTCAAATGATAAATTGGCAAATATTTGAAAATAGATTCTCTTTATTATTTTAATGACAAAATAAAAATTTATCATTCTGTCTGTTTTAGTAAACACTGTGGTTAACTGCACAAGCTGAATGCTTCTAACAAAAAAGCAAATGCCATGTGTTCCTAGGTCTTAAGTTTTACATTGGGACTTGGTGGGAATAAGATACTTATTTTAGTATCTTCACAAAGCAAAACTCAAAACTGATCTCCCATCAATAATGTGGGTTGCCATCATTGGTGAAATGTACCGTTAGAATGAAGTAGAAACAGAAAACTAAGGTATGCAAGAGGCTCCACAGTGCTCCCTTGGATGGTTCCAGCTGGAAAAATTCTAGCCTTATCTCTAAAGCATTCTATAAGAGCTTCTCCCGGATTGGAGGTGATGCCTGTGAAGTTTTTGGCCCCATACTGGAACATAGAAAGTGGACAATACACAGTATGATTGTTCTTCAACTCCCTGTCCCTGACTGCTGGTGAGGGAAATTTGTTGGAGTGTGCATATCTGATTAATTTAGGAGCTGATGAAATGTGAAGAAGGGAAAGTCTCTGAACATCTAGAAGTACGAGTCATTGAGCTCCTCTTTTTCAGAAGTTTCTGGTAATATTAAGGAATGGATATATAGGATTATAAAAGACACGGTTTCCTGTGACATATTCAAAGGAAAAGATAATGACAGAAAGGAATGAAATGGGGTGAGCGATTAATTAAAATAATACAGCTGTAGACTTGGATTAACAGAAAAATGAGATTCTGGGACTCCCCATTGCTGACTGCGGCAGCTTATTCATGCTATGAATATGGGTGTTCAAATAGTTGTAAAGCAAATGAATAACTTTTCCCTTACCACTAAGAAACAGATGACTTATGTAGCATTTCAGTTATTTAAGAATAATAATATCAGTGCAGTGTCTGGGTGGCGCAGTTAAGAGTCCGACTCTTGGTTTCTGCTCAGGTCATGATCTCAGGGTTGCAGGATGGAGCCCCATGAAGGGCTCTGCACTGGGCATAGAGCCTTCTTGTGGTTCTCTCTCTGTCTCTCTCTCCCACTGCCCCTCTCCCTACTCTCTGTCTCTCAAAAAAACCAAACCAAAACAAAACACAATAAAAAACCCACAATAATAATATTAGAGTTCCTAATACCCGTAGGTAAACCTGATCCATTTGAAAATGTTCAAATGTTCCTTATCTGGTATACATTTTGACCAATATCAGAATCTGGCAAATCTCAAAGTTACCCAGTTTTGACTGACGAGGCAGCTATTGTGCTACGAAGAACACTAGAGAAGAAGTTACGAGACCCAGCATGTAGTTCTGGATCAGGTGCTGTATAGTTGTTTGGCCTTGGACAAGCTACCATCTCTGATCTGCTTTTCTCAGCAGTAAAAACGCCAGCTCTGAAAACATCAGTAGCCTCCGATGATATCAGATGTCTTGAGCTTTGAAAACTGTGAAGGGCTATCCTAATGTAAAGTATTAGCATTAGTCCATGTTCAGATCATTCATTTTATCTTAGTGATTCAGTTAATGCCTACATTAGTCCTTGAGCTAATAATCAGGAGTAAAGGAGCTACATTGTGCTAGCACTTTACATTGGCACTATACATATATGTGTGTACATATATAATACATTTATATACACACATATATATTATTTATATATATTATTATGTATATACATTATACATATTATTTAATCCTCAAGCAACTTTGTGATGCATATATTATTAGCCTTAAAATAAAGGTAAGATAAAAACTGCATGAAGTAAATAGCACATTGCCAAGGTTAGAACCCAGGTCTTCTTGATTCCAAAGCCCATAGTATTTTTATTAAACCACAGTGACTCCAGTCATTCATTCATCATTCATTTAAAGCCATAGAACCCACAAGTATTTATTGCAAACTTTCCATGTTTTAGAAAATGCAGAGTTGAGGAACATCACCATTACTTACCAGAATGCCTAGGAAAAATAATGCCCAAAGTTCTATCGTTTTGCAGTGCGTTTTCACACATGTAGGAAGTCAAGTATCTTGCTCAAACTCACATTGGTAGTTAGTAGTAAGTTGAATCTCTAGAGCTCAAACCCAGGTCTTTGGTTCTAAACTCTGGATCTTCTTTCCATTACACCACATCGCAAGGGAGCATGGGATGTGATGAAGTGTGCGGCTCTAACCAGTACTGCATTTTCCTTCTTTCATTCTCCAGAGGGCGGCAGATGGAGAACTAGATCAAATCTATTCTGGATGTCAAAATAAATTAAATTTGTGTTCTTTATTACTTGTCTGGTAAGATTCATCACTCACTTTGGGTACCTAAAACAGTGGCAGAGGAGAAGTTTGATTTATTTTATCCCCAGATCTGGGTGCTACAAATATATTCCTTATCCCACTGACAATAGTGATTTTCCCAGCTCTTTGGTCACTTCCTCGAGCAAAGTTTTCATTTTAATTCTTTTAATTAAAAAAAAAAACTTGCTTTATTTTTAACTTGTACATAGAACAAGGCATCTAGGAAATAATGCTCTATCAGTCAATGAAATGTGACTTGTTAAAATTGTAAAATGTAAGTTAGCAAGTATTTACTGAGAACCTACCTTGTATTTGGCACCGATAATAATGGTTAGCATATATCCCTTTTATTATGAGATGCATCATCTCACTTAAACTACTTAACCAGACTGGGAAGTATCATGATTCCCATTTGACAGATAGCAATCTGCACAAGGCCACCCAACTATTAAGTGGTAGAGTTCGGATTTGCTCTTAGTTACTATCTTACTGAATTGATAGCTCCAAGGCAATTTCCATTTAGCAAACTGTACTGTGAATTTATTCTGTTCAATTCAAGCAACAATGCTATGGTTAAAATGGCTGTGCCTTCATGATAAGTCATCAAATTACTTAATATCTAATGAAAGAAGGTGAACACTTAAACAGGTAATCTCAATGCAGTGCAATCAGTGCTAAAAGAGAGGAGGCTATGTGAAACCAGAAAGGGCACAAGTAACTGACTTAGGAATATTGAATACTGAAGCTGAATATTGAAGACCAAGTGGGAGCTATCCAGGAAAAGAAGGAAGGCAAGATAAAGAATGTGATAGAGAAGAAGGAGATAAGGAATGTTATAGGGAGAGAAATAATGACGGGTGGGGGAGGCAGGTGAGAGATTTAAGAGAGCATGATATGTGCAGAGAATGACATATAGTCTCATGTGGCCAGGACATGGTACCCATGGTACGCATAGGAGAGTAATGAAGATGAGGGCCAGGGGCCAGATCACCAAGGGCCATAAATATTAAACAGATTTATTTTTCTTGATGCACTTCACTGTGGTTTTCAGGGGCCTCAGCAGATTTATAATATTAGGCAAAAAAGGTCAACATCTAGGAAAACTTCTCCTGAATTTTGCATATTCAAAGAGATTTTTACGAAGCATTGTATACATATGTAGGAGTATCACTTCCTGCTTGGCCCAGTGGAGCACCCAGTGTGTGGGGGGGATCCATATCCTGTTTCCCCATTAGCTGGCCACATATTTTCCTTCCTGATGACATTACTGTCACTGCTAGAAAGAGCATTATTCACTAGGAACTGAGGGACATCAATTAGCTCATGAAACAGAGCAGTCATCAGTCACAAAGTGTTGCTGGTCATTATTCACCTGGGCTGGGGCAAACCCTCTGATCTCAGGATCACAGAGATGGTATTGAACACCAGCCCTTGAGGCCTCCAACCCTCTGCCCTCCTGCCCCCTTTGTAAATAAGATTATTGCGGCTGCTTCTGCCTGGTTTGCCCAAAGAGATACAGAAATCCTTCAGGGAACAAATAAGAACTAAGACAGAGAATCTTTTAAAACCATCCAAAGCATCCCAATCCTACACCTGACCCAAGGGTAATTATCTCATTCATACTGAATAACACAGATGGCGTTTCAATTAAGAATTTGAGTTTATAAAGGGAAGGAAAATAACTAGAAACAGTTTTTGAGTTACACTGTGGGGAGTGGAGTAAAGCTTTAAAATATTCTGGCGTTAATCGTTCCCAAATTAATTGCTTATTTCACAGTTTTTGTAAAGATCTTACCATACATATATTCACAAAATCTATACAAAGAAATTTTGTGCCTTTTTAAGGTTGGGGGGGTTGCCATACTTTTTTCTATTCTTTTTTATAACAATTTTTCTGGTTTTGCCTCATTCAAATCTCTGATTATTCTAGAAAGGAACGGAGACCCTTTAGCCATCCAATTCAGCCTCTGATTGCTTGTCTTGTTAAAGCCCAATCTTTCTAACCTGGGTGCCTATGAGCAATTTGTCTTACTTGGTCATCCGATGCAAATATTTCCAAGTATTAATCTCTTCCCACTGACTGAGGAATCAGAGAAAAAACCTTACAGAATGCACTTTGTTTCCTAACAGAAGGACAACCCTGATGAATTTTAGCACTCTTCACTGAAATTAGATAAATCCAAATATCTCTTTGAATGACCCAGAATACGTCACACCTACTGCATAATCCCACTATCTCCCAAAGACAGTCTCCAGGCAGAGATGAGCAAGATGGGACATGTGCCTGTTACAGAAGATATGGAGCAACGTAGATCCTGCTACAAGTTGCCCCTTCTAGTGGGCCCTCAAGAACATGGGGGCACATTTGCTTCCCAAGAGCCCCAGTTCCAAGCCTGCTTGGATGAGGTCTTTAGCCCTCATGGCTGTTGTGATGCCCATGTGGAAGGGGGGAGCAGAATTTACATGTGGGAGGAGCACTGCTGGACAGTGTTTTCTTTAGCAACAATTCTGCTACGTCCCAAAGCATGAGAGCTCTTTGTTCTAATCACATTATGTCCAAGCAAAGGGAAATAGGAAAAGAAATATTGATTCTGGGAAACTGATTATGAAATTAAATTCTTTAACAAGGTGGCCTCAGGAGATGCTTGCAGTAGAACAGAAAATTCTTGAGGCTTGGTGAGCATGCTAACAGACTGCCCTTGGTAGTTTGAAGCTAGAAACGAACAGTGCTGTGGTTAAAATGCAGTGCTTACCAATGGCTTCTATGGCTCTCCTCTTCTAAAAGGCACACAGCTAGCCTTCTTAAGGGTGAAGAAGAACCAGGTCTGCTTCTAAGGGGATTAGGTAGGTCGCCAGGATATGATTTCTCATCTTAGGTGGAACGGTAAGAATGAATACCAAAGCCAGGGAACAGTCAGGAACCAAGGGCCTTGTCAAGCCTTGATGCCATTCTTCTTGTTGCTCATCTCTGACAGTAAATACTACAACCAGCCTAAAAAGGAAATTCTTGCCTTTGTGTCCAGGGCTAGAATATTCCGAGTATACCTAATGGATGTCAGGCAGTGGGCCAAGAGATTTTACCTAAAACTGTAGGTAAATCAATTTTACGATACTTCAACACTTACAATTTTTTTTTTTGGCTTATTTTTCAAGGCACTATATGTTTTGCTGGAAATCTGAAGCCATCTGCACCAATGACAGCAAAGACAGAGACTGAGCAATCATCTGGAAAATGGGAACTAAAAACACTAGCTTTTGTCTAGGGATAGAAGAGCAGAGAGAAGGTATAAACTGCAGAAAAGAGTATGGAATTTATAAATGAAAATGAGCTTACTCCAACTGGTTGGGTCTAAATGAAAACTCGGTAGGCAACTGATTAAAGTGTTTGCAAAGATATTAGATTTAGAGACTTAAAATAAAAACAAATACACCCAAGTATGCAGAAACACAATAACCAATAGATTTAATATTACAGAAAGCAGATGCTTCTAAACCTGGCTGTATGAACTGGCCCCTTTGCTTTTCTCCTGTATACAGAGAACGAGTATTCAAGAAGTGTAGGAACCTAATCAGGTGTGGCCAATTAAAAACCTATGTCCAATTTACAGTGAGCACTTCTCAGCTTAAGAATGAGTGTTCATCTACCAGGTAGTCAATGAAAAGCGTCTTGGCCGACCGAGCCACACAGCTGTTTGAAGACAACTCAATATATTCAAATTCATATTCATAAAAAAGATGAATTTGGGAGCGAATTATTTCCTCCCAAAAATACTTTGCACCTGCAAAAGAGCCCATAACAGGGCGTACCTTGAATTGTCAACTCCTCTGGTGGGTTTAAAACGTAACTGGCTGTTTAGAAATCTCTTTATAAGAACTTTTCAGATAGAGCTCTATTGTTCAGTGGGACATATTCCTACAGTTTAACACTTTTCCACCCATCCTACCTTCTAAAGCCACTCAAGTGCTTCTTGGGCTTCCTTCTGTATTCGGTAACCCGCCATTGTTGGCCACGGACAGATTGATGAGCTGAACTTGCTCGATTCTTCAGGGCAGAAGACCCCTCCACCAATTTGAAATTGTGTTCGGGATATAGGCAAGACCCAGCTCTTCACAATAAGAGTGAATGGAATAAAGTGAGTAATGAAATCCACAAATAATCCCCAGATGTCCAAATCCGCGATAGACAAATATGAAACAGTCTGAAAAGATGTTTCCACTGACGCTAACAAGTGGGAGAGGAGGCCTGTTAAAGTCTGATGCCTTCTCTCGCTGACCTCTGTCTGCTGACAGAAATAGCAGGCAGGCAAATAGTCAGAGGGCAGGCAGCACCCGGCTTGGGAACAGAGACACTGGGCGGACTGCCTAATTAGCTCCTAAATAACAAGGAAAAGACCATAAACAAGGCAAAAGCAAGCCAGAGGGGATTTTGTTTCCATTTAGCAATGAATTTGTGCATGTCCAATTGTTGCCAGGAAGACTAAGCACTTCGGCCTAACATGGTGCCCCGGACCCTCTCCCACAGCTCTTCATAATGGCCATGGGCATTGGGCTGCCTCCTCCCACAGCAGCCCCCTAAAACTGCAGAGACTCAAAGAGGCTCCATTCTGCAGTGGAAGGGATGCAAGGTTGGGTTCAAGGCCTGACTTAATAGCTGAGTTCGCCCTTGGCCATACTTCTTCCCTGCCCCGCATATGAGGCCATAGCAGTCCTCTCCCGGCTCCTTGTAGGGCCGACAGCCTAGAATTGTGATTACGTGGCATCGCTGCTGTAGCTACACCTTGAGTCTGTGAAGTGCTGTATTCACGGAAGGTTTTATTTGGGGGAGGGTTTAGGAAATGAGCTAGCAGTGCAAGTAATGTCAGACGGGCCCGTGTCTTACACGAGCATCCAATAGGGTCCAATCCCTTTGTTCTGTTTCACCTCCCTTACCTCGCTCCAAGAGCACTGACAGCCTGAAGGGGAGTGTGGTGTTTGCAGCCAACACTGAAAAGAAAAGTGGCAAACCTCTGCCATGTAGCTGCATTGCTGGGAGAATTCCTTTTAAAATATGATTCTGTCTTCTATGATCAAATTCAGTGCCATGTAGCTCTCCCCAGAGCATCCTGGGTGACTCAGGAGCAGTTAATCTGTGCACAGAATTCATATATAAAGTCAAATTCTTTGCTGTGGATATTTTTTTTCTAGAGATGATATATATGCAAAAAACTGAAGGCACTGAAAATAAAAAAAAATAGATGATTCTCTGTAGATTTAGAGGCACACTTGAAGCTTCTCCACATAACTGATACTAGTATTTAATTCAGTACCAATTTTAGATCTAGTTTTGGGAATTCATTTTGGGAACATAGATTGAAAAACTTATACATTTGACTTTCCAAAACAGGACTGTACCATGATTCCCATCTCTCAAATATCACATTATGATGTTTTAGTATAATTACTAATTGCAACCTTGTTCTTGACGTTTTAGCCAGACTACAGCACGATGCAAAGACCAAATTGTTTTACTCTATTCCTTAACAATAGTTGTCACGAACCAACCAGAATTTGATTATTTGTTGATTTAGACGTTATCCATTCAGCAAACACTTGTGCAAATCTGTTGCCTATACTGGGAAAATAACTCGAAGCCCTTAAGAGGTTATGCGCTTCTGTGATAATTGATCATACATAAGCAAACCTCTGCAGTCATGGATCTATGATTCCTTGATTTAGAATATCTATTTAGTTTTTGTCAACATTCACCTCTCCCTCCAAAAATGCTATTTCTACTAAGCTCCATGAGATAGGAAGTCACTTGGAAAGGTGTTAGGATGGAGAAGTATAAGTGACACAGGACTTCCTGCTAAGAAACAATATTGATTCTGTGCATTTCACACTGTATGAGACTAGTTTGCAAGGCAGAAAACGGTGGAGGATACTGACCCCATAGCTGGGGGCAATGAGCGGTTGCTAGGGGAAGAGAAGCTGTGGTACCTCAATTAGAAATGAATTCAGATTAACAAGATCCTTTATTAGATTGCAAATATCCTCATGTTCTGTTGAACTTATCAGTCATTCATACCTCAGTGTAAATGTTTTTAAATAATAGTTTCGATTGTATTTATTTTTTTAAATAAGCACTTTTACTTCACTTACTAGGAACTAGCCACTATTCCAGAAGGTTCCTAAATCAGCTTTAGATAATCTCATAATGAGAGCATCTTTCTGCAATACTCAGGACAGTTCTTCAACAACTTAAAGAAAATGTCACCTCATGCATAGAAAATAATATGTGTATATTAATTATGCTGGAGTTGATTGCTAAAGCAGCTCATGGCTGGAAACTACTGCTCTGAGACCCTACCCTTACCCTACGCTAAGGACTGAGGGAAGAAACAATCATTCAACACACCTGTAACCTATTTCCAGCACATTGGCTGGAGAGGTCTGACTTCAGGAAGCTGAGATTTAACTTGGTAATTATACAGGATAGGGACTTTCGGAGCATGAAGTATTTGGAGGAAAGTGAAAGGCTTTGAACAATCAAAGGGTAGCAAGAAGTCTTCAATTCTTTTAATGTGTCTGAATATGAGATGAGAGGGCTTTTCTTTATCAATTGTTAGGATGTCGCTAGTCAGATTTAAAAACCATATGGTTCTGGTTCTTAGGGAGGAGAGCCTAAAATCTATGATACTATGTAAAACTCAAACTTTAAATAATATATGTCTACTATGTAGATTCTGATCTATTGTCAACTTCCCGTTCAGATCAGACATCCGTTCTTCTGGTAATTCTCCTGGGAACGTCTTGATCTCATTTGTGAGAAGGCCAAGAGGCTGCTTGCACCACCTCTGTCTAATGCCTTTTAAGCTTCCAGAGTCCCATCAATGAAATAAGTGCTTATTCTGCCCTGGGAATTTCAGTTTCTATATAAACATTGTAGTAAGTCATTGTTTCTGAATAAAAATGGTTGAAAGATGATTTTGATAGGCTAAAATGTGAGAAGTTCTGTGTTCTTTTGAAATTAGTAATAAAGCTATTGTTCATATATATGACATTTTATTCTACTTGGGAAGTGTTTTCCAATAATTTATCAGTTTCACTCAGTTGAATGCATTTGCCCTTTGATCTCCATGGTTCTTATTGAAGGCACGTTCTTCTTTTTCCCAGTAATAAGTGGTGTTACGGCAGAATCTTTCATTTCTGTTTTAATTTGTATAATTCTTTGACCCAAGGAGTCAGAAGTCACTTACAAACAAATTGCTTTTTTAAAAACCATCAGGCAATAGTCATTACCTGCCATTTGCAGATGTAGGTACTGCCATTTACAAATATAGATACTAGAATCATCTGAGAATTCCTTTGTTTTGAAGTCATGTACAAATACATGGTAGGTTTGGGAATTGAAGTGTTCTAGCCACTTTATCCTAGCCACATATCCTCTTTCAATGATGCAGTGATGTTAAGTGGAAAAAATAAGCAGAGACCAGTGAGGAGAAATAGAGTCCAACAGAATTATTCCAAATTAAACCAACACATCGAAAATTCCCTTAAACCCACTGCAAGCCTATCTGAATTTGCTGATTAACTGAGGTTAAATGCAAAGTTTAGAATACAGAGGATCCTCCCCCTGTGGGAGGTTTGACTGCAAAAAGATGATATGTTCTCTTGTCCATAAATCCAGAGACTCAGAGACTGTTAAGTTTGCAGAAGTTTAGCTGATTAAGAGTAGAGGTTCTGGAATCAGAGTGCCTGGGTTCACAACCCAGCTCTACCACTTCATGGTACCTCAGCCAAGTCATTTAACCTTTCTCTATCTCCAGTTTTCTCCATTGTACCATTTTGAGAGCTCGTAAGAAACATACGTTAAGGGCAATGAATTAACCATTCGAAGCTTGAAAATTAATAATTCTCGTCTCTCCTTATTATCTTCAACATCTGTTCCCCCAAATAAAGGGTTGCCCATACTGAAAAATCTATTGGGATAGATGCCTTCTACCCCAATGAGTGCCACTGTGTCATGGGGTATTTCTTGGGTCTGTAGCAAATAACCCCTACCCTTGTTGCCCTCATCATGATCTAACCTTGGTCAAACACCAAGGGGGACCTTGGACCTGTGAAATCCTGTACTTCTCATGGCAAAGTGTCACTAGGAGCACTTTTATCATGGATTGGTTCTCAAACAAACTCCAGGCATGCTATTGAATTTACATTAGATTATTAGGGATCCCATGTAGGTTTCCAACATTCTGGCTATACATACAAGAGATTTTCCAGCTGTCAATCACTTTCTTGTCCTTCATCTAAAGAAAAGGTCAATGTCTCCACTTGGGAATTTACTTTAGGACCACATTCAAATGCTGCTAAACAAGCAGCCCCACCCCTAACCCTTGATTTTAAAATGTCCCAGAGCTTAATCTGCTCCTCTATCTCTACCACCCACCAAAATGCCTGTAGTCCCCAGCATAGAACACTTGAGAGGCTTTCTTACATTTGATATCAAGCATTTTCATCCACTATAGAGAGGTAGTAGTGTAAAAAGTACTACATCCTTATTGAAGGAATACATCTTCCTTTCTCCTCTACCTTCCTCTGGCCCAATGCTAAGTCACCAAATGTTGCTTTCAGTGACCCTGGTATTAGGGAGAGGAATGTATTCTTGGCATCCAAATGCATTCTTCTTTGTCCTTTACAGATAGTGATTATGTCTAGTTAGAAGCAGCACTATTAAAGCTCTTCCACAGGCAGAGCATGGACTGACCCTGTTACCTAATGACCATAGATAACAAGATGTCTATAGGAAAACTTCCTCCAAGTGCTAAACAAAAACCTTATGAACAAACTTTAGGGATGAAAATTTCCTCTAGATAAGGTTCAATCTCAAAGATGTTGTGTTTATGGGAAACTCTTGCTTCAACTTTCAATGAGATCAGCAGTTTGACTTTCCTTTGAGGTGGGCAGTCCCAGAGATGGACCAAGAACATGAACACATCACCAGTCTGTCTGTCAGAAAGTTGTGACCTAGAATTATCCATTTGATCTGGCCTGACTTGGACTTGTGGTAGCCCTGGGCAAGCTAACCATTTGGTATTCCTTCATTTTTTTTTTTTTTTTAAGATTGACTGATTGATAGATTGATCTAGAGAGTGGCAGGGAAGGGCTGAGGGAGAGGGAGAGAACCCTCAAGCAGATTCAGGGCTTGATCCCAGGACCCTAACCTGAAACCTAGAGGCAGATGCTTAACAGACTGAGCCACCCAGGTGCCCTTTGACATCTCTTCTAATGAATCGTCATTAAATATTTCTTCAACATATATTCAAGATAAAAGTTCAGAAGGAGGGACAAAAAGAAGGCACAGGTAGTACTGTATCAATTTGTATGCCCAACTAATCACAAAATTAAAGGCTCTGCAATTAACTGAATCTACTTTCCTTAGTAGGTATAAGTACTTTCAGTACTTAAGTACTTTATGTACAGGTAAGTAGCTGGACAGTGGGCATGATCCTCAGAATGTATTCTTGGTAGAGTCAGCCCGTGTGTACTGCTGGCCCTCACTCCTGGTCTTTGGATGAATATGAAACCCCCTCCTGGAGGCGAAAGGCCCATAGTCTATCCCCCTGGGGGTAACGAAGAGGAGAAATCAAACAGACTGTAATTAGCTATTGATTTCTTCCTTAAGATTTTACCAAGATTCAACTTAAAAAACAAGGTTTTTTAAACCTAAATTAGTCTGCAGAAAAAAAACATGAAAAGCTGAAAGCTCCATAAGAGTACCTGGAGCCCAGTAATTTTCAGTGGGTCCATTCCAGGTGGTGTTGGGATGTTTTAAACTGCAGTAAAGAACTCCCTCCATTAAACCTGTAATAAAAGCTTTGTGCAGTGATTCTCAAACTTTAGCTTGCATCAGAATCAGCTGGAGTATTTGTTCAAATGCAGATGTTGGGATTTACTCACAAAGTTTTCAATTCAGTAGGTCTGGAAAAGAATCTGAAAAATAGTATTTATAACAAATTCCCAGGTGATGCTAATTGCGACAATCTTTTTTTTCTGCCTCCTTTTAATATTTTAGTATCTCTCTGCATCTTTATAATATTTGTCCTCCCATTTCGAATGTAATTATCTTGAGGGAAGGAGCATTGTCTGTCTTGTTCATTACAATAATCTTAGTTTCTTCCACAATGTCTCAAATATTTGTAGACCAAATAAATGACATGAAATTTATTACTTTACTTTTTGCTTCAATCTCTCTTTCAAAACCCTATCTTAATAAGAATAGGAGTTATAATAACTAAGGCTAATGTCCAGCCTACAAACTGTGCCAAGTGTTGACATACATAATCTCATTTAATTATGACAACAATCTTTTGAAAATTTTGTATTATTATTCCCTATTTTATATTTGAAGAAACTGAAATATAGAGATATAAGTAATTTGAGACAGGTTACATTACTGGTAAATTCTATGCCCAAGATTTAAACCAGGAAGTCTGACTCCAGGTTCCTAGCTACTTATTACTGTGCTTTCCTCATAACTTTCTATAAAAATCACTATATGCTATTCATGATCTGCCCCTGTTTACCTGTCTACCCTTTCCTTCACCTTTACACCCAGTAACCCAGACATGCCAAATTGTTTTAGCAGGCACCTTCTACTTTTAGTGGTTTTCCTCTTTATGGGTCTGGAAAACATCCACCCATCTTTTGATACTCAACTCAGAGTATCAAATACTCAGATACTAAACTAACTCAGATACTCATTTCACAACTCAGGTATCTCCAATGGTACAAAACTTTCCTGACAGCCCAAACCCAGCAGATAGACTTGACCACTGCCTCTTTTATACCCTCTTTGTAACTTATTCACCTCTAACATTTTATTGCTTTTTCTGCTCTGTTGTGGTCTTCCCTAGAATAGGACCTCTGCAAGGTCAAAGACTACATCTTAACTGTTTTGGTATCTTCAGAACTTAATATAGGTCTTCTGAGTGGACATTAATAAACATTACATAAAGTTCCCTTATTCTCATAATATTTATCATTACAGTAGAAAATAAGAATATCTATTTTTGATACCTAACCTCTCATCATACTAATACTTATCCTTTTTTAGCATTAAAAATTTTTAATCTCCACTTTCTTTTCCAGAAGTTCTATTTAATTCTTTCAAAATCTACATCATCTAAAATTTATTATGTTCAAGACTTGGGTAGTTAGTTTTCATTTGTTTTTATGTCTTGATTCTTCTTCATGGTGACTCATTTCCTCATGTGGTTTGTAATTTTTTAATTTGTGAACTCATCTTCTGCAGAGCCTATTTTTCCCTGGAGATCCTGATTGCCCTGAATGTGGGAGAAAAAAATAAAACACTTTTGAGTCCTTTCAGTTGTGTTTTCACTGGGGATTTCAAGAAATTTGATAGTCCAAAATCAGTTTCTAATGCTAATTTCATGGTTTAAGTTTTCTGTACCAACCTAGTAGAATAAATTCAGACTACACCTACATTTGGCACAACCCACATGTGGCTTTAAATTTCTCACAAGCAATTCTTTCCCCTTCCCCTGACACCTTGGACAAATAGTAAGCTTTATTTCTATCTTTCTGAGCTGGTAGGAAAAATTTTTCTTAATCTCTTGACAAATAGGGCAGCTTTTTAATACTTTAAGCTCTATGCACAGAGTTGTTTTTCAGCCTCTAACCTTACAAATACAAAGCTATGTCTCTGGGCCCCAATCTCTGGTCTCTAACTACATACTTGATTTTTCATGTGATCCATCTAAAAACTCCCAGGAAAGATGAGCCAGGTTGTAGGCCCTTTCACACTAGGTGACTCTGTAGATTGAAATGATCAGGGATGCCCATTCTCACCACTATTGTTCAACATAGTACTAGAAGTCCTAGCCTCAGCAATCAGACAACAAAAAGAAATAAAAGATGTTCAAATGGCAAAGAAGAAGTCAAAGTCTCACTCTTTGCAGATGACATGATACTTTATGTGGAAAACCGACAAGACTTCACCCCTCACCCCATTGCTAGAATTCAAGCAAGAATTCAATAATGTGGCAGGATACAAAACAGATGCATAAAAATCAGTTGCATTTCTATACACTAACAATGTGACTGAAGAAGGAGAAATTAAGGAATCTATCTCATTTATAATTTCACCCCAAACCATAAACTACCTAGGAATAAATTTAACCAAAGAGGCAAAGGATCTGTACTCTAAAAACTACAGAATACTTGTGAAAGAAATTGAGGAAGGCACAAAGAGATGGAAAAACATTCCATGCTCATGGATTGGAAGAACAAATACTGTTAAAATGTCTATGCTACCTACAGTAGTCTACACATCCGTGCAATCCCTATCAAAATCCCATCAACTTTTTTTCACAGGTAGAACAAACAATCCTAAAGTTTGTATGGAACCAGAAAAGACTCCAAATCACCAGAAGAATGTTGAAAAAGAAAACCAAAGCTGGAGGCATCATAATGCCTGACTTCAAGCTCTATTACAAAGCTGTAATCATCAAGACAGCATGGTACGGACACAAAAAAAGACACATAGATCAATGGAACACAATAGAAACCCCAAAAATGGACCCTCAACTCTATGGTCAACTAATCTTTGACAAAGCAGGGAAGAATAGCCAAGGAAAAAAGACAGTCTCTTCAATAAATGGTGCTGGGAAAACTGGACAGCCACATGCAGAGGAATGAAACTGGACCATTTCCTTTCATCATACACAAAAATAGACTAACAATGGATGAAAGACCTCAGTATGAGACAGGAATCTATCAAAATCCTAGTGGAGAACACAGGCAGTAACCTTTTTGACCTTCACCACAGCAACTCCTTGCAAGACATGTCTCTAAAGGCAAGGGAAATAAAAGCAAAAATGAACTTCTGGGACTTCATCAAAATAAAAACCTTCTGCAGAGCAAAGGAAACAGTCAATGAAACTAAAAGGCAATATACAAAATGGGAGAAGATGTTTGCAAATGACATATCCAACAAAGGACTGGTATCCAAGATCTATAAAGAACTTCTCAAACTCAGCACACACACACACACACACACACACACACACACACACACACAAAAGCCCCAAATAATCTAATCAAGAAATGGGAAGAAGACATGAACAGACATTTCTCCAAACAAACCATACAAATGGCCAACAGACATATGAAAAAAAAATGCTCCACATCACTTGTCATCAGGGAAATACAAATTTAAACCACAATGAGATACCACCTTACACCAGTTAGAATGGCAAAAATTAACAAGGCAGGAAAAACAAATGTGGATGAGGATGTGTAAAAAGGGGAATGTTCTTCAGTATGGAGATTCTTCAGGAAATTAAATATACAGCTACCCTATGACCCTGCAATTGCACTACTCGGTGTTTACCCCAAAGAAGCAGATGCAGGACAAAGAAGGGCCACATGTACCCCAATGTTCATAGCCGCAATGGCCACAATAGCCAAACTGTGGAAAGAACCACAATGCCCTTCAACAGATGAATGGATAAGGAAGATGTGGTACATCTATACAATGGAATATTATGCCTCCATCAGAAAGGATGAATATCCAACTTTTGTATCAATATGGACAGGACTAGAAGAGATTATGTGGAGTGAAATAAGTCAAGCGGAGAGAGGCAATTATCTTATGGTCTCACTTATGTGTGGAGTATAAAGAAAATCATGGAGGGCATCGTGAGAAGGAAGGGAAGGGCGAATGGGGGGAAATTGGAGGGGGTGTTGAACCAGGAGAGACTGTGGACTCTGAGCAACAAACTGAGGGTTTTGGAGGGGAGGGGGTGGGGGGGTGGGTGAGCCTGGTGGTGGGTATCGAGAGGGGCACGTACTGCATGGAGCACTGGGTGTGGTGCATGAACAATCAATCTTGTAACACTGAAAAATTAAAATAAACAAATTT
>CM052802.1:64063822-64096961 GCA_028533885.1 Nasua narica
GGGGGAAATTGGAGGGGGTGTTGAACCAGGAGAGACTGTGGACTCTGAGCAACAAACTGAGGGTTTTGGAGGGGAGGGGGTGGGGGGGTGGGTGAGCCTGGTGGTGGGTATCGAGAGGGGCACGTACTGCATGGAGCACTGGGTGTGGTGCATGAACAATCAATCTTGTAACACTGAAAAATTAAAATAAACAAATTTGAAAAAAAAAAGGGGGAATGTTCTTACACTGTTGGTGGGAATGCAAGTTGGTATGACCACTCTACAAACAGTACGGAGGTCCTTAAGAAGTTAAAAGTAGAGCTACCCTATGATCCAGCAATCGCACTACTAAGTATTTACTCCAAAGATACAGAAGTAGTGAAAAGAAAGGGCATGTGCACCCCAATGTTCATAGCAGCAATGTCCAAAACAGCCAAACTGTGGAAAGAGCCAAGTTGTCCTTCAACGGATGAATGGATAAAGAAGATGTGGTCCATATATACAATGGAATATTACTCAGCCTTCAGAAAGGATGAATACCTACCATTTACATCAACATGGATGGAACTGGAAGGTATTATGCTAAAAGAAATAAGTCAAGCAGAGAAAGACAATTATCATATGATTTCACTCATATGTGGAACATAAGAAATAGTGCAGAGAATCATAGGGGAAGGGAGAGAAAACTGAATGGGAAGAAATCAGAGAGGGAGACAAACCGTGAGAGACTCTCGACTCTGGGAAACAGAGTTGTGGAAGGGAAGGTGGGTGGGCGGATGTGGTAACTGGGTGATGGGCATTAAGGAAGGCACATATTGTAATAAGCACTGGGTGTTATATGCAATTGACAAATCATTGAACACTACATCAGAAACTAATGATGTACTATATGTTAACTAATTGAATTTAAATAATAAATAAATAAATAAGAGGTTTACCTAAGTGCTCATAGATAATAAGTTGTCTCATCAGTTTGAAAAACTCATGTCTTCTAGTTTTAGCCTAATAATAAGGTCCAAGAATTCAATCAATACCTAGCGAAGGCAAAAGTAGCCTTTTAGTAAGCAGTCCTAAGAACCCCACCAACTTGCTTTTTTTGTGGGCTCTAGACCTGGGTTTATTCTCTTGAATCTTACCTCACTTCACTCCTCTCTCCCATATTCACCAATTCTCCTGAACATTCTTATGGATATTTACCATTTTCAAATACACTAAACAATCAAATACACTAAACAATCTTTCCAACCCAGGTATCTTCTAAGCTGTTTCTCAAACCTTGTAAATTTACCCAAAGCATTCTTTGTCCATAGGAATCTTTCTCCCTTCCCTAATCACTGTGAAGATATTCTTTCCACCATACATCTTTCTGTTTCAACTTCATCCTGTTATGCTCACACATCATTCTTCCACCAGTGAATGGAGGAAAGTAGGAAGATAGGTCAAATTTAAACTGCAAGAGAATAATTTGAAGACTTGTGGATCTACTCAAGAATTATATGCCTATTTTAAAAATTATGTACCTTGTCTGTCTTTGTTGACCCATATTATTATACTCTCGGCTCTCCATGAGGTAAAAACTATCTCCAAATGCAGTGTGCTCTGAGATGTTTGGGTCCCATGTAAAAATAACAAAGCCTACATATGGAAGACAATCTTGGTCATTTGGAATTGGCCCCTTCCAACACACCCAGCCCAGGAGCCATACATACCCCAAAAAAGCAAGAGTAACGATCAGAATCCTAAGTAAGAGAAATCACTTGGGTCACCTACCTTCTTCTACCTCAAATCTTTTCTCTCACTGAATCGTCTTGGTTCCTGAAGTGTTTGGCTTCATCTTAGCTTTTTGTTTTGTTGTTTTTGTTTAGACTCGTTTGCATTAAATGAGTTGCCTCTGACTGTTTATGTTGGTCCTTTGGAAGCATGTTCTGGAAATTTTTTGTCACAGACCTCAAGTGACAATAAGAAATACTCTGTTAGCTGGATTTCAAAGGGCCTCATTCCCATCTTCCATACAGGAAGAGAGATCAAACCCTTTCAGTCTTTGAACACCAATGAAATACTGATAGGATAGATAGTGCAAATGTATGTATAAGTCCTACACCAAACATTTTATTTCACATTCTGAATAAATTGAGAGCAAACATCAGATCCTCATACTAGATTGAGGGAAATTTTTTCCCCCTCCAGTCCCCTGAAAAACCTACCAAAGCCAATAAAAAGTCTCACTAGCTCCAAATTTCATTACAAGAAAAAGAAAATATTTACAAATGGAAATCAGAATGGTAGGCACTCTTGAGTATTAGCTTCAAAACATCTTGTTAATTAGTCAACCTTTGTCATCTCTTTACCTTAGGTCAGTGTATACAAGGGAAATCTGTGTAGAAGCACTTGTTTTTCTGGGACTACTTATTGCTAGTAAGAAATGTTTGTGCCAAAATGGAATGTTTAAGGATATCTTCTTGTTGAAGATGACATTTGTCATAGTGTGATTGCCAGCAACAAGGGAGAGTTAATGCAAATAGTTTAATATTACTACCATGTCTGAGATGCATTCCATTAGTGTCACAGAACGTTGGATTAAAGACATTCTTCTAGCATGTTATATCTTTATTGTCCCTTCGTGCTTATGGGCTGTGGCACCAAAAAGATTGAAAGGGTCACCCAGCTGTGACCTGAAGACATGTTAGGATAGGAAGCTATTCTTTTAACCCATTATCATTATTATTTTTACCAGTGATAAGCACTCAAAAAGCTTAGATTAAGCAATTGGCAATTCAACTGTAGACAATGCACGATGTTCAGGGGACAAAGGTGACTTAGATGATTCTATCTTGCCATCATAATCTCCCCAATGTTGTCACATAGATCCTTCACATGGAAGATGTTAAAGAAATCAGCTTGGCACATAAAGGCTGTTTTTCTACTCTTTTGGCTCCTGTACAGAGAGCTATTGCCTTCTGATAATTTGACTTATTTGTGGGCTCTCTGACTCTGGTCAGTACGTGCAGTCTGAGAACTTGATACTTATGCAGAGAGAAGTAGAGGGTTGCAGAACATGACAATCTTGTCCACCAGGAGTCCACTTACGTTCATCTACTGGGGGCAATGAAGGATGTTGTTGATGAATGTTAGCATGACTGTTCCTGAAATCAAATGCTTTCTTCAGGGTATAATATTGCTTTATTCAGGGATTCTGCAGGGTTTCTGTGGCATTGGGCTTTGTTTGAAAATTCAAAGAATTCTCCAATGGCAAACTTGGCTGTTCTAAAAAATAATCAATTAAAAACCCAAGTGCTTTAGACACTATGAAAGCAAGTCACAAATGTTCCTCGTTTACATCTGCAAAAAAAAGAAAGAAGAAAGATTGAATGTCATTTTAGTATCAAGGACAGCTGTTGCCCAATGGGGCGAATTCTTTACACAAAGAAACTATAAGCAGTGGAAATGCCAAGGTCTATCATTGTGTTTGCAGGTTGAACTAAATAATATGTTCTAAATATTTTATTGTGTAATTGGTTTGATGTTATTGCCTTGTGGGGGCTGTAGAAATTTGGAGAGAAAGGTGACTGCCTTTTTCAGGTGCTGTAGTCCTATCCATTATGTTAGTATTTCTACTACTTGGTCCCATTGGTTTCTCAGAGAGGTTTTCACCAAGTGTAGTATGTTTTGTTCTTAGTTGTGCATTCGGTATATCATCCTCATCTAGCCGTCTGTCACTATTGCATGACCTTTATCAATAACTAGAAAGAACATTATCCATACAGCACGGCTATATATCTGTGGTTTGCTCTATATGTGTGGTCAGAAACATTCTTTCTGGCAAAATTTTTCAGGAAATAAACATGGGATATACCACCTTTGCCTGGAAGGTGAAGGAGAAGGAAGAAGATCCTGATCTGTTCATTCAGATCAAGCCTTGTTCCTGCCATGAGAGGTGAGAATGCTATGGAACCCTGGGAGGATTTTAGCCTTTGGCAGGAAATGTGGCTCTGGAGCTCCAGAGACCAGGGCGTCACTAAAAACTTTGCACAGTCCAGCTCTGCTTTCTCACAAGGCAGAGGGGAAAGTCAACCACAATAGTAATAGCTGACATTTATTGAGTACTTAGTACGAGGCATGCTAAGGCATGCTAATCCTCTGAAGAACCCATCTATACATAAAGCAATTGAGGCACAGAGAAGTTTAGTCCTATGTCCAAGGCTGCAGAGCTGGTGACAGCTGAGTGGGAATTTGAGTCCAAGCAGTGTGTTCTATGCTTGTTACTCTTCAAATCTTGTTGAATCTACATTGAATATCATGGTCAATGCAAAACACATTAAGTACTGAAAAGGAGAGCCATAAATTGAGCTAGAATTTTGAAAATACCCACCAAGTACTAGACACTATGACAAATGGTAGTGCCTAAGCAAAAAAGATAAAGCCCCCGATCTTTAAGAACAGCTGCCTAGGAACAAGTCAGGTAAAACAGAATAATACTGTCATGCTTGCCATTGTTGTGGTGGTGGTGTGTGTGTCTAAGAGAGAAAGACATGATCTAGTTCTTGTCAGATTTGTTTTCCGGCAGAGTCTCAGGCTTTCCCTCACAATAGGCCCCTATGTACAGATGACAGTTGACATTTCAATCAGTTTTATACTCATGGGGAGACCAACCCTGTCCCCTTTCACTTTGTTTTGCATCTTGTTTGCATATATCTTCATAAGAGATGAACTTGTGCCTCTTCCTTAGACCAGTTGTTTTTTTACTCCTATTGCTCCTTCTATGGTCCTCTCATCCCTTTCTTTCAAAGTGCTCATTTCTTTCTTTTCCCTTCAGCCGATCTCTTGGTGGTTGTTGCTTCTAGATAGCATTTTACTCTCAGGAAAGCCATTTTTCAGGCCAGGCTGATTATCTGAGCTCAGACTTCAGGTCCAGAGGATTTTAGATACCAGATTCAGTGTCTCTGCCATTGAATCATGGAGTCGGGTCACCCCCCAGTCACCTGATTAGGATGAATCACTTCATGATGAAGGTGCAAGAGGATGAGAAAAAGTTCAGCCAAGGAATCCTAGGAGGAGAAAAACTGAGTTCTAAGACAGAGGAGAAGAATGCATTGGGGTAAAAGTCACCACATGACCTAAGAGACTCAGAGGAGATTCTCTTGGTGGATATTAACGGGATGGGGGAAATTTCCTACTCATGAGAGAAGCCTGTTGTGACCTCTTCCTTGATAATAACAAATGCCAAAGGGCCAGCCCAAACCCACTGGCTTTACATGGGGTTCTAGGACCTGTAAATTAAAGGAAAAAGCAAATACTGTGGAAATAAGACTGACTACGTAACTACGATGCCTTGCACAAAATGAAAATGTAGGTCCCCTTGATAAAATGTTATTAAGAACTTCAAGCTGGTGACGACAAAGCATTAAACCAGGCACAGGGCCCTTCTAAGCATGGGACCCTGTACCCACCACTCCACAGGTCACACGCCCATAACGACAACACTGCTGGGAAGCTCCTATAAAAGGAGAGAGGGTCTCTCTCTGCTGGAGAGCTACTTATTTCACAATTAGTAATTGAGTTTTGCCTGTGGGCCCAATAAAGGAGAAGACATAGGACAATGATAGGCATGCTGTTTGAGAATTTGAGGAAAAACATAAATTTTATAAGCAACTGTCAGACACAAAAAAATTCTGTGATAAAGTTGTATGAGCAGCTAATAATCTCCCCAGCAGCAGAAAGCTATCATCTCTGTCTGTGTGGGTATTTGGAAATAACTCCAAATTGAAAGATAGAGCCCTTGAGGCCAGAGTTAGATTTAAAGGTAGTAAAAAAAAAAAGGGCGGGGGGGAGGGAGAAAAGGAAGAAGAAAGGCATAACTTGGAGAGACTAGATGATAAAGAAGACGGAGTTGCTAGAGAAATGAGAAAGGGTGTGTATATGTTTGTGTCACATGCACGTGGTTTGTAAGGGAGAGGGGGAGAGAGAAAGACACCTGTGAAAAATGCTGATGGATAAAATGGGAAATTGCATGGGTTGAGGACTCAAAACAAATACTGAACTACAAATGAGATTCTTAGGAAGAAAAATGGTTGATCAGTTGAGTGCATGGGAGCCGGGGGGATGGGCTGGAAGAACTCTGATTAATCAGCTTGGAAATCCTTAAATTAGTAACTAATGAAAAACAAATTTGCTTTTTTCTCTCCTCATTAATTCGTATTATGTGGAGAAAATTACATTGACAATAAATAGTAAAGAACCTAACATTTTGTTAAAACAGGAGATACAACTGTATTATTAAATAAATACCCAGCAATCCCTTTCCAATTAGCTACTGTTTAGAAAGTGCAATGAGATTCCTGGATGGAGGGTGCTATAAAACTGTGTGTTATGATAGCTCTGACTACTGGTAAAATAACCACAAACGAAAAAGGTATACACATTACACAGAAAGGCATGTTTGAGAAAGCTACTGTATAAAGAAAAAAAATGATACAGATGATTGTTTTCTGGTTCAAAGGGTCTGAAAACCTCCCCTGGGAGAATGACAGATGCATACACCAGTTCTGCGTGCTGCACCTGCATGGACCGTGTTCTGGGGTGAGCTGGGGCCAGAAGGAGTCAGGAAGAACTGGTTAACAGCTATTTTTCACAATGGAGTTTTCCTACCTCTTACCCAGCACCTGAAGGAAATGGACAGGGATTCTGATAAATGCACCAAGAAGATAGGAAATCTTGGCAGTGTCACTGGGCTGCTGTCACTTGGGGAGGTTCAAAAGGGAAACTCCCACAGACTCTTGGAAACTGGGCTTTGACAGACCTTGGGAAGAATCTGGCACTTGGATAGACCCTGAGTCTTCCCGGAATGGGTTCTGAGAGTAGATCTCCAAATATAAAACAGCAAGAGGAGCAGGACAAGTGGGGCATACAAGAGAGATGCAGGCAGATGGGAGGGGCCCCAATATCAAGTGGATCATATCCCTGTGCCCTGTCCTACCTCTGTTGCTGGCAGGTGTATATTTCATGGGTTCGCCCAGTCACTAAGAAATGTAACTCTTCACTTCAGAGTCTGTTTCTAGTGAATCCAATGTAAGACAACTGTCAGGTATATTTTTACAATGAGTACTGCATTTAAATGTTGAATGTATGAATACTGTATTCAAATATTTCACTATAAAACATTCACGGGGCGCCTGGGTGGCTCATTGGATTAAAGTCTCTGCCTTCGGCTCAGGTCATGATCTCAGGGTCCTGGGATCGAGCTCCGCATCTGGCTCTCTGCTCAGCGGGGAGCCTGCTTCCCCCCTTCTCCCTGCCTACTTGTAATCTCTCTTTCTCTCTCAAATAAATAAATAAAATCTTCAAAAAAACCCATTCACAAAATATAAATTTAAAAAAAATGGAAAACATAAATAGAAATTGAAGTTTTAGTATTTTCTTCCCATATCTCAATGAATTCTTTTGTGCCACTTCTCCCCTTACATTACACACACAGACACACACACACACACACACACACACACACAAGACTGCTCTTATTTAATAAAAAAGGTGAAAGATTCAATCTTAAGTGTCATAGGGAATATAAACATGATCTTACAGTGTAATTGGGAAGAAAGAAAACACTTCTACGAATAATGAATGGGACTGCATAGGGAAAAATTGAGGCATGTGTGTAATAATACATAAGAAATAGGGACACCAATACCCCAGGATACCCATACAGGCTGAGGCCACTCCAGTTAGGGGAATTATGGAAGGATTCCTAGAGGAAGTAGGATCAAAGGGAGTGGTAAGGAAAGAAGGATGCAAGGTAGACATTTCTGGAAGGAAGGATCAGTGAGTAGTGTGCAAGGCAGTTCTGGAAAGTGAAAGGCAGAGAAACTTTAGGTGCATAGGGCTTATGTGGGAAAGAAGTAGAAGATAAGACTGGAAAGGTGGGTGAGGCAATCTTACTTTGGTGAAGACACTCTGAATGTAAAGCTAAGGGGTATGGGCTCTGCTTTGTTGGCAATGAGGAGACAGAAAAGGGTTTTTGAAGAGTTGAGAGGAAGCCTTTCAGGAAGATTAGTTTGGTAGTAACATGCAAAGAAAGTGGGCAGAAATTGTACCTAGAGTACAAAGAATTTAGCACTAAAAGGAAAATAGATTATTGACAGGTCAAGAAAGAACTAAGAGACATGGCTGAGAATATAAAGAAAAGTATTCATAGAAGATATGTCACTGAGGAAAATCTACATCATCTGAAGAATAAGGAAAAACACCAGAGGACTGGGTCTTATGCTGTAGTAACATACAGGATACCATGCTATTACCAAATACAAGGACATCAGGTAGGACTAACTCTGGAGAAAATGATATCTTTGTTCTGACATTTTGGTTTACAGTGATCATGTGACATCAAGGTGGAAATATTTAATAGTTACATATGTAGGTCGGGAGTCAAGAGAAAGGATAGACTAGGCATGTAAATTTCAAAGCCATCTGCACAACAATCCTACTTTGAGTTCTTGAGAAGGAATCAGTCTCTTGGAGAGAGATTCACATAGAGTCCGAGTTTCAGGGACTGGAAGTGGGAGACAGATGGATCTGAGTTGGGGGAGGGGAGTGTTAGAAGGTAAGGAGGAAGAGATTCTCAAAGCAAGGGCAAAAGCATTGTCAAGGTACTAAAACTAGCAAGTCCAGAAAGAATGAGCAGAAACCATCAGATGGGGTGACTAAGAGGTTATGACAATCTTTAAGAGAGCAATTTTATCTGGAGAGAGGAAGAAGAGAGTTGTTATGAACTGCACACAGCTTTCTTTTTAAGTTTGTGAATATAGCAAGAGAAAATGTGAGGGCGGCAGCATCACAAATAAAAGCATTTTCAAGGAAAGGAAGAAATGTACAAGGAAGAGAGAGAGAAAGAGATGGTGCTAGAGAGAGAAGGGTGGTGCGTCAATGAAGTAGAGGCAATGAGCATGGGAAGGAAGGGTGTCTTAGAAATGAGGGTCTTAATCCTTTGAATCAACAGAAAATGAAGAGCATGAATGTAGAGATAGGCTGCAGGTCTGCTCTGAGTTTCCCAACTGTTGGATTTGCACAAATTTCACTCTTTGGGGGTGAGAACTACCACTGTAGACACACACACAGTCTTGCCTTCATGCATTTACACAATTACACTCCATAAAAAGACAAGCTCCCACTGAAATGTAAGTAATTTTAAAAGTGGAGTGCTTCGGCATTTTTAGAAGATGAGAAATTAAATTTCTGGCTCTCTGAATTTCCTTCGTTTAAGACATTGCTGTCATAAATAAATAAACAAATGAACAAAAAAAATGAAAGATATTGCTGTCATAAACAACCGAACAAACAAATGAAAGCATTGTGGTCAACCACCCAGAGGTGTAAATGCTAGCCTCCTTAGTTCAGTGTTCAACTCCTTCAGTGTTGCTAACATCCAAAGACCCTAGCTTAGGATAAAGGAAGATGTCTTTCTCAGGCACTCCACAGGGTGCAGAGCTAATTCTGTCTTGATGTGGAGATATCTGATCCTTGAGATCTCACTGGGCTAACTGCTCTCTACAAAACACTCGCTATGTAGCCACATCAAGATATAACAGAACTTTCACTAGAAGGGGTTGACTGGTGTTGCATCTGTGAGGTTGCATAAGCACTCTTCATTATTCCACTCGCAAATATGGTTGGCATAGCCTAAAGTAGACTCCAGAAGACTCAAGTCTAGAGATCTAGACAAAGCAAGTAAGACATCCAATGGATATATGATAAAGGATATTCTGAGAATAATGAGCCATCTGGTGGAAAAGGGAAGGCAAGGAATGGCTCGAGGCATGGAGAAGAAGGTCTAGATTAAATCCTAGCCCTTGGATGTTGGTAGTTGTGTGACCTTGAGCTGATAACTTGCCTACTTCATGCTTTGGCTTCCTCATTGGTACCCAAAGGTTGATAATGCCTACCCTGAAGACTTGCTCTGAGGATCAGAAGGGAGAACACCTGATGCACAGTTGATGCTCAGTAACTATGTGGGTGGAGGAGGGAGGGAATAGCCGTGAAGAAGAAGCCATGAAAAAAACTGCAAAAAAATAAAAGCTTTCTTCCTTTCTGTTGGTTGAAGCAGGAAAGTCAGAGGAAAGAAAGTTTCCTTACAAAATTTTGGGTGGGCAAATAAATTTGATGTAAGAGATAATAGAAAAAAAGCCAATGTAGTGCCTGGAGGAGTGGAAAAATAATGCCTAAAGATTGTCCTAGCAGCAAGTGCTAAAATATGATTGGAGGTTCTGAGAATTCTGGCTAGATTGCTTTTAAATAATTTGTAGGCTGTTAAATTATTTGTAAATGGCTGAGACAACAAAACGTTTCAGTGCTTGCGTTCATGTACATTTTGGCAAACTCTTCACAACTTTTTGAGGGATGCGAGCAGGAAAGGCTAAGAGGAAGATTGCAGTTTTCCAGATGTGTGGCACAAAAAGACAATGTTGCCATGAGCATGGAGAGACAGGGACTAGAATCACATTGATTTGAGCTGAAGAATCTATCCTAGTTATGAACCTCAAAGAACTTGGGAGACGATGAGTCACCACATTCCACTTAATATGCACAGAAAATTTAGAACAAAATCAATTCAGCAGTGGAAACTGGCCAGTTACCTGGAGAATCATGAAGTGAGGAATGCTTCTTATTCAAAAAGCAGCTGAGGTTATTCTCCAAAAGCCAGGCACAGGCAAGGAGAGGCAATTAAATTTCTCTATGCCCTCTGGAGACTCCTGTGAACTCTTTGGCTAACTTATTCCTATAATTTGCTGAAACCACTGCTAATATATTTCACTTACAGCTGACCAAAGACATCATAGCTCCAAGAGTGGGCATTATTTAAAACTCATAAAAGTACACAGACACATGCCAAATTGCACACATATAGGCAACCCATGTATACCATATGTATACTAGGAATATGCTTTGGAAAGATAAGACAGGGATTTGGAACACACAGAGAGGAGACAGAACCAAAGAGCTTTCTTCTTTTTTCTCACACTTTCTTCCTCATTTAAGGGGATTTCCTATTCCTAGCCTAATGTGGCCTAAGGAAGTGGCTTGATGAGACGTGGAAGTGCCTAGAGTATCTTCTTCTTCGAATTACTGCTAGCCACAGGGCTGGTGATTGGCTTCCTAACATAGGATATGCTTCTGAAGATAGATATGCTTCTGAAGAGAGGTGAGTTCAGCCAACATCCACCACCATTGTGTCACTTCTAAGTGATAGTGCTGATTCTGCCCTGGGACATGCATTCACATAGGCTGCATCTAATACTATCTTGACTGGCCAAATAACTGATGACTTTTATCCCTGGCAATCTTGGCAAGTCCTGGAATCTTAAAGGGAGCCATGGCCAATCTCACATCTTTCACTAATTGTCACGTGGCTAGCATGGATCTGGGACAGAAATACCTCTAACACCTACAGCAAAGATGTCCTGTCTCAGAAAGAGTAATGATAGCTAATGACAACAATAATTTAACCCAGAGTAAAGCCGAAGTCTTTATAGTGGCCTGAAATGACCTAGAAGATCCATCCCCTTACTCATGCTACTACAACCCCTCATGCAATCTGCCCAACCACACTGGCCCCCTTGTTGTTCTTTGAATACGCCAAGCCTGTTTGACACAGCTGTTTCCTGTTCCTGAAACTCTATTTTCCCGGATATCCACTAGCTAAACCCTCTAGCCTTTTTCAAGCCTTTGTTCAAATTTCTCAGTGAGAACTACCCTGACCACTTTATTTACTGTAAGCATCTGGTTCCTCTGGGATGCTGATCTCATTGACCCTACCCTGTATGTGCCCTTTCCCATAGTTCTCATCATCTTCCAACATATTATATACATAACTATGTTTATTATTTGTCTCTTTGGATGAAGTATAAGTAAACTCTATGAGGGCAGGAGTATTTGTTTTATTTACTGACATATCTAAGTGCCTAGATATTCCCTGGAACATAGTATGTGCTGAATAAATATTTGTTAAATAAATCCAAGTACCTAATTTTATGCCAGGTACAGTTCAAAGAGCATTGCATTTATTTAAACCCTATGATAACTTGTATGGTTATTATCCTGAGTTCACAGATGAGTGAGGCCCAAAGATTAATAACTAGCCCAAGGCTCCCCTTCTACTAAGGAATGGAGCCAGAATTCAAAGACATGCAATGTGATTTCAGAGCCCACATTTCTGCCTCTCAAGAAGCCCACATGAGGAGCCCATGGCTAGAAGAAAAAATTCTCCCCAAAAGGAAAGATCATATTTTCCTGTTTGCTCTATGGCAGAATGATCTCAAACACTCACAGAGATTCTGTTACTGCAATGGGATTTTAATAATGCTTTCAGAGTCTTGTAGCTAGGATGGAGATTGAATATGCTAATAACCGTAAATAGCAATTCCATTTACTAAGCGTATTAGTGAGTCTCTGGATTCAACAGGTATTAAAATATGCTAATAGGGTTACTGAAGAAATTGTTGACCCCAAAGGGTTCAATTTGGAGCAGCAAACCAATTATCTCAGCCAAAAGTTACCTACAGTTGCCTGGTCGCTTTTTGATATGTTGATGACTTAAAATGTGAACCATCCATTTATTAATTTCTGCTTGATAAACTTAAAAAATCTGTGCCATAATATTTTTAATTGCATCAATTAAAATGAGAGTCACATGCATACTATGGATGTCACTATGTGCATATAATTAATCAGATGCTGAGGGAAAAGTCCACTAAGTTATTAACATTATAAAGCACATCAATGAATAAGGGAATATTATGGATTTTTATGCCTTGTACTGTAAAATAATAAATATCTTCATATACATGATCACCTAACAATTTAGGTCATGTTTAAGGAGAAGAAAACCCAAGTTAGTTTTTCTTTATTTTTTCAAATTACAGTATAAGATACTTCATTTTTCATTTATTAGTTTTTACTCTGAGTTGCATGTTATTGCTCCAGTAACAATATAGCACCAATACTATGATGTAGGAATCCAATGAATTAAACAGGCCATATGTTTTTGTGTCTGGCTTCTTAAGCTCAAAATTATGTTTGCAAGATTCATCCACGTTGTTATGTTTAGCGACAGTTCATTCACTCACTTTGATGTGTAATATTCCATTTTATGAATATGGTACCATCTATTTACCCATCTCATGGTTGATGGACATATGGGGTATTTTCAGCTTGGAGCATTATGAATGTGTGTCTACAGATTTTTTCGGTACATGTTATTTAGCATATATTTGTATGCATTTCCATTGTACATATACTCAGGAGGGGAATTGCTGGGTCACAGTTCATACACATGGTTAGCTCTAGTTGATGATGTCTATGCCCCAAAAGAAGTCCCTGAAACAAAGTCACGAGTGCATAGTTTATTTATGCAGTAATGCCAGGAAGCACTAGCAGTAGAAATGAAGACATAAGAAATGAAATAAAGCCCTTAATGAGTGTATTATTGAAAAAGTCACCACTGTGAGCACCTACAGTGTAATAGAACAAGTCTGAGTTGCCCCAACTGAGGGGGGAGGAAAGTAGGGTATTTATCTACCAAATCCCCCTCTCTCATTGGTTAAGAGGTATACTGGGGAGCGTTAATGTTCTGGCATTTTTGTTTGCCTCATCTGAAAGTTGCGTGTGTGCTCACATCCAATATAAGGCTCTCAAGCAGACAGTCAGAAGTCAGGGTAAAAGGTAATAGCTTTGCCCATGTAGAGTTAGTGCTGAGAAGATGTGGGCCAGCAGTATCTGTTGTCATATTGAGCTCAAAAAAGGAAAGGAAAAACTCCATATTGAAAAAATGAAGAGACAGATCAGGAGTGAACTACTGCCCAAATGAGTTTCAGATCAGATATGGGCTCTAAAGTCTAGAGGCTGGGGCAAAAGACATGAACTTGGGCCTGTGTGAGGCTGGAAGTGAATTCCTTGTATTGAACCCACAGCTGGAAGATCTGCCTTGTTCATAGGATGGGATCTAAAAAACTATGTTCACTAGATCGAAACAAAAAGCAGCCTGCTTATTTGTCCAGTGTGTTAGCTGGAGAGAAGGGCAAGTTGTCCGTGAGAATTTGAAACTCCAGGCCTGTGCCATATACAGATGTGGGGTCTAGATTAATACTATATGGTACAGGAATATTAAGCCAACAAGGCACATCAGAAACTGGTCCAGGACCAGTGAAACTCCAGAGCTGGCAGAAGTGGGTTTGAAATAACTCTAGCATTATGAAGCAGATTCTTGCTGCAGACAGCTGAGCCTCAGTCCTATTATGAAACTCTGGGAGGTAATGTAGTACGACCCTGAGTTATCTCAGCTGAGGGGTGAGAGATAGGGATATTCATCTATTAACTCCAACAGTCGTTTATTGAGGCTATCTTCAGGGGATCGTAACTCCCCAGCTCTTTTGGCAGAAAGTCTCATGTGCCAACCAAGCAACTTCTGGCACCCAAGGGAACTCCCCAGGTAAGAGTTACGGGTATTTGCTGTTAGAAGCCGTCAGGCTAGTGTACATGCCAGCGGTGAATGCTGAGAGATAAAGGCAAGACACAAACAGTGTTTTCAACACTGCTACACTACCCTACAATACACTACAAATTGTTTACACCCCCACCAGCTGGGTGGTGTTCCATTGCTTCATATTTTTGTCAACAATTAGTATTGCCCCCCCCTTTTTTTCCATTTTACATATTCTAGGGAGTGGCTGTTGATATATTATTGAGACTTTATTTTGTATTTCTCTGATGATGACTAATGGAGTAGAGGACTTTTTCATACGAGTACTGACCGTTGGATATCTACTATTATGATCTGACAATCAAGTCATTTATTTGCTCATTTTTCTATTGGGTTGCTCTTGTTTATTTGAAATAATCCTTTATATTTTCTGTATGAGTTTTTTCTAGTCATATTTATTGTAAATATCCTCACCTACTTTGCAACTTATCCTTTCCCTCTCTTCATGGTGGCCTTTGACGAACGGAAGTTCTAGTTTTAACTGACTGCAATGATTTCAATTGTTTCCTCTATAGTTGGCACATTTTGTGTCCTGTTTAAGAAATAGTTGTCTAGGGGCACCTGGGTGGCGCAGTTGGTTAAGCAACTGCCTTCGGCTCAGGTCATGATCCTGGAGTCCCAGGATCGAGTCCCACATTGGGCTCCCAGCTCCACGGGGAGTCTGCATCTCACTCTGACCTTCTCCTGCTTTCTCTCACTCTCTCTTTCCTAATAAATAAATAAATAAAATCTTTTAAAAAAAAAGAAATAGTTGTCTACTCAAAGGTCGTGAAAACACTTCCCTTTTACATTTAGCTCTGTCATCCACCTGGGAGTGATTTTTTATATACGATATGAGGAAGAGGTCAAAATTTACTTCTTTTTGTATAGGCATCCATTTGGCCCAGCACCATTTATTAAAAAGATCATACTTTTGCCACTGCACTTTCAGATAGTTTAAGAAATTCTGGTTGGCATTTTTTTCTTTCAGCGCATTACTTACATCTTTCCATTGTTTTCCTGGCTTTTATCTTTCCTACTGAAAAGTTAATACTAAGTCTTATACATTGCATTCTTCAAGGCAGTTTGTCTTTCTGTTTTTTGTCTAGCTGTTTTTAATATGATCTTCATTTTTGGTTTTCAGCAATCTTACTGTGATGTGTTTAAATGTAGTTTTCTTTGTATTTACTTTATATTGACACTGCAAACCTAAGTGATGTTATCTACATCTGGGGAAGCTTTTTTGTTTGGTTTGTTTGTTTGTTTGTTTGTTTGTTAGCTTCTGGTGGCAGTTAGAACGGGAGACAATCACCTTAATCCAATCAGGGACGGAGCTAATTGAAACCAGGTTTTACAGAAGGCCTGGTCTATTTCCAGTTTGGCCATATTCATAGGTGACACTCCTTCAGGGTCCATTGAAAGGCTGGGTGTTTTCCAGGACTTGATTAGCTAGCCTTGAACTTCAGTTTTTAATCTTCTTAGCCCCGTGAATCTGCTGAAAGTTCTACTTATATTCTCTGTCCTTTAGCAGCTACTTTCTATTTATTTCTTCATTATCTCCCCCAGTGTCACTTATGAATCAGCAAATTCCTGAAGGAGAAAGCAATGTAAAATGTTGAATTCACCTTGCATTTTCCTTTTCTCCATGATCTTGAACTCTAAGTTCTGACTGCCTTTTTGGTCCCTTTCAAAGAGTTGGTTTTTTTGTTTTTTAATTTTTCTGTTTTGGTTTGGTTTTTGGGTTTGGGGTGTTTGGTTTTTATTTTGTTTTGTTTTGTTTTGTTATCCAGTTTTTATACTAGTTCTTGGTAGAAGAATTGACCTCCTGCAAGTTAGTTCCTTATGGTCAGAAGCAAAATTTTAAATGGTACTTATACAGTAAACTTTATTATCAGGTATTTTTAACAAGCACGGTCACATAGTTTCCATATAATAGCTGAAGTTCATAATACCAACCTGTGACACTCTGATCCTAATGTATCTTCTGAATCATAAATGATTAAAATAAGAATAATTCAAGTGCTTAAAATATTTGATGAGTTTAATTCATTTTACAGGTAATCTATGATTACTGTATATGAGAATTTGCCTTTAAAGTATTCCTGTTGGGGCACCTGGGTGGCTCAATCAGTTAAGTGTCTGCCTTCAGTGCAGGTCATGATCTCAGGGTCCTGGGATTGAGCCCCACATCAGGATCCCTGCTCAGTGGGGAGTCTGCTTCTCCCTCTCCCTCTGCCCTCTTCCCCCGCCCCACTTATGCTCGCACTTTCTCTCTCTCTCTCTCTCAAATAAATAAATTTTAAAAATCTTAAAAAAATAAAAATAAAGTATTCTTGTCAAGGTCTTCCCTCCTTTGCCTTATGCAGCATAGCCCTGAAGCATCAATTCTGCCATGTAAGCATTTGAATTGTCTAAAGCTGCTGCTTTTTTTTTTTTTTAAAGATTTTATTTATTTGACAGAGAGAGAGAGATCACAAGCAGGCAGAGAGGCAGGCAGAGAGAGAAGGGGAAGCAGGCTCCCCGCTGAGCAGAGAGCCCGATGTGGGACTCGATCCCAGGACCCTGAGATCATGACCTGAGCTGAAGGCAGAGGTAAAGCTGCTTCTTAAAAATGTCTTGGTCTGACTGTCTGCTCGCCAGAATTTCCATGCCGAAGAGGGACATTTTCTATTTGGCTAAGGATGAATTCGTGGCAGAAATTTAATTTTTATGCAAAAATATCATCTTGGCTAACAAGATGCTTGGAATCTAAAATGTATGACTCACCTGGTCTTGACTTGGTTGCTTTAGAGCTCTTGTCCGAAACCTGGCAGAGACAACAGATATTCAGGAGGAATTGTCTAGGGACATCATGCCAATCATTTATTTCTAGTGCATGGTAGAATTTCATTATGTGTGTGTGTGTGAGAGAGTGTGTGTGTGTGTGTGTGAGTGTGTGTGTGTGTGTGTGTGTGTGTATAGGCCCTTGCCCAGACTAGCTGAATTAAAACATCTTAATATTCTTCACAAATACTTGCTGTGATTCTAATGGGCCATCAG
Organism: Nasua narica; assembly: GCA_028533885.1. Classification (NCBI taxonomy): domain Eukaryota; kingdom Metazoa; phylum Chordata; class Mammalia; order Carnivora; family Procyonidae; genus Nasua; species Nasua narica. The sequence continues at coordinate 64,081,344 of CM052802.1, forward strand.
GTATTTTTAAATACTATTAGATGACCATAAAACTACATATCTAAATTGTATTATTTTAGCTTCTAGGAGAAATATCTTTACATAACCATGATTTAATGTTCTGTCACCACCTATTCTTGAGCATGAATGTAGGTGTAACCAACAGTTTGACATCATCTGTGAAACTCTTTGGGGCAATATTGTTCATTGTGTGGTTCAATATTGCTTATACTAAGGACAGTGAATTTCCAGGGTTCCCTCACATGTATTCTACTACCACTTGCATGTCAAAGACTCTCAAATGTACATCTTGGTCCCAGGTTTCTCTCCTGAGCCTATGGCACAACTTTACCTGGTTGTGGATCTAGGACTTCAAGCCCAACACGTGCAAATTGAACTCATTGTTAAAACTCACTCTCTCGTAGATCTGAGACTCCTTCTGATTCAGCAAATGGCATCTCCAGTTACCAGAGATGGGACTTTGGGGAATCACCCTCTGCTACCTCTCACATCTACTTCTTTGTCTACCCACATCTATCTCCTGGGTTCAGTCTCAAATTTCTGACCTGGATTCCTGCAAAGGACTTCTAGCTGAATATTTATGGCTATATTCTCTTTAAATCATTTACACCATTTAAAAAAAAGATTTATTTGTTTATTTGAGAGAGAGAGAGCAAGCACAAGTGTACATGCATGATGGGGGAAGGGATAAAGGGAGAGGGAGAGAGAGAATCTTAAGCAGATTTCCCTCTGAGCGTGGAGTCTAACATGGAGCTGGATCTCACGACCCTGAGATCATGACCTGAACCAAAACCAAGAGCTGGATTCTTAACCAACTAAGCCATCTAGGAACCCTTATTTCCATGATTTTTAAGATTAGCTTTCTAAAGCAAAAACCCAATTATTCACTTCCTTGTAAATTGCCAATGCCTTCTCCATTGTCTTTAGAGTAATATCTAAACTTTTGGATTACATAAAAAGCTCTCTATAATCTGCTTCCCACCTTCCTCCTCATCCTCATCTCACACCTTGCTTCTGTAATGTTCTAGAATAATGCACAGTCTCATATCCAGGCCCTCTCATTTGGGCTTTTCTGCTCAGGATGTTCTCTCCGTTCTTTGGAAAATCCAATTGGTTTGTTGATAATTTGACTCAGAAATAACCTATTCCTGAAAACTTTCTTGATTTCTCCAAGATGGCCTATAACCTCCTATTCCAGATTCCCCAAACACCACTGCTTGCCTCATTATACTATATTGATACTATTTGTTTATGTAGCTATCTTTTCCTTAATCTATAAATTCCTTCAAACCAGGAAACTTAGTTATACTATATTTATTCCCAGTGCCCCACAAAATAATGGGCATAGTGCAGACCCACCAAAAACATGTTTGAATGAGTGAAATTTTTAATGTGCTTTTTGGGCTTTTGTCAATTAACAAAAACTCCCCCTCAAAAAAAAAATTATGATCCCTTTTACACTTCATTGCCAGAAAGTTTCGAATTCAGGTTTATCTCCATTGTAATACTTGGTCTTGGATCAAGTTTTCTAACTATACATCCCATTCCCAACCCCCATTATTTTCATAATGTAGCCTTTGTTCTTTGACCCCAATATAACTCACCCAGAACCTGCTGTTTTATGTATTACCCTGTGGCATTCAAAGCTGAGCATATAATGAGCTAGGCAATCAAACAGAACTTGGCTCAGGTTCTGGCTTACTATATATCACCTGTAAATATTAGATAATTTAAGCAACTCTAAGTCTTGGCTTCCTCATTTGCAAAGTGGGGATAACAATAGTATCCACTTTACTGGCAGATGAGGTAGTGATGTTATGATTAAATAAGATAAGGCACGGTACATACCTCAATACCATAAAACAAGTTCAGTAAACATCAACAGATATCATTATTATTATCAACATTACTAGGACATTAGCAGGAGAGAAGCTACTAGAGGCAGACATAGTTAACTTCCACTGCTATATCCTGAAGGTAGCAAAATGTCTACCACATTGGCAATTGCTCACTTAAGTAGTTATTACTATTAATCCTTAAGGGCTCCCGATAAGTGAGTTTTTGTTATATTCTTATACCACCAGAGTGATTTTTAGTTTTATTTTTCTGATCTTATGTTGTCAGTTATCCCACTTTATTATTAAAATGTTCCCAGAATTTATGTATTCTGGTTTTCCACTTTCATGATCATAACCATCATTATCATTCCACCACTGTCACCACCATTACCACGGCATTACATGCAGGACCCTGGACCTCCCTCTCTCTAGGACCATTCCTTCTCTTATCCCCAACCTAACAGATTCTGTAGTCTTCTCCGCTTATCTCTTACCTGGAAATTTGGGACTTGAGGACACGGAGCTAAATGTTTCGGGCAGAACAGTGTAGTAGATGGAAGGTGATCTCAAATGCGAGATGGGTAACTTATATTAAGAAGCTGACCAGAAGTCGCACAAGGAGAGCCAGGAGGGCCAGTGAGTCTGAACTTGGGACTATGGGTACCTGGAAGTCAAAACTGAGCTTAAGGTAAAAGCAATAGGAAAAATGAATCAAAGAAAGAAGGCGACCAGGAGTCTACGTGGCTTCCTCCAGCTTTTTAAATGCTTCAACGTTGAAAGCCCTTTGGAGAATTGATTGGCTTAAAAAACACCTGAGCACTTTCCCAAGGAGATAGAATTCTTTAACCAAGGCCCAACATTTTTTTGCCATAGGTAAAAGAGTGAATCTGTAGAACAATGTGACCCTTGGTGTGAATGAGAGGGTCAAGATGTAAGTAACTGGATACCTGTCCCTGTTTAACTAGAAAAAGAGTCTCTACAATAGGAAGGCCCTGAAGACCTAAGTTCTTAGAGGAGGAAATATGATTAGGAGAGATGCCTGTGAGAAAGGAAAGGGAATAAAAGAGGCAGAAACTGAATGTTAAACTCTATTTAATGAATTGAACTGTGCCTGAAGTCACAACATAGATTCTTAAGTTAGCTACAAGCAGTGTCCCTGGCAGATCATGAAAACACAAGGGTCAGAATAACATGGCTTAGAGCAGCCATGGCAGGATTTATGCCATTGGAGCAGAGGAAGCCCCAGGAAATGGTAATCAAGAAGCGGGAGGTGCAGGATGGTAGAAATTAAGAAGAGGCATAGAGAGAAATTGAGTCAAAATTCCTTGTGCTTTCAAAAAATGCAAAGAGAAAAGAGTAACCTAATTTTTTAACCTTGTAGCTCTCAGGTGCAATCCCTTGTTTGGATTAGTTCTCAAACTACAATCCCGTAATTGTTAAGACAGCTCTCATAAAGAAAAATACTTTCATGTAAAAAGGAAAAGAGCTTAAACTTTAATTTTTATTTTTCTGTGAACTTGACTGTTATCATTTGTATCTAATAAGCTTAAATCTGTAAACCAGGTTTTATTTTACCTGACTTCAAACACAGTGACTGTATCTTTCCACAGCACCTTCTAGCACATCACCAATTATTGATGTGAAGATTATTTTTTTAAAATAATAAATAATAACCAGGAATATGAGCTAAGCTTGTTTTTGCCATAATATTAACACTACTGCAGTACATTTTAACATATTAATCATGAAGCAGTATCTGATTATTTAGTATTTGCCAGAAGCAACTCAAAACATTTATGATTCTATTTTTCAAATCTCTTTTTTCATTCTATTGAGGTTTTTTTTAAAGATTTTGAATGAACTCAGAATTATATACATAAATGCTTTTTAAATAATGCATAATTTTGATTAGGACATGAGTTCCACATATTCTTAGACATATATTTTCTTTTGCTGGAGGAAAACATACTGAATTTCCATTTACTTGTCTGTATTATACAGAGGTTAGACTAGATGATTACTAATATTGCCTAGTCCTTTAAAAGTATATGACTTTACATGATATTTAAAAAAAATTTTTTAGATAAGTGTAATTCCTCTTTCAAGGAAATATAATTTTTAATCAACATATTATGATGACTTCCTTATATGTAGCCATTTATAATGTTCACAGTTCTAGAGGGAAAATAATAATGAGTATCACCAAAAAAATACTCAAATGAATAACAAATGTATGATACACTTTGAAAAAGATTACCACAAATGACAAATAGATTATAAACAAAAATCATTGAGCCTTATAAGGATATATATAAAGGAAACACATAAACCAACCTAAGGACAATATTTCCAGTGACTCTATATCAGACATTTGAACATAATTCAATTTTATTTCATGCCTCGCAGGGTTCTCAATACTATGAGTACTATAGGAAGTATATGATATGTTCTCTTTCCTTATAATATTTACTATATTAAAGAATCAAGGCTTACACATAAGAAATAAAGGAAAATATAACCCTGAATTCTTGTGCTATGGGGTCTAGTACTCTACACAAGATTTAATGATTTCCAAAGAAATATTAGAAGAAAATAAGACATAGAAATCATAATTATGAGAATAAGAAAATCAGTAAATACTCAGAACTCTTATAGTAGACCTTAAGTCCTATGTTTTGGAGGCATAACTTCCCCGTAGCTTAGTTAATTGTGCATCCCACCTCCATCCCCTTTTCAATGTTTGAATGACAAACATAAATGAAAGAACAATAGCATTCAAAATTAAGAAATTTACTTAGAAATTGCTACTCTGGATCTAATGTTGATGAACAAAGATGCTTTTAGTTTTTTGTTTTGTGTGTGTGTGTGTGTTTTTTTTTTTTTTTTAGTTCTATCCCTTGGGTTAGGTTCAGCTGCATAAGACAGAGACTCAAAATAACAGTGTTTTTAACAAGCTGGAGGTTTGTTTCACTCTAAACTAAAAGTCCAAAGGTTCGAAGGCACCCGACTCTGCTCCATAAGATTTTTAGGGATCCAAACTCTCTCAGTTTTGTTGTCTCTCATTGCCATGGGGAACCTATGATTCAAGCAGTCACAAGTCTAGCTCAGTTTCTGGCACTATGGGAAATAAATACCTCATCTTAGTGGGATTGACAAAGAATTTATTTATCTTTAATCTACCACAAATGTAAAGAAGGCAAAATACTGGAATGAGTTGAGTCTTGTAGATATTGTTCATAACAACCAAAAAGACTCTTTAAAGTTGTAATTGGAGCAAAAAGACAAAGTAAAACACTGTTTCATTGATCTCGAAGAATGACATGAAATAGCATGAATGACAGAACGAAAGTAAAATGTCTTAACTTCTATTTTGCTTGTCTTCTCTGTCAAGAAGAAATGTCAGTCACATGAGAAAGAGCAAAATTAACATTGATATGAGAGAATTGCAGGCAAACATAAGCAAACAGACACAAAGAGAAGAATTTAGCTGCTCTGAATGATATTTTTCCCTGCCTTGAATGACTCAACTTTCAGGATTTGTAAATGAAGTACATCTATTGAACACATAATATATGTCTGGCAGATTCATGGGCACTGGGGATTTATTAAAAGAGAGAGAGAGCAGTTCCTGATTTTAGGGATCTTACGGACGAACAGATTTTGAGATAAGATGTCAATTTGCTGTGCTGTCAATGGTATTTGATATCTGACGGACCACAAATAACAGGAACAAACCTTAGCTAGAATGTTTGGAGATAAAATTGGTCTCAACAGAAACACAAATGATGGAGCCTATTTGATGATGAAATTTAATCGGAATGAACAAATCTCAAAAGCACAAGTACAGAGTACAAGAGAAGTCACTAAATAACTACAAGTGTGAAAAAGGATCAAGGATTTTGGTTTATTTCAAGTACAATGTGATTCACAATATAACAAATTTTGGGGGAAAAGTAATGAAATTGTAAATTACATTTGCATGTAACTAGTCTGGAATATGGAAGAAGACAATTTTATTCTGCTTGGATACAATTGAAAGAAACCCATATCATTGTGTTCTATGTTGAGCCTTTACTTTAAGTTGATTGCCAGTAATCTAGAGAAATACCTAAAGAGTGTGTAGAAAAAGAGGACAAAGAGTCTGGGGAAAGAGACACATAAGGAGAGGAGGAAAGAAAGCTTTTGATTAGCTTTTATAATTGTCTTCAAACCTGAAAGGGCTTTCATGTAATCCTAATAAGAGGAGCTTTCTAATATTTAGACCTATTTGATGAACAAATGTATTTATTTATTTAGAGATTCCACAGGTGTTATTAAATCTCAGATTTAAAGTGTTCTCTAGGCTTTTCAGCAAAGAATAAATTTCATGAGGAAAAAAATGAAAGATTTAAAAAAAAAACCTAAACAAGTATGTAGAAAGAGAAATGTGGTATCTGAAATTTTTTAAAAATATACTTGATAGGATAAACACTGTAGATTATACACTGCCCAAGACAATATCAACAAAGCTAAATACATAATAGAAACTATGAACATAAAGCACACAGAGAAAAAAAGAATAAAAAAATGACCTATATGACTTTATCAAGTAATAAATATACATGTAATTGAAGTCACAGAAAAGGGGAGGGGAGTTATGGGAGTAGAAAACATATTTGAAGCAATCATGTTGAGAAATTTCCAAATGTCTTGAAAACAATAAACCTGATTATTAAAAATCCAATAAATCTCAAGCAGAAAAACTATAAGGAAAACCAGACTAAGTCACATCATAACCAAATTGCTAAACATCAGTGCTAAGGAGAAAGTCTTAATTTCAGACAGAGAAAAGACACATTATGTACAGAGGAACAAAGTTAAGAAAGACAACAGATGTCTTATCAGGAGCTAATTAAACTAGGAGATAATGGAGCAAAATCTTTGAAGTTTTGAAAAAAAAACCTGTCAGCTGAGAATTTGATATCACAGAAAATATCTTTCAAAAATGAAAGCAAAATAAAGGCTTTTTCAGAAAAAACCTGAGAGAATTCATTAGAACCACCTATATATTACAAAAAATAATAGAGGAAGTTCTTTGGACAGAAGAAAAATGATACAAGATGGATACAGAGAGGACCGATACATGGATAAATAAGAGACTTTTTTTCATGAACATATTTCTTTAAGATAATTGGTTGTTTAAAGAAAAAAAAATAACAATGTTTTATAGAGTTTGTAACTTATATAGAAGTAAAATATATGACCAAAAAAGGCATAAAGGATGGGAGGGAGAAGTGAAAGTATATTGTTGTAAGGTTTTTACACTATATGTAAAATGATTTGACATTATTTTAATATAGATTATAAATTAAACATGCACATTGTAAACCTTAAAGCAACAACTAAAAAACTAAATACAACACAGAGGTATGGATAATAGGTAATAAAAGAGATAAAATGAAGTTGTTTAAAATGTTCACTTAATCCCCCCAAAGACAGGAATTAAAACTTTATGGGGAAAATAAAAAATAAATATCTAAGAACAAATACTCTATGATTCCTTTAATATGAGTATCTAAAGTAGTCAAAAGCATTGAAACATAAAGTAGAAAGATTGTTGTCAAGGCCTGAGGAAACAGGAAGTTGGGGAGAGGAAATTAGGGCTTAGTGGGTATAGTTTCAGGGTTGTATGATAAAAAAGTTCCAGGGATCTGTTGCACAACAATGAGAATATACTAAATACACTGAATTATATACCTGCAATAGTTAAGATAGCAAATGTAATGTTACATGGGATTTTTTTTTTTACCACAATGAAAAAATTTTAGTAAATTTAATTTCAACCATAAAAGAATTATACTAAACGTTAATAGTTTAAATATTACAATTTAAAAAGGAGAGATAACATTAGAAAATAAGACCCAACTATAAACTTTCTACAGAAAAATCAGCTTTAACTATAAAGACATAGATTGAATCAATGTGAGAAGATAGAAAAAGACATACCATGTAAACACTAGTCAAAGGAAAGTAGGAGTGGCTATACTGACATCACATAAATTAGATTTCAAAAAAAGGAAGATAGCAGAGATAAAGACATTTCATAATAAGAGTGTCACTTCATCAGAAAAACATGATCCTAACTATGCATGCAGCTAATAATAGGGTTTTAAAATACCTGAGTCAAAAACTTATAAAACACAAAGAAAAGGTAAGAAAATCCACAAAGAAGATTGGACATTTCAACACTCCTTTCAGTAATTGATAGGACAGAAATGTAGGAAATTAGTAAAAATATAGAAGACTTTACCAGCCACTATCAACCAAAGTGACCTATCAACTGATTTTTGAATGTTAAACCAACTTTGTGTTCCAGGGATCAATCCCACTTTATTTTTGATATATTATCCTTTTTATAATTGTGTGTTATATAACCATGTATATTGATTTATGACTATTTTCTTAAGGATTTCTATTCTACCTTAACACAGAAGAATATTCAGTTGACCCTTGAACAGTGTGAGTTTAAACTGTGTGAGATTATACAAGGATTTTCTTTCTGATAAATACAGTACTGTAGACGTATTTTCTCTTATAATTTTCTTCATAACACTTTCTTTTTTCTAGCTTACTTTGTTGTAAGAATACAATATATAATACATATAACATGTAAAATATGTGCTAATCAACTGTGATGTGTTATTAGTCTGGCTTCTGGCCAATAGTAGGATAGTACTAGTTAAGCTTTGGAGGAATCAAAAGTTATATGTGGATTTTGACTAAATAGTGGTCAGGGCCTCTAATCCCTGCATTTTTCAAGGGTTAACTGTACATTCTTTTCAAATGTATATTGAACAGTCACCAAAATAGAACGTATTCTGTGAGCTGAAATAAGTCTCAATAAATATAAAAGTATTGAAATCATTATAGATCAGCAGGTATATTTTCTGACCATAATGGAATTAAACTAGAAATCAGTAACAGAAAACATCTTTAAAACACCCTAAATATTTGGAAGTGAAACAATATACTTCTACATAACCCTTAGGTTAATGAAGAAATCACAAGGGAAATGAAGAAATAATTTTTAGCTAAATGAAAATTAAAACACAACATCAAAATGTATGAGATGTAACTAATTCAATGCTTAGAAATAAATTTATGGCTTTAAATGATTATATTAGAAAAAAAGAAAGATCAAAATGAATGAAATAAATTTACACCTAAACTAGAATAAAAAGAACAAATTAAACCAAAAGTAAACAGAAGAAGAAAGGAAAGAAGAAAGGAAATAATAAATATAAGAGAAAAAGATATCAATGAAATAAAAAACAGAAAAGTACCATAGAAAATCAATAAAACCAAAAGATAGACCTTTGAATAGATAAATAAGATTGTTAACCTCTACCAAGGATGGTGGTTGGAAAAATATGGCTGCCAGTTGACCTGTGAGCTGGACCTGGGGGATCAGAGGCTCCTCAACCTCTCTCCTGTCCTTGGAGTGTGGGTTCTGCTTGATTTTCCTGCTCCCACAGGCTGCTCCTTGAGATAGTGATGTGGTGTTGAAAGCCCCTGCATGGTATATATGACTGAATCCAGTTTAGGCCTCTTTATAAACTTTTAAGATTTGTGGATAGGTGTGGGGATCCACTGGTATTGCTGCCACCAAAACAAGCCTTGTATGTAAGTTCTCTCTGCTTACTAAAACTGCCACATACCAACATAGAATGACCTGCATCTCTCTTCTTTTGGTCTCTGCCTACCCTCTGAATACAGAGGCCGATTTCAGTTTTCACCTGGGAAACTCCTGAAAGAATTACAAACCAATAACATTTTAGTATTATTATTAGTATTAGCAGAGTGCAGTGAGAGAGATGAATTGCCTATTTCAGGAATAAAAAGGGATCACCACGACATATTATAGACATTAAAAGAATAATAAGGAAACGGTACAAAAAATCTTATGTTCATAAATTCCAAATCTTAGATGAAATGAACAAGTTCCTTGAACAGCACAAACTACCAAAGGTTATTTAAGAAAAAATATAGAACTTGAATAGCTCTGTATCCATTAAATCACTTGAATTCATAGTTAAAAACCTTTCTTCAAAAAAACTTCTGGCAGAGGAGCAAGATGGCAGAGAAGTAGGAGACCTAAATATCATCGGGTCCCAGAAGTTCAGCTAGATAGTTATCGAACTATTCTGAACACCGACAAACTCAACAGGAGATTGAAGACAAGAAGAGCATCAATTCTAGAAACAGAAAAGCAACCACTTTCTCAGGATGGCTAGTGCAGTGAATTGGAGAAGTGAAGATAGACTGCAAGGGGAGAGGCGGGCTCCCGCCAAACAGTAGAGCAGCAGAGCACAAAATTGGAACTTTTAGAAGTCTGCTCCACTGAGGGACATTGCTCAGGAGGCTAAGTGGGGGTGGGGGGAAGTGAGGAAGTGGGGGTGGGGGTAGGAGGGGTGGGGGGTGGAGTCCTTGCTGGGACAGTGTGGTCTCAGGACCCATGGGATCACAAAAAGACAAGGGGTGTCTGAGTGTGGCAGAGCTCCCAGGTATCAGAGTGGGGAAGCCAGCTACAAAGACGGAGCCGAGGAGGGGGTCTCTCAGCTCAGGATTACCTTAAACTGTGATCTGAGGCACAATGAGGCCACTGCTCTTCAAGCAAGGACCCAACAGGTGGTAGATCCAGGAATACCCCTCCTTCTTCCTCCAGGAGGAGTGGCACAAGAGTGTGCTGTAGGAATCTGCTGGGTTGGGAGACTCCAAATGGGGCCATGCACCAGAGATAGAAACGCTCAGTCTCAGGCTGGGTGAGCTCAGAGTGCAGCCAGAGATCAGGGAGACTGGAGTGATTGATTAATTTCTCTGAGGGCTCACTGAGGAGTGGGGCCCTGAACTCTCAGCTCCTATGGGGCTGGAGGTTGGGAGGCCACCATTTTCATTCTCGTCCTCCAAAACTGTACAGAAAGCATTCAGGAAACAAAAGCTCCCAAGAGCAAAACCAAGCAGGTTACTTAACCTGGCCCCTGCAAGGGCAGGGCAATTCCACCTCTGGTAAATACAGTTAAGAATCATGGCAACAGGCTCTTTCCTCAGACGATCCATCCAAGAACAAGTTCACTGATCAATGAGAACTGCAAAACTTCAGAGCTACAGAATATACCGCATAGAATCCATGGCTTTTTAACCATTATTCTTTAGTCTAAGTTTTTTTTTTCAACCAACTTCTTATATTATCAATTCCTTTTTTAGAATCTTTTTTAATGTTCATCTTTACAGTTACATTCCATCACTTCATTGTGTTACCCTTATTTTTGTATATATATAGTTTTTCTTTCTTTCAAAATTTGGGAGGCAATTTCTTCTAACAGACCAAAATACACCCAAAACAAGTTTGTGGCTCTGTTCTATTAACCAGTCTAAAATATATATTTTCTTTTTCTTTTTTTGTTTTTTTTCTCCCTCCTTTCTTCTCCCCCCGGTTTCGGGTCTCTTCCAACTTAGTGTATATTTTTCTGGGGTCGTTGCTATCCTTCTAGTATTTTGTTCTCTCATTCATCTATTCTTCTCTGGATAAAATAACAAGGTGGAAAAACTCACCTCAAAAAAAGAACAAGAGGCAGTACCAATGGCTAGGACCTAATCAATACAGACATTAGTAAGATGTCAAAACTAGAGTTCAAAATGATGATTATTAAGGTGCTAGCTGGGCTTGAAAAAAGCATGGAAGATACTAGAGAATCCCTTTCTGAAGAAATAAAATCCCTTTCTGGGGAAATAAAAAAAGTAAAATCTAACCAAATAAAAAAATCAAAAAAGCTATTAATGAGGTGCAATAAAAAAATGGAGGCTCTTACTGCTAGGATAAATGAGGCAGAAGAGAGAATTAGTGATATAGAAGACCAAATGGTAGAGGATAAAGAAGCTGAGAAAAAGAGATAAACAACTACTGGACCGCAAGGGGAGAATTCAAGAGATAAGTGATATCATAAGACAAAATAATATTAGAATAATTGGGATCCCAGAAGAAGAAGAAAGAGAGAGGGGCAGAAGGTATATTGGAGCAGACTATACCAGAGAATTTCCCTAATTTAGTGAAAGGAACAAGCATCAAAATCCAGGAGGCACAGAGAACCCCCCTCAAAATCAATAAAAATAGATCCACACCCCATCATCTAATAGTAAAACTTACAAGTCTCAGTGACAAAGAGAAAATCCTAAAAGCAGTCGGGACAAGAGGTCTGTAACACACAATGATAGAAATGTTAGATTGGCACCAGACCACAGAGACCCGGCAGGCCAAAAAGGAGCAAGATATATTCAGAGCATTAAACAAGAAAAATATGCAGCCAAGAATACTATATCCAGCCAGGTTGTCATTGAAAATAGAAGGAAACATAAAAAGCTTCCAGGACAAACAAAAACTGAAAGACTTTGCAAACACCAAACCAGCACTACAGGAAATATTGAAAGGGGTTCTCTGAGCAAAGAGAGAGCCTAAAAGTAACAGATCAGAAAGGAACAGAGGCAATATACAGTAACAGTAACCTTACTGGCAATACAATGGCACTAAATTCATATCTTTCAAGAGTTTGAAATATTGGGCATATAGCCCATTTAAAAATGGGCATTGAGCCCATTTATATTTAGCCCAATATATTGTGACTAATTGGACATCAGAAGAAAGCTGGTTGGCAATCCTTATATCAGACAAATTAGATTACTTTTTAAAAGATCTATTCATTTATTTGACAGAGAGACACAGTGAGAGAGGAAACACAAGCAGGGGGAGTGGAAGAGGGAGAAGTAGTCTTCTCGCTGAGCAAGGAGCCCGATGTGGGGCTCAATCCCAGGAACCTGGGATCATGACCTGAGCCAAAGGCAGATGCTTAATGACTGAGCCACCCAGGAGCCCCAGACAAATTAGATTTTAAGCCAAAGACTATAATAAGAAATGAGGAAGGACACTATATCATACTTAAAGGGTCTGTCCAACAAGCAGATCTAATAATTTTAAATATCTAAGCCCCTAACATGGGAGCAGCCAATTATATAAACCAATTAATAACAAAATCAAAGAAACACATCAACAACAACACAGTAATAGTAGGGGACTTTAACACCCCTCCTCACTACAATGGACAGATCATTGAAGTAGAACATTGACAAGGAAATAAGGATTTGAATGACACGCTGCACCAGATGGACATCACAGATATATTCAGAACATTCCATCCCAAAGCAACAGAACACACAATCTTCTCTAGTGCATGTGGAACATTCTCCAGAATAGATCACATCCTGGGTCACAAATCAAGTCTCAACTGGTACCAAAATATTGGGATCATTCCCTGCATATTTTCAGACCACAATGCTTTGAAACTAGAACTCAACCACAAGAGGAAAGTTGGAAGGAACGTGAATATATGGAGGCTAAAAAGCATCCTACTAAAGAATGAATGGGTCAACCAGGAAATGAAAGAATTTTAAAAATTCATGGAAACAAATAAAAATGAAAACACAGCTGTTCAAGATCTGTGGGACCCAGCAAAGGCCATCCTGAGAGGAAAGTATATAGCAATACAAGCCTTTCTCAAGAAACAAGAAAGGTCTCAAGTACACAACCTCACCCTACACCTAAAGGAACTGGAGAGAGAACAGCAAAGAAAGTCTAAACCCAGCAGAAGAAGAGAAATAATAAAGATCAGAGCAGAAATCACTGAAATAGAAACCAAGAGAACAGTAGAATAAATCAACAAAACTAGGAGCTGGTTCTCTGAAAGAATTAATAAGATTGATAAACCCCTGGACAGATTTATCAAAAAGGAAAGAGAAAGGATCCAAATTAATAGAATCATGAATGAAAGAGGAGAGATCACAAGCAACACCAAAGAAATGCAAGCAATTATAAGAACATATCATGAGCAACTATACACTAGCAAATTCAACAATCTGAAAGAAATGGATGCATTCCTAGAGACATATAAACTACCAAAACTTAACCAGGAAGAAATAGAAAACCTGAACAGACCCATAACCAGTAAGGAGATTGAAGCAGTAATCAAAAACCTTTCAAAAAACAAGAGCCCAGGGCCAGATGGCTTCCCAGGGGAATTCTACCAAACATTTAAAGAAGAATTAATACCTATTATCCTGAAAATGGAAGGAAAACTTACAAACTCATTTAATGAGACCAGCATTGACTTGATCCCAAAAGCAGAGAAGTCCCCATCAAAAGGAGAATTATAGACCAATATCCTTGATGAACAGGATGCAAAAATTCTCACCAAAATACTAGCCAATAAGATCCACAGTACATTAGAAGGATTATTCACCACGACCAAGTGGGATTTATTCCTGGGCTGCAAGGTTAGTTCAACATCTACAAATCAATCAATGTGATACAATACATTAATAAAATAAAGAACAAGAACCATATGATACTCTCCATACACACAGAAGAGTATTTGACAAAGTACAGCATCCTTTCTTGAACAAAACTCTTCACAGTGTAGGGATAGAGGGAACATACCTCCATATCATAAAAGCCATCTATGAAAAACCTATAGTGAATATCATTCTCAATGAGGAAAAACTGAGAGCTTTTCCCTTAAGGTCAGGAACACAGCAAGGCTGTCCACTATCACCACTGCTATTCAACATAGTACTAGAAGTCCTAGCCTCAGCAATCAGACAACAATAAGAAATAAAAGGAATCTGAATCAGCAAAAAAGAAGTCAAACTCTTCACTCTTTGTAGATGATATGATACTTTATGTGGAAAAACCAAGATTCCACTTCAAAACTGCTAAAACTCATCAAGATCCCAAGCTTTTGCACATCAAAGGAAGTAGTCAACAAAACCAAAAGACAACCAACAGAATGGGAGAAGATATTTTCAAATGACATATCAGATAATATAAAGAACTATCCAGAATCTATAAAGAACTTATCAAACTCAACACCCAAAGAACAAATAACCCAATTAAGAAATGGGCAGAAGACATGAACAGACATTTCTGCAAAGAAATGCTTAATGACACATGAAAAAGTGCTCAACATCACTCATCATCAGGGAAATACAAATCAAAATCACAGTGAGATACCACCTCAAAGCAGTCAGAATGGCTAAAATTAACAAGTCAGGAAATGACAAATGGAGAGGATGCAGAAAAAAGGAAACCCTCCTACACTATTGGTGGGAATGCAAGCTGGTGCAGCCACTCTGGAAAACAGTATGGAGGTTCCTCAAAATGTTGAAAATAGAGCTACCCTATGACCCAGCAATCGCACTACTGGATATTTACCCTCAAGATACAAATGTAGTGATCCAACGGGGCATATGCACCTGAATGTTTATAGCAGCAATGTCCACAATAGCCAAACTATGGAAAGAGCCTAGATGTCCATCAACAGATGAATGAATAAAGAAGATGTGGTATATATACAATGGAATACTATGCAGCCATCCAAAAAACCCCCAAATCTTGCCATTTGCAATGACATGGATGAAACTAGAGGATATCATGCTAAGTGAAATAATCAATCAGAGAAAAACAATTATCATATCATCTCTCTGATCTGAGGAATTTGAGAGGCAGGGTGGGGGGGGTCGTGTGGGTAGGGAGGGCAAAAAAATGGAACAAGATGGGATTGGGAGACAAACCGTAAGAGACTCTTAATCTTATGAAAGAAACCGAGGTTTGCTGGACGGTTGGGGAGGAGGGATAGTGTGGCTGTGATATGGACATTGCGGCCGGGGGGGGGGGGGGGGGGGGGGGGGGGGGGGG
>CM052802.1:64097061-64143947 GCA_028533885.1 Nasua narica
GGAGACTGTAGGGAACTGACTGCAAAGGAGCACAAACTCTTGGGAATTATAAAATTCTCCTATATCTTGATTTCAGCGATGGGTACATAACTGCTTTCATTTGTCAAAGCTCGTCAAATAGTATGCTTAAAAATCAATAACTTTTATTATATGTAAACTACACATCAATAAAGCTAACTTAAAAAAACCCGATACTACAACAACAGAAAAATGAAAGCTCATTTTTTATATATGTTATAGAAGGAGTTCATACACAAGGAAGGATATTGAACTAGACCAGATATCTTCCATCCCGCTGGACTTTAGAGGCGTCTAGTCAGCTCTCTACTAATACCAAAGGTCAGAGCCTACCTCTGTAGGTCCTGAAAGTTCATCTGATGTTATTGGATTAAACTAGAATTCAAAAATGTCTTCTAATACTAAACACTGAAATTTCACTGCCTTTGGTTATTTTTTTTTTAAGTTTAATTGAAGTTAATTTGGCAGCGTTATTGTTCCCAACCTCACCCAGCCACCTGGTTGCCTTGCCAAGTATATTTTCAAAACCATTAGGCAACATGCTGAATAGTTAACAATTATAACTTTAAAATGTAGGTTATGGAAAAACAGAAATGCTTTAGACTACAGCTGAGATACAGTATCCCAAGAACATATGCGAGTTTCCCAGATGGCCTAATCCCAAGGGAACATATGTGGATATGTAGACGTATACTTATTATGAACCATCAGAAAGCCCAGAAAATGAGTTTTTACAAAGAGAGAGAAAGAGAGATGAGATAGAGAGAATAATGAGTTTTTATTATTCAATATTCCCTTTTAATCTTATTTTCTATGCCTTAATGATTGTCTGGAGACAAAATTATTTTATAGGCTGTCTTAGACTCAACTATGTAACTTTGAGAAACTAAGGTCTTTCTCCTGATATAAATAGGAGATGGAGGGGAATTCTTTTCTCTGAAGTTATGTCAAAAAGGTTCTACATTTCAAAGTCAAAGAATATGTAAACAATAAAGATACTTCAGTGGTTTGGTTTTTCTTGATTTACATTTCAAATGGAAATATCTTCTCTTACCTCTTGTTTCTCCAGTCAGTCCCAAATTCTTTTCATTTTCTTCATTAATCACAGAATTTTGATTATATAATCTATATAACCATTGTTTTGGCAAAATAACCAGATGAGGCTTTGTTTTCCAAATTGATTTATTATTTACGTCAGACATGTTCACGTGGATTTAATATTTCTTATATCCCCACATTATTTAGCACAATGCCAGACATTGAATGGAAAATATAATTTTTGGATTCTGAAATACCATTTTATCCATCTTAACATTTCTGAAAGAAAGATTTATCTTATAATCCATGTATTCATTTAATGGAATATCCTTAACATTTTCTAAGAAAACTAATTGACAAACATTTTAGAATTGAAGAAAGATGGTATTTTTTTTTTTTTTACTGGTGATTTGTTTTCTCTGTAGACTATGTAGACCCTATCCTTTTATCAAGTCAATGCCTTTACATGTGCTGCATATTCTTCACCAGTAAGACATTAGTAGGAGTAATGTATAGAACTGGTAAGAGTGAACATGGGCATCCCCACTATAGTAAGCAAGTTTTCTTTTCCCTTCCTACTCATCTAATTTTCTGTTCTCATTCCATACCCAATGTCAAATATGTAAATGACCAGACAATGCCTGATTTTTCCATGGAATTGAACAACCGTGGATGATTGCCAGTCTGATTGTCAACCCCAAATGATTATAAAAAAAGAAAACAAGTAAGAAGTTATTTCTTTAATAAATTAAAGTATTTAAAACCTACCTTAAATAATAAGTGAAAACAGATCTACAGTCCATATTCCCCAAATTCTTGATATCCATTCTCTCTGCCACAGTATGGCATGAATGTATCCTGCCAATGAACACGTCTCATTATTGCTTTAGAACTAGAAGGATCTTAATCAAAACTGAATGTGCAGTAAATGACTCTCATGATTCTGAATCCAGAGTGTTTGCAAAAATGACTTGCCATGCTCAGTGCAACAACTTGAAGACAACAGATTTTGAACCCACCCAAATGTTGTTCTGTGTATTTAATTATAGTTTTATATGCTGTAACTGTGGAAAAGTTTATACAAGAATGGAAAAAGGTACACTAGTGGTTGGGGGGAAATGTTTTTCAATATTAGAAAAGGAATTGAGTTTATCTAATCATCCATCACACTGTTAGAGACACACTGTAATATATACTTAAGAATTAGACGTTTATTTCTCTCTTTCCTCTGAGGTCTTTCTACACTTCAGTTTTATTTAATGTCTAAAATGAACTCCATTGATGTCAATATTATAAAGCAGAGTAGCTTCTCATCACTGAAATCTATTATAATACTTCTTAGATATTCTCAGAGAAAAACAAATAAATTAATGGAAGAAGACCCTGAGACTCATCCTAAAGACTCCACTGAAATGCACCATAGTTCAAAGAATTAATATACATTTTGGTTTTTTCCCCTTGCAGTATCTGTAATTTGCTTTTCAGACCCAACCACAGTGACATTTCTGAGCATTACTGTGTGGATGCCTCATTGCTACTATTTGCATTCATATTGGGCAAAAATGTCAAGAAGCAGTCCAGAAAAAAAAAAAATACCAGAGGAGAGAACAAAGGGTTGGCAATAAATATCCAATTTGAAGGTGACCTCCAATCTGTCTTTTCTATAATTAGGACTTGTCACTTCTCTTATCAAGCGTCTCACTTTAAGTTCCTTGCTTTGGCTGACTTTAAGAGAGAAGAGGGTTGTCTTCTGTGTATCTAATTAAGTAGATGTTACATTTTCAAGGTACTACTATTTTCTTTTATCCAAAGTATACATGAAAGCTAATTTAAAGAAAAAATATGTAAATTGTTAATTCAGAAACATTTCTAATTTTATATGTCACAAGAAACTTTTCTTAAAAAACAAGCCATGCTGAGGTTAATGATAAAAGTTGACTCCTGAACTATGTATCACTGTTGACATAATAAATGCTTTATAGGGCTTTCATACCTGGGCTGATTTTGAAAATAATTCACTTAAATATTAACAGTTACTGAGGAGAGAGAAGGGTGGGGAAAGAACAGAAGAGATTTCCAAGTGCCCTCTGTGGCAGATGAAGAGGGCTTACTTGTCCTTTTATGAGAGACCCAGCAGCTGTCAGGGTAAAGACTGCTTCTAGAGACATGGAGAATATACAGCTGGTGATAGAGATAGACTGGCATGCAGGCAGAGGAAAGGGGACAAGTCAAAAATGGAATCCTTCAGGGAACCATCATTACCAGCTCCATCAGAAGCTGGAGTTGAAACAATCATCTTCTCTGTCAGGCTCTCTAGTGGGAGCTCCTCCCTGTAACTAGAAATGGGCAGAGATGGTGAGCGTTAGAGTCCCCTCTGGAGATAGGAAGTTGAAATAGAAATTGAGGGGTGAGGAAACTGGCAGCTCCTGTCATTAGTGGTGTTGGTGGGAGCAGGGGAACGGAAGTTTTGCATAGAGAAAGTGACATTTCTGACTGGGTAGTTGCCTGCCTTAAAACTGCTTCTTTTCCTTTTCCTTTTTTTAAAGGCTGCTTCTTTTGACATTTTCTTAGTCAGAAAAGTTATTGAGAAAAGCAAATTAGTTTTCCCTACTTTTCTAAGAAACATTTGGAATCCTTAGAAGATTAAGTCATTTGAAGAATTCATGGCTAATCTTAAAGTAGCACTAGGAATGAAACTTGTGTCTCCTTTCCTTGCTTCCTATTTTCCCATTTACCTTTGACAATGCAATCCTAAGAAAGGAAGTCGGCTGCGTCTCTATTCTCTCCTCCCCAAGTTCTCCTGACAGGGGATTTGGAGGTGGCTGGTAGAGATGAGGTGTAGTGGCCAGTTTGGGGTGGTGTGCGAGTTGCGATTAATTCAGCTAGAACTTTATGAAGACAGAGGAAATAGCTGGTTGTCGGTATCCACCTGCTCTTAGTTTCCTTTGGACTCAGATGTAGCTCTTGCTAAAATATGGTGATGGAGAGACAGGCTGAGTGTGACTAGACTGGCCAGTAAGTAAGTATCAGTCATTAGGAAATATGGCAAGAAAAATGCCAGCATGGAATCTGCATGTCCAACTCTAGTCTTGCTTCTCTTGCCTTTATTCATCTCCACTCTCCAGAGTGGAAACCACTGAGCTCTTCCTCTCCCCTCTACCTCTGCAACTACCCCCAACCCTTGAATCTGGACATACCACTGAATTTAAAGCAAGAAGGATTTTTCAGCATAAGCCTCTCCCGCTGAATCAAGATTTACCCAGGGATTCTTTAGTGTGAAAGTACTCTATCAAATCACTTAGCTCAAGTATAGTTTCCTAAATTAGATCTCTTCTTCCCTCTTTGGCCCAAAGTCCCAGATCCACATTCTTTTCCAGTCAACTTGCTTCAGGTCCCAATACCTTAGTTTAAATCATTTAATACTTTGCCTTTATCCAAAAACTGATGAAGAGATTGACTTTGTAAGGGAATTAATTTGAGAGAGAGTATCTCTCTTCCCTAGGCACTCAAGGCCCTTTCACTGGGCTAAATTCAATTTTAAGGAAACTGTCCACTTGCACCTAATACCTGTACCCATTCACATAAATACCTTTTCCAATAATCACTGCAAGTAACACTTTAGTCTTGTTTTTGTTTATGCCCTATCTACTTATAAAAATTACTTGGGTTTGTTCACAAAAATGATAAATACAAAAAATTAACCAAATAGAAATAAAAATAGAGAATGAATAATAAAGCAGATATTAAAGCCCCTATCATTACTGAGAAGGATTAGAAAACCTAGTGTTTTTTTTTAAAAAAAAAAAGTTTTTATGTTAGTTCCAGTATAGTTAATATACAGTATTATATTAGTTTCAGGTGTAAAATATAGTGATTCAACAACTCTATACATTACTCAGTGCTTATCATGATAACTGTACTCTTAATCTCCATCACCCAGTTCACCCATTCCCCTGCCCTGCCGTAACCATCAGTTTGTTTTTTGCAGTTAAGAGTCTGTACCTTGGTTTCTCTTTCTCTCTCATCCTCTTTCTCTCTTTTAGAAGAGCTAGTTTTGAGCTTCTTGGCAGTAATGGCAAAAGGAAAAATACAATACTTGGAAGGAGAAAGCCTACCAATTTTTTATAAGAGATCAAATTTATCCTCTTTTCTAACTCAGAGAAATTGTTTGCAAAGCATTGTCTATGAAGCAGGGAGTGGTTCAATGGATAGTGTTCTCAGACAATAAAGATAATAAAGAAGGAGTTTTCATAAAAATATCTGTGTGGTAACCTTTGGCAAAAGTACTACAGGGGACACAAGTGTAAGAACATTTGAGTTTGCCAGGGGGTGGAGTAGAGGAGCCTTCACCAAGGAAAATGCAATGTTAGTGCTGAGCATAATTTTAACAGATAGAAACAAGAGAACAGGGATTTTCTAGAAGCAGAAATGTAAGGTTCATAAAGTTCTAAAAGTTAGTTGCGTGTTCGGTGAAGCATCAAAAGTCTAATCATGTTGGATCAAGACATATGCAACATAAGAAGATAGGCAGTATAGCACCAAGATGCACATCTTGGGTCCCTTGCGTTTGGTGGATATTCTACAAGTTTGCACGAACCATGAATCAGTGGTATTTGTGGATCTCCTAGCTAAATAGAGTTCTTTTACGATTCCTGAGCCTTTGCGCAAACTAAAAGTCAGACTTGTAATGGTTTCCATGTAAAGCAGATTTGGGTTTTCTGCACACAGGCTCCGTCTAGCTATAGGGATGGGAGGGCTCTGTTGTTTGTATTCCATAGTCTTTCAGACAAACTCCAGATTTTCTTTGGCCTATATATCAAAAGGCAAATGAGGATTGGGGAAGAGGGCATCTGTTAGTAAAATAGGTTACCTATGGCCACAAGTAGTCAAAGGGAGTCATTCCTCAGCAGAACACAGAGATGCCCAGAGACAGCCTGAGGTGAGGTGTTAAAGGGGAAATAGATTGCCTCAGTATAACGTGCCTCTTAAGAGCTTTTGGGCTAGGGCTAGGAATTGGGGAACACTTGGTGTGAAAATCAGACAAATGTGTTCCATGTGGAGCCTAGATAGGAGACACCTACATTAATGACTACCTGAGATTTACTAACAAGAAGACAGTTCTCTGTCTAATCGTCTTAGGTAGGAAAGAGCCTATATTTAATAGATCTCTTGTGTGGTTTTGTGATTGGAGTTGGCTCTGGGTATGCCCAGAAATTAAGCATTTGAAAAATCATATTAGTCAAAGAGAGTGGAAAGTATTACAGCAGATGATAAACTCCCCAACTAGAGCCTCCTCTCCTCTTGTACCTGATTTCATGGAAGTGGGGAATGATGCAAGCCTGTGAGCTTAGCCACAAACAAGGCAAATTCAGCACTCCATGGAAACATTCTTGGGCTATCCCGAGATTTAATTCTACACTCCTTTTGTGAGTTTTCATTTTCAATAGAAAAATCTGGGGCTACAATTGAAAGTTCAATAGCAGCATAGGATCATCAAAATAAAAAAGACTTGGTATTGTAACTTGTGAGTGATGGCTCTAACTACTTCTCCAGGGTAAAATTCCCACAAATTGCTTATTGATGAATCAATTGCCCTGAATGCCAGTTACCATTACAAGATGTTACCAAGAGATATGCTAATTCCTCCCCAGAACGCTATTGCTTTATGTCCATTGCTAATCGTGGGAGGAAAAGCTGTGCTAGTTTCTAAGATAAAAATAATCCAAAAGCTAGATATATAATAATCCTTGCCCTGTAAATTCCATTCTAACAGTCACTTGTGTTCATGATAATAGAGTTTGAAGATATATTCTGACCTGTCAAAGAGAATTCCAAATCACATGAATAAATATGAACTAGATATTCTGAGTTATTCCCTGAATATAAGAGGCACCTTCTGAAGCAGAATTAACACCTTTGGATCCCTAGTGTTTGCATACAACATTGCAGCCTTAATTTAATGACCAGCACTTGCATAACCTAAAGAAATAAATGTAACCTTCAGACTTAATCTAAGGGTTGAGAAAAGTTTTGCAATAGGAAAACTCAATTTAGTTCAAAATGTCTGTCATTATAAATAGTAACTCAAACTTACTGTTATTTCCACTTGCTAAAAAATAAATGCAAATGTCTTTGTCTAGTGTTTAGTATACCTGGACATAACAAGTAGCTCTCTGCATCATATTACTTGAGGATTGTGTTTTCTTCAAAATTCTTCTTCACTATCCAGCATTGCTAGGAACTAAAACATGTATCCAAGAAGTTCTTACAAAAAAAGATATCCTTAGGAGAATAGACACAGTAAAGCATTAACACATTAGCATAAATTAACTGGTGGTAGATTAATTACCCTTTTCACCTCTGGGTTCTTAATTATGCTTTTGCTCTTACTACCTTCTAAAGGATTGTTTCTTTGTGTCAGTGTCTTCAGAGATGGGAACTCTCAAAGACTGAGAATCTCCTTAGCCATCTCTATATCCTCTTGTCCCTCTTCCCTCTTGATCCCCTCATGTCTGGCAACATGATAAACAAATAGTTTTCAATAGATGGCTATTGAATACAGGAATTAATAATTAAATATTAATATATAGCTAGTTGATTCAAAAATTCAAGAGAGAAGAATTTTTCTTTTTCAAAAGAAAAATAGTGTTTTTCTTTTTATCATAAACAAGTCAAATTTATTTTAAATTATTTATTTTATTTTATTTTCTAAATATTTATTATTTATTTTATTTTATTTTATTTTTTTGAGAGAGAGTGCTGGGAGGAGGGACAGGAGGAGAGGGAGAGAGAGTTCTAAGCAGACTCTGCAATGAGCATGGAGCCCAATGTGGAACTCAATCCCATGGTCCTAAGATCACAATTGAGCTGAAACCAAGATTTGGATGCTCACCCAACTGTGCCACCCAGGCATCCCAAATTATTTTATTTTAAACAAAATTATCCCCATTATATGGTTACTGTATTGGAAAGAAGTAGATTGAGATAAAAATCCTGTTTTATCCATATCTGGTCCATTCTACCCCCCTTGAATCATTCTACAGTTCCCAAATATCTCTATTGTGCCTCACTTCCACTGAACATTTCCAGATCAAGAAGCATGTTCAGTAGGTTGTATCGTACTTCAATATGATGGCCGTGCCTCTGGAAGTATTACTTTTCCTAGGCAATAAATCACTAAAAATCACAGAGAAAGAGCCAAAGAGTCTTCATTCTGTGATTACTTTGCTTGTAACTTTTACAATGAAAAGAAATAGAAAAATCTCACTGAAACATTTCAGTGGTTAAGACATAGTTAAGACATCCAAAGTAAGCTTGCATTTGTTGCCAGTGTAGTTACCTGAGCTGCTTTGGTATATTTCTAGATGAACTTGCTACAGAGGTGAAATAGCAGTCACACAATGCATGCCTGGGTGAGGTAGGACAAGAATTATATTGCTGTATTTTTTTAGTCAGGATGGCTTTAATATGGAAGTACCAGAAAATGCAACATGTTTAAACAATAAGGAAATTTGTTGGCATTGGCTAGAATACAAAAGTCCAACTGCAGGATAGCTTGAGGGTTAGCTAATTTAGTGGATCCAAATTTTTTGCCCTTTGGTGTTTATGTCTCTGAATATATTATATGTTAGCCTCATCCTTAAGAAGAAATCAGAGTGGAGGCATCACTTCTGGGCTTCACAATCATGCAGAATAATAACAGGGGACCAAAAATCTGCCCTTTTGCTGTGTTCTTGCTTAAGACGGAAAAAAATATTTCCCAGAAGTTTTGCAAACTTCATGTCATATCTCAGTGCCACACGCCCAATCAGGAATATGCCACACTCTGAATCTGAGGTCACCCTCCCACTCACAGGACTTCAAGACAAAGTGACGGCATCAAATGGGCACCAAGGAGAAACCTATCATTTCCAACCAGACCATCATTGTGCCAGGACTATAGAATAACCATTAAAAACAATTCTGATACTTTCAGCTAAAAATGAAATTTCTCTCTTTTCAAACTTACCTAAAATAGCAAAGAAGATACAACAAGGTGGGGGCTCAACCTCAAATCACACACTAGAAAATATCTGCCAAATATAAAATTGGGGTCAAAATAAGTGAGAGTGTTGAGAGACAACATGTACTTCCTTAGGCCGTTGGCAAAATACTGAGAAGCTAAGATAAGTGACACTGTCCAAAAAGCCCATTCAAGGATGTTGTAATTACAAGAGTAAATCTGGCTATGTATCGGGCAGCTGGGAGTGGATACAGTAGAAGCAGGTAATATGATTTGACAGAGGTGAGAAACATGAGAGCCATACCTACACATGAATGGAAAAGATGTAACTAAAAGATGCTGTACATACACATGAATGGAATTTCTGAAGAATAAAACAGAACATAAGAAACAGAGAAAAATATCCAATAATACAATAGAAGAAAACTCTACTGGAATAATTGATAGAACTGAATCTATAGGTTGAAAGAAAAACCTTGACCCAGAAAAAATACAGAATAATCAATACCAAGCTATAGCCTGATAAGGTTACTGATCTTCAAGAACAAAAAAAATGCATTTTGAGTTTACCACAAGCAGAAAAGTAAGTTGCTGAAGGAGGCAGAAATAACCGAGCGGATCCCAGAGACTTCGGTAACCATTAATGCTGTAAATCACAGATCAAGGTCTACAAACTTTTTTTTTTAAGATTTTATTTTTTTTCCCCAAATATGTTTATTTTATTTTTTCAGTGTTACAAGAATGATTGTTCTTGCACCGCACCCAGTGCTCCATGCAATACATGCCCTTCTCAATATCCACCACCAGGCTCGCCCAACTCCCCACCCCCTCCCTTCCAAAACTCTCAGTTTGTTGCTCAGAGTCCACAGTCTTTCCTGGTTCATCACCCCCTCCGATTTCCCCCCATTCACCCTTCCCTTCCTTCTTACAATACCCTCCATGATTTTCTTTATACTCCACAAGTGAGACCATAAGATAATTGAATCTCTCTGCTTGACTTATTTCACTCTGCATAATCTCTTCTAGGTTTTATTTATTTATTTGACAGACAGAGAGATCACAAGTAGGCAGAGAGGCAGGCAGATGGAGAGAGGGAAACAGGCTTCCTGCTGAGCAGAGAGCCTGATGCGGGGATCGATCCCGGGACCCTGAGATCATGATCTGAACTGAATCCACTGAGCCACCTAGGCGCCCCAGGGTCTACAAACTTCTAAGGGAAACTCTAAAGGAAGTGGGCTTTTCTTTAGATTAAAATGCTGCCAGGAAGCAGCAGTATTTTTGTGATTGAATACCCTAATAATTTTTATCTAAAAAGTGAGAAGAATTTAGCAAAGCTAAATTTGTGATTGGTAAAGAACCAGCAATCACTCAGATTAGACAGGATAGGGGGATATTTGATTATTTGTGTGGTTTGGACCATGTTCATGTTTTTCTCTGCAGATGGTTTTCTATGAAATTGTTTGTGTTCAGCAGAACACCTTGGCCTGGTTGTGAGTGCTAGACCAGCTCCCGGCGGTCAGAGACTGCTGTCCTCTTCCTCAATTGTCTGTAGTAGAAAGTTACATTGTGAATATGAATGTCTGTGTATTGTGTTTTGGGACTTCTGGTGTTCCTTAGGAACTTGAGTCATGCAAATAAAATTAATACTTATAAGTTGCTATAACGAGCAAATGCGGTTTCAAGATTTCATTATGTTATGCATATGCTGTTATAATTTTTTGAATGTGGGGTTTGCGCTGCAGTAGTTACAAAAACTATAGTAGTAATAGTAATAACAGCTGCTGTTTATGTGTCTAAGATGTGCCACACAACGTATAAGTGCTCTATCCTGGCATCTCTTTTACCTCTCTCAAAACCTGGGAAGGTAGATATAATTATAGATAATGAAAGATGAACTTGGAAAGTGTACATAATTTCCCCAAGGTCGCACACAAAATACATGGCAGAGACACGATACATTTCCATGTCTAACCTCAAATCCCACATCATTTAAATTGATAAATGTTAATAAGTTTTCAGAAACGTATTATTTTCTATTATCAGAACAGGAAGTGCTAAAAACAGCAGTAGCAGCAGCAACAATAGCATAGAAAGTACATTTTTGTTAAAAAAAAAACCAAAAACCTCTTGAGACTGCCTCCTCCCCCCATATAAGTTATTTTTTAATCTTAAATTTATTGGATTACCTGATATTTGCATAATTACTTTCTTATCATGATTTTTTTTCAGCTGATCTCAACTAATTGGTTTAGAATGAGTTTCTTTTTCTCCAGATTTCTAGCTCCACGGGTGGGTAAAACTTAGGTGGTAAGTTTCTCTAAAGCACAGTGAGGAACCCATCTGTGGTGGTATAAACCATAGACGATCACAGAGAACAAAGCTCTTGACCTAGGTAGCATCTGACAGCCCTCCTCTGCTGGTCCCTCTTGGTAATGCGCGGATGAGCTGAGAGGCCAAGACAAAATACAGTGACGTTTTTGGCTGACGATTCTTTTAGAAGATTTCCCTTTCTTGAGCTGCCCTTGAACTAAAACATTGCATAGAAGATGCCATCTGGCCAATAGAACTTCCCAGGAATTAGCTCACCAAGAATGCTTTATCTTTTATAAAGTTTACCTCAGCCTCCCCAAAAGGCTACAAAATGAGTGTTGAGTCCTTGAAGTTGCAAAGCTTTCCCATACTGCCTTCTCTGGGTTACCAAAATCTGATTGCTCTCTAGAATGTTGAAGAAATGGCAGAGGAGAGATGAGGGTTATATTGGTTTAGGGGTGCTGGTGAAGGGGGGAACTCGGCTTTAGAGGACCCAGAACCCAGTTTGACCTAAGGGAATCCCACCAGTTCCAGAGGCAGACACTCCAGCCCGCATAGAGAGAGAGAGATAATAGTCTGACTCCAGTCAATACCTGGGTGAGCCCTGTGATTTGGACAGAAAAGAACAAGAAAGATTGTTGGGAGAAGAACTCTATCAAGATACTATGTGAATCAATCAACAGGAATGAAGAATTTTTAATATTTATTAGTTGGCAATTGGAACTGATATTTACGTGTAAAGTTTTTACAGAGAGAAAAACTTTTTGGCATTTTTGTGTGAAAGTTTGAATCCAGCTGCCTCTTACCCCTCCAAATTTCACAGATGGTGCTTCATTCTGAGGCCTGGAGAGCGACTGCGTAAGCTTCCAAACCACTTGACCACCAGACTCAAACCCTTTACAAGGCTTCCCTCACGGATTCTACCAGGAATGTGGCAAATTTGCACACACCTGTCTGTACCCTATCACTTCCTGACCCTTGACCAACTCATGTGTCCCCTCACACTGCTGCTCCCTTCCTTTCACTATTTCTCCCACGTGTGGGCACTGATCTATCCCTCACTTCTCCAAAGCTCAGCTAGACCATCACACTTACCCAAATCTTACTGCTGGTTTAGGAATCACAAAAGGTAATTAAAGAAATTACAAGAAGTTTGACAATTGGTATAAAACTAGAATATGCTGAAGGCCCCTAGATGGTGCACCTCTAGGGTCCCCTTATTGGTACCTCTCTTCTGGTGTCTCATGACCTTATTCCCAGACACCAGTGTCAACCCGAGCATCCTTTCTCACCTAGTCTAAGCCCTTGACCCCTTGGGGGCTTCCTCTCACTCCCAGACTCAGAGAAGCTTCTGCTGAGATATAACTTCTTTCACAAAGGGCACAAACTTGTGACTGCATGGTGGAACTCGTCCCTCCTACTTTTACTACTTAAAACAAAACAATTTTTTTTGCTTCATCTTTGCTTAACCATGAAGTTAAAATAGATGTTTTCCCAATACAAAAAGGGGACACTTTTCTCTTAAAGTTGAACTCATATCCCCACCTCTAATAGAAGTTTCAGACTTATCCCCAACCTGTCAAAAAAATGGAGGGTCCAGTCTCAGGTACAACACCCTGAAAAATGAGGCATAGGCAATGTATTGCTGATGTTACCATAAATGTTATCAATTCCACTGTTAAAACAAAAGCAGTTGATCCTATCAGATTTTCTGAAAAAAGAAAAAACATGTTGATGGATATATTTCTCCCAATATCCTTCTTTCTATAAAGCAAATCTCTGTGGAGGATCCCCTGGATCAGAATAATGTCAGATTTCTGACATATTATGGAATTGTATCAATTTGCCAACAAACAATTTAATAACATAAAGTCTCTCTTTTTTTTCCTAGTGAAAGCATATTTTGCTTTTTTGGGTTTTTTGAGAGAGACAGAGAGAAAGAGAGAGAGAGCGCATGAGAACGAGCAGAGGGGAGAAGGCGGAGAGAGAGAATCTTAAGCAAGCTCCACACCCAGCACAGAGCCCCATGTGGGGCTCAATCTCACAACCCTGAGATCATGACCTGAGCCGAAATCAAAAGTAGGAGGTTTAACCAACTGACTAATCCAGGAGCTCCATGAAAGCATACTTTGAACTATTCCAAATCATGTAATAAAAGATTCTGTGTGGTCCTACCAACACAACAGAGAAGCTGGGATCCGGTTGGGTCTCCTTAATGAAGTTACCACCACCCGAGGTCATTGTCCCTTGTTTAAAATTGCCACCTCTGGGGCGCCTGGGTGGCTCAGTGGGTTAAAGCCTCTGCCTTCAGCTCAGTTCATGATCTCAGGGTCCTGGGATCAATCCCCGCATCTGGCTCTCTACTCAGCAGAGAGCCTGCTTCCCCCTCTCCCTCTGCCTGCCTCTCTGCCTACTTGTGATCTCTCTCTCTCTGTCAAATAAATAAATAAAAATCTTTAAAAAAATAAAATTGTCACCTGAAAAACTTTTGTCACCCAGCCTTCTCTGAGCCCTCCATTTTCCTAGAAGCTTTTAAATTATTACGTGATTGCCCCAGTACCTCACATTTGTTCTAGTTCTTTTGAAATGATCTTGGAGCTAAGTTTTGCCAATTTCATTCAAAGTGATCACCTTTATTAATGAGTGATGTAAATGGCTCTTTGGCCATCTGTAGTCAATTATTTTCTCATGCACCGAGATTCCATTTTCTTTGTTGAGATGGTCATTTCCTTGTATTTTTGGGACTCCTTTCACTCCTCTATAGGGTTTTGCATCCTGACCTCATCCCAAGCCAACAAAATGACAGCCTCTTACCTATCCATATGTAATCCCTTCTTCCTTTTTTTCTGAAATCCTTCAACCCTCACTCTGCTCTCATAGCCATCTTCTGTTGCTTATTTTACATTTCCAGATAAGTGACAGTCACTATATTGGTCTGAAATTTGCCTATAGCAATTTAGTATCTAGAACCATGACCATTAGCCTTCTGAAGTAATGGGGAGTTTTAACTCTACTTGCATTAAAATGCTACAACATGGCTTCTGTTAAGTCTCACCCAATTTCTAACCTGAGTACAGTTGATGTATGATTTCATTGGGTTCCATAGCTTTGCCTATTAAATTTTGCTTTCCTTTTTAAAAACATCAATCTTATTTATGTTCAGAATTTATCTTATCACCATCTTAAATGTACCATATTCATAAATTGGTGGTGTGTGGGAAGAAAGCTGGACTTCAGGTCAGAAAACCAGAGCTAAAATCTACCATTTAACACTCACATATATTGTGTACATTCTTCAACCTCCTCTTTTTTTTCTCCCCAAATATGTTTATTTTAATTTTTCAGTGTTACAAGATTAATTGTTCATGCTCCACACCCAGTGCTCCATGCAATACGTGCCCTTCTCGATACCCACCACCAGGCTCGCCCACCCCCCAACCCCCTCCCCTCCAAAACCCTCAGTTTGTTGCTCAGAGTCCACAGTCTCTCCTGGTTCATCACCCCCTCCGATTTCCCCCCATTCACCCTTCCTTTCCTTCTCACAATGCCCTCCATGATTTTCTTTATACTCCACACGTAAGTGAGCCATAAAATAATTGACTCTCTCTGCTTGACTTATTTCACTCTGCATAATCTCTTCTAGTCCTGTCCATGTTGATACAAAAGTTGGATATTCATCCTTTCTGATGGAGGCATAATATTCCATTGTATAGATGTACATCTTCCTTATCCACTCATCTGTTGAAGGGCATTTTGCTTCAACCTCCTCTTAGCATTAAATTTTCTCATCTTTAATAGAAGGCTAATACTTACCTCACACAGATGTGACAAGGATTCAGTGAGATCATGAGACTGGACACAAACCCCTCAGGTCTGGTGATTATCATTCTACTCGAGGACATCTCACACAGCATCAGGAAGATTAGCCAAATGATGTTGAAGTACTTTTTAGGTGAAAATTTTAGTATGTGTACAGAGTATATGCCACACAATTAGATCATTTTCTTCTGTTATCTTTCCATCCATTACATCTGAGGAGGCACTAATACCTTACTTTTCTGGGCATATTAGCTCTAGAGTTTCTGTAAAAGCAGGAATTAGGTGCAGCATTCTAGTATAGTACAGGGAAACGGAGAGCTACATTTGCATAGCACCAATGAATCTTCTATTTTTCATATCAAATAATGGAAACTGGTGAAATTATGAGGGTCTAAAAGCCCCACTGCCCCTCACTCAACTCCCAGTCTTCCTCTTGGTGCTGCCAGTCGTTGAGCACAAAGGGGAGAAGGAACTACCTTCATTTTGTAAATCAACCATTCAACAGACCACCCAAGACAACCCTTGGATTAGACATGGCAGCCAGAAGCATGCATTATGTTTGCACTTTTTTTTTTTAAAGATTTTATTTATATATTTGACAGAGAGATAGCACAAGTAGGCAGAGAGGCAGGCAGAGGGAGAAGGAGAATAGGCTGTTTGCCAAGCAGGGAGCCCAATGCTATCCCAGGACCCTGGGATGATGACCTGAGCTAAAGGCAGCTGCTTTACTGACAGAACCACCCAGGCGCCCCATGTTTATACTTTTTAAGTGTGTAGGAAAACCTTCCTAATGAGCCCAGAGAAATAAAGAAACATAGAGCATACTAGGTCCCACCATTTCCCATTTTAAGCCTCATTATATGAAAATATTCACCTCTGGAGAGCAGCCACACGCTCACTCTTCAGCCCTCTCAGAGCTTGTGACACTCTGCCTACCAAAAAGTTTTAATATACTGTGCAGAATAGATTATTCTTTATCAGCTTATGCCATAAATTCCAATCATTTCCAGATCCAAAAGGCATAATCACCACCATAATTTGTGAGAATGACCATTTTTACAGACCCACTATATACCAAATACTCTGCTAGACATGTAAGACACAAAGCCTATATATCATGCTGTTAGAGTCCTTAAGGAGCTTATAATTTAGGTGGAAAGGTAAGAAAAATGTAAGAGAATAAAGAAAGGAGCGTAAGTTCAATATAAGCAGACTGGTACAGAAGATTAGAAGCCGTAGAGATCCTCACAGGGTTTGTGGTTGTAGCACAGGATGCTAATTCCCTCCCCTCTCCCCTCAGCCTCTCTGCACCTCCCACCCTCCAGCATTTCCCCTTGTTCCTTTTAGTAGTAAGGCACTGAATTTACCTGGGATCAGACTCCCAGATGGACACTACATTTCCCAGCCTCCCTTGCAGCTAAGTGTGGTCATGTGACTAAGTACTGCCTAATAAGATGTGAATGGTATAATGGTGTGAGCAACTTCCAAGTCACACTTTTCAGTAAAATCTGCTTTATCCACCATTTTCTCTTTTGCCTTTAACTGGAGGCTGGAACATGGACCTGTACACTTTGCCTTTACTAAAGCTCTTACTATTTGGATGAATAGAATGTTAAGATAGAAAAGGCTCTGATTTATCTGATATACAAGCGTGTCCTGGCCATTCCAAACTGCCTGCTTACCTAGACTATTGCATAGGAAAGTAAATCTCTTCCTTATTTGAGTTATTAAGTACTGTAGTCTCTTTATTATAGTAGCTTAATGGGCACAGTGTTAAAAAAGAAGTTTCCTGATGAAAGGTCTTGAAGTGTGGCCAGGATTTAGATGAAAAAGGAAGTGAAAATGAGGGATGGAGGGAGTAAGACAGTAAGAGTTCTGAGTTTAAAAAAGAGAGCAAAGATGTGCATGTAGCACCAGGGATGCTTGAGGGGGAGTTGATGGATCGATTTTTGAAGGTAAAGATATACATACAGAAGGAATAGAAGACAAAGTTCATGTTGGGTTTGGGCCAAACTATAGAGACACTTAAGTAATAAAGTAAAATTCTTCACAGGAAATGGGACCGATGTTTTAATAGAAGGGCACTGAATGGCCAGAGGCAGCTGGCAGAGATGCCCTAGGAGGGCTAAGGAAAGGGGAGTCTGAACCGGGGTGGGAGGAAAGAACAGGTTCTGGGGAGATATTTCCTGGCCTTGGTGACTACTTGGGTATATAGAGGTGAGATTTTGAGTCTGGTGAGTGGAGGATAGTAATACCACAGAGGAGGAACTTAAAAAATTTACATATAAAGAGAACTTTGGTTTTTTAGACCCTGAGATGATAGCAGTGGATCCATGAGGAAATATCCAACAGCAGACATGCAAAATTAAAGCTCTGGGGATCTGTTCAAGTTGGAGATACATAATTAGAGGCATCCAAAAGAGAAATTAAAGCCATAAAAAAAAAAGAATGACAGAGAGATAGATGAAAAAACAACAACAAAAAGAACAGTGTTATTGAAGGTCAGGGGAAGATTTTTGGTAAAATAGGGACAAATTGACATAAGAGTAGGTGAGAAGGAGGATAACTACAGAAATCAGAAATAGATTGAACTTGGCTCCTGGGTTCATGTTCTCTTTATCTGTATATCCTCACATCTAGCTTTACTTAAAATTTTTTCTCTAAAAATCTGTTCTTTTTTATTCTCTCTGCTGCCAAGACACTCATCACATCCTGCCTTGATTTACACAAACTCCTTCTCATTGGCCTCTTTCTCATCAGTTCCCTACTCCAGTCTCTGCCAAATGTTACTGCCAAGTCCGTTTTCCTTTCCTGCTGTTCAGACTATGTTTCTCCCACTCTGCTTTGGCTTCTCTTCACCTTCCAGCCTTTCCATGACTCCACCTGTTTACAATTCTTCCTCATCCTTCCTACAAGCCCCCTGTCAACACCCCACCCCCACTCTTTCCTCTGGCCCTACTATCAACTCTGGCACCTTCAACCCTCAGACTCAGGCACTCATAACTTCAGGCCAACACCCTACGTCATCCTCCCCCACAGACCTCCCAGCTCGTGTGCATCAACACAGCTCCTAGTCCTGCTGCAAAAAAAACCCAGCATATCCACTTTATGAAGCTTCCTAGCTCTAATAACTGTATGCTGTGTGCTGCTTTCCCCTAGAGTATATGAAAGAGTATTGCTTGTACTGTACTTTTTCCTGTCCCTATTTCCTCTAGGGCCTTATATTGTTTGTTCCGGAAGAACATGATTTCATTACTGTCAGATGATTTCTATTCCTTGTAAAGCACTTATTGGTGTTACCTTGGGGTACTGTGTAAATAATACAAATCTCACAATGCCTATTTGATGAGAGGGCTTAAACCCAACCAGTGTCCAAAAGCACCTTGAGTTTTATCTCAGTAATACCTGGAAGAAAACCATATCTGTCAAGAAAAAGGAGAAGATTAATGTATAGAAAGGAAGCTGTGATGTTTCTATTGTCCTCAACAAATAATGTACACCAAAAAAAAAAAAATGTATGTAGTGAAAAAGAAATTCAGTGGGCCTTATAGATAGCTCAGCATAAAATCCTTTACAGCTGTGGAAACATTTCTCAAGGA
Source organism: Nasua narica (assembly GCA_028533885.1). Lineage (NCBI taxonomy): Eukaryota > Metazoa > Chordata > Mammalia > Carnivora > Procyonidae > Nasua > Nasua narica. Next base: position 64,115,848 of record CM052802.1, read on the forward strand.
CATATTGCACTGTCATCATATAAAAGCAACAATTTAATTGCCACCTTTGAACATTTTCTCATGCAAATTTCACTTGGCAGAGATACTAATGTACTTCATTTTTTATGAAAATACTCACTATAGAGCCTAGAGAATTAATTTTAAATAAGATCTATATTTATAAATACATAAGAACAAAAAATAATAAACTATACACATGTCTCTAAGAGCATAATTTAAATATTGTTGTTTAACCCTAAAATTATTTTCAAGAAAAAAGACTTGAATACCTATCATTAATTTAAATGCACTTGATATTTTCACAAAATGTAGAAACTGAATATCAAAGAAAGATGTGTCCTTTTGTTGCATATTATTTCCTTTAAACGGTGAAAAAACTTCTGATAGTCAACATCCAAGTTTTATTTTCAATAAGAATCAGAAAATTGTCAAAGACAAACTGTTTTCCATCATACAAATGACTTGATCACAGATAATAAAATTGTGGTAACCTCAAAGCCTAAATAACCATGTAAATGGGTTCTCTGTTCTTTGAGACAGATGGTGGATCACAACAGAGATGGGTTATGAATTCCAAAAAGATTGTCCTCCAGGATATAACAAAAAATAACTGGAGAAGTAGATTTAAAATATAGTTGAAGTGGAACCAAAATAGAAAAATCACATCAATTTTTTAAGAGATCAAGAAGACAGAAACAGAGAACATACAGCTTGTATTAGAACTACTCTGGGAAAAAATCATTTTGAATTGGAGTATTATGCATATGTTAACAGAAGGAGGTTGGAATGTATTTCAACAAGATGAATAACATTATCTGCTTCATTATATGTCATGTCCAAAACTGTCGGAAACTCTAGCCTACTATGTCTATCAATCACCTTAGCACTTGCTCCTGGTCCAGAGATATGCCAACCAACCCTAATCATTGTTGGGAGCTCTTAATCTCCTGTTTCTAGATCTTAGCTGAATAATACGAGAGTGAATTAGAAACTGCTATGGAAGATAGTAAGTTCTAATTAAGGAGATATTGCATTTCAGTAGGACTCAAATGAACCCAGATTAAAATATAGACCACTTTATCTAGGTAAAGATCAAGAGTCATCATCTAGCAAAAAGTCAGAATAGGGAGAAATTGGAGGGGGTGATGAACCATGTGAGACTGTGGACTCTGAGCAACAAACTGAGGGTTTGGGATGGGACGGGTTGGGGGTTTGGGCGAGCCTGAAGGTGGGTATTGAGGAGGGCACGTATTGCATGCAGCACTGGGTGTGGTGCATGAACAATTAATCTTGTAACACTAAAAAAATAAAAGTACTTGGGAAAAAAAAGTCAATAATAAATATTCAGAAAGGCATGGTCTTATATGGCTTAGCAAAAATCAGGAGTACCAATTTCAACACTGAATCTTTTGATATGTTTTCTCAAGTCATTTGGCTATATTATTTTATATGTATATGTACACACTCACACACGCATGCACACACACGCACACACAGCCTTCACACCTTCTCCTCCCTCTTCCTGGGCCCTCCTCCCTGTTAGCCAGGGTAATGTCTATTCAGGCTTCAAGTCTCCTTTAAATGTTATTTCCTCTAATACAGCTTCACAGAAGCTTGCAGTTTTTCTAAATATGTTAATCCCAGTTGTGACTAATTGTAATGTCTGTGTCTTGGGTAAATGACAAACTCCAAAGAAGAGGGAACCTATCTTTTTTTTTGCAAACTGTATTCCTAATGCCTAGTGTGGTACCTGGCTCATAGGAATGGCTCAATGAAGGTTAATTGAATGAAAGGACAAATAGAAGATTCTTCTGGTGAGTAGGGTATTATCTGAACACTTCAAAAAATCCTACTGCTACATATGCAGAGATGTCTTGGGGTACAAAGGAAGGTTTCTTTTGGGTACATTATTGCTTTGTTTCATTTACCTCCTGGATCCAAATGCAAACCTCGAGGCTTTCCCTGTGGACACTTTGATGACAAAGGAAAGAAACAAATGCCTAGAATTTGGGAGTAGATAAGAACTAGAAGATGTCTTTGGCTTAGTCGGCCTGGAAAGGGAAGTGACTGGCTCCATAGCTCTTTAGTGGTATTCAATGGAGACCTCAGGCACCATGGCAGAAATAGATCACCACCAACACAGAGACTATGACCAAGTGGCAGATGACAGAAGGTCTTCATGAGACCTGGAGTGATTTCATGGAGAACTCAAGCATATTTTAATCTACTTCAACATTAGATTTGTTGATTATTATAATTAGAGCAGTGTGGTCATAGTACTTAAGAGAGGAGCTCTTGCTCTGGGAATAGGATGATTTCAAGAAAGGCCATCAAAGTAAGTCCTGACCAGTGGGAGTTCTGAGTAACACTTAGATAGATCTAAGAGAGAAAGTGCTACTATAGTCAAGATGTATCGCCGATATGCAATGTTACACATTATGGAAGACTAGTTCACTGAATCCTAACTCCTTGTGAACAGACCTATCAGAGAGTTTGGCTCAAAACTGCATTTCTCAGTTGGTATGGTATTAACATTCATGCATGCTTTCACTTTTGTTCCACAGGCCACAAATAAATTTGAAAAATATTACACCTTCATCCCCTTCTTGGAGAGTCACAATTGTGCATAGCACATTGATGGGAAGTTCTGTGCTAAAGAAGTCTTCAACTCATGACCATGAAAACTTGTTTTTCAGAAGACATTTATGTGTCAATAAGGATAGTCTTAGTAAAGCTGTTATATCAAATAATCTCTAACCTTCAGTGGCTTAAAATAACAAGGCTTACTTCTATCTCAGGCTACATATCTACTGTTGGTTGACTGGAGATCCTGTGCCATGTGAGCCTCACTCTGGCATCCAAAGTGTCAGAGCAGTCACCACTTAAGTAAGCACTTTCTTTTTCTTTCTTTCTTTCTTTCTTTTCTTTTCTTTCTTTCTTTCTTTCTTTCTTTCTTTCTTTCTTTCTTTCTTTCTTTCTTTCTTCTTTTTTAAGTAAGCATTTCTGTTTGTTCTAGCAGAGAGGAGATAAGCTCTGGATGTTTCTACAGTGAAATGTTCTAGTCTGAAAGTGACACTTGGAATTTTGGCTCACAACTTATTGGTCAGAACTAGTTACATGGCCCTCATCTGACCATATGCCTGGAGAGTAGACAGAAATATTGAGTGAACAGCACTAACAACTAAACCTGTTAACCTGACTGAACATTAATGGCCATTGAAATACAGTTAGAAACCACTGCTACTCATAGTTCTAAAAATAAGGATAAATAATAACCAAAATAAGGATAATAATAACCAAGAATATTCAGCACCTATGCCATACTTAATCAGGAATAAGAAATACGGAAGGCTGACTTTTTTTTTTCACACTTGTCTAGGAGGAAGAGGGGTATCACCAAAAAAACACAATTATTTTGGAAGATTTTATTAAAACAATTTCTTTTCACTTTGAAGTCTCTAGTGGAATTCCCACAACAGATAACAATCATTTCCAAGCCAATTCTCCATTGCTTCTCTCAAATACAAATATAAAATAGAAAGCACGGATAATTCCACAACACAGCCTATTTCTCGGCTACTAGAGGGACGTATACAGCAATGCCCATTTACAGTGTCTTCTTCACAGATGGGCAGAGTTAATTCTGTCATCAGGTATATCTTATAATAAGAGGAAAAAATTGGCATAGAATTCACCTATAAAAAATTAAGGTGTATTTGTGCTACTATCATAACCTTTGAAAATTAATTTCTGAGAAATCTACCAAATCAAACTGTCTAGTGCCTTGGTATGTTGCACGATATTTGGCCATAACTGTATCGCATAATGACACAGCAAAAAATGACGGTGATGACGTTCAGAAATAAGAACAAAATGGCTTTGAGATGTTATTGCCTGTATACTGAGCACAATGAAGGTTCTTATCAGCAGACATTCAAAAGTCCTTAATTTACTTTGTTCTGTGAGAAATACAGGGCATGTTAAATTTATATCATTTACTCAGCCATCCATCTCCAAGTTCCACCCCAGGTCCTCCTTACATATTTCTTATATACAATCATAGTTACATTACCTAAAACAATGGCAAATGCTTTGAGTAATGCTTAGCACATAGTAGTTACTAAGTGGTGGTGCTGTTGTCATTGTTGTTATTATTATTATTATTATCATTATTTCATGTCTTACAAGTGATTCTTTGTATGTCACATGCCCTTCAGAAATTCTCAAGTATGATTTGTTTTAGTTGTTCAACCCAGTGCTCCCACAAGGGAGAAAGTCTAATATGCAAGGCATCTTCTACATTACATTTTTTTATTTGGGACAAAACAGGAAAATCACCTCAGAAGTGACTGAACTGATCAAAAATGTGTTTAGCATATTGTGCGTGCGTGCGTGTGTGTGTGTGTGTGTACCTCTAGGTAAATGTTACCAAGTAATTATCTGAAATGACAAATGCTGAGAACAATTTAAAATAATTTTTGTTAACTTCATCACAAAGATATACTGATTAAAACAGCCCCTTCTCATGTTACATTACCTTGAGACTGTGGGAAATCACTTGCAATATTATTAAAGTATTTCACCATATATTTTATTTTTATAGTAATGAATCTGATATGCTCTACTCTCCTTTGGTTTCTTATATATCATCCATATATCATTCATTCCATTCACTTAAAGCATCATCTTCATTTCCAGGTATTTCTGTTGGTGATTGGTCAAGAGAAGTTGAATCTTTGTATCTTGTTGAACTCAGCTCAGACTGTATCTCAGTTGTTGAAGCTTTTTCTCCCCAGAAAGACTTGACTGCCCCCCTGGAGAAAAAGCAGAAATAAAACAAAAGTCCATTAAGAACTGAAAACCAAAACTAAGTAGAGGTATATAATTTCCTATAATTAGAAGTGTCTCCTTAGTCATAATTTATTTTTAGTTTGTGGTGTATCCAATATATTTATGATAGTAGATGAGCCCTCAAGACTGTACCAGGGATGTCAACTCATGTAAGTATTAGAAATATTCTTTAAAAAAAATGAATTAGAGTAGGTTACACTAGCCAAGTTTTAGAGTTGTGAGAGCAACTGAACAATACACATATTCATTGAAAACACTGGGGTTTTTTTTAGCAATTACTATGTAAAATTATAAAAATTGCACTTAAATCTCTTTCATGGTGGGAAGCAACTCGTGAGCTCAGGTAGCCTGAAGTAGTATAGTTTCAGGAGGTATACAGGGTGTTGGACTGTTTCAAGACACATGTGGGAGGTGTCATGGGCAGGGCTTTGGGTTCATCAAACAAGTTGTGGGGGGGTGACAACAAGGAGCACATCAAGCAAGGGTGATGACTCAGTTCAGCCCTTCACCTACCAGTTTATAATTATGAAGATAAGTATAAAGATCACGAAAATACAGATAATAACTCCTATGGTCAGCACAAAAACTAGGACTGCATCAGTGTCTGGTCGGCTTGTTCTTTTCATTTGCAATTCTAGAGATAAAAACACACACACCTGATGATTATTACAACTGGAAAAAAAAGAGATATATCTAAATGGAAACTTTACAGCTAAAAAACAACTCTTAAAATTTTAACACAGAAAGAATTAGTGGAAAGAAAGTTATTATTAGTAAAGTTGCCCATCATCTTTGAAATGTCCTTTTCAAACATGAAGTCAAAAGAATTGAACAGTGAACATCCTGTACTCCCACCACCTAGACACTACCAACAACATTTTACTATCCATTTATCCATCGTTCTACAAATTCATTGATCCATCTTATTTTTTCAATGCTTTTCAACATAATTGAAATATAATATTTCAACATAATTTGCTAATGTCTGCACACTTCCCATAAAAATCTTCAACAGGCATATCAAACAAGTTCAATACTTGCTTATATTTTTTCTTTTGAGGTAAAATTTACAATGAATTGCACAAAGATTTTAAATGTACATTTAGTTAATTTTGGCAAATCCAAACACACATACGTAACTCAAACACTATGAAGACACAGACTATTGCTATACTCCATCAACTTCCTTGAGCCCCTCTCCCAGTTAATTCCTGACCCATCCTCCAAAGGCAACTACTCTACTGATTTTCTTTTCCACCACAGATTAGTTCTGCCTATTTTAGAACTTCTAGGAATGGAAACATACACTATGTATTCCTTCATGTGAGGCTTTTTTATTCAGTCTGTTTTAAAGATTCACCCATAATGTTGCACGTATCAGTATTTTTTTCTTTTTTGTTGATGAGTAGTATTCCAACTTGTTTATTCATTCTTCTACTGATGGACATCTAGGCTGTTGCAGCTTTAAGCCATTTTAGATAAACTGCTATGAATATTTTTATGCTAGTCATCTGCAAACATACACTTCTCTTAGATAAATACCTAAGAGTGGAACTGCTGGGTCATAGGGTAGAGTTACATTTTAGTTTTCCAAGAAACTGTAGGATCTTTGCCCAAGTTGATTGTGCTGGTTATACATGTTTTGTGAATTTTTTTCTCTCAGGTTTTGGCTTGCCTATTAAGCTAAAGTTTTTAATTTTGATAAAGCCTAATTTATCAGTGTTCCCTTTTATGGTGACTGTTCTCAGAGTCATAACTAAGTAACCCTTGCCTATTCCACTATCATGCAGATTTTCTCCTATATTTTCATTTTAAAGTTTTATGGTTTTAGTTTTTACATTTAGGACTATGACATATCTCTGATTTTTACATATGTTGTAAGATAGGGTTTGGCGTTTATTTTTACACAAATATCTACACAACACTTTTAAATTAGACATTCTCTCTCAAATCTTTCTGCTTTTCCTGCAAATAAGGCTATTAAAGAGACAAAGCCAGTCTACCATATGTATTATAACATTGCTACATTGTAAATTGGTGAAAAGCCAATTTACATCAAATATTACTTACTTTATCATTTACATAGCTGTGTGTCTTTTTGTCTTCATATGACGTTCTCTTCTCTCTCATTCTATATTTGTGTCTAAATTTCCCTTTTCTTATAAGGACACCAGTCAGAGCGAATTAAAGGCCCACTCTATTCTAATATGTATGACCCCATCTTAACTGAACAAATCACACCTGCAATGATCCAAACACAGTCACATTCTGAGGTTCTGGGAGTTAGGACTTGAGAAGGGAGACACAACTCAATGCATAACAATGCCTAGTTTTAAAGACAACTATTGTGGAAGTGAAAAAATCTGTTGTATAGGGGATGTATAGGAAATTTTCATTAACTAAATCGTATTTACCATAAAGATATTTCAGTGTGTACTTGTTTCAAGCCAGTACCATATTGTGTTGACATTTATAGACAAAATATTTGTTTGATGTCCAAAGAGCTGAAAGGGTCTGTCACAGTGGTATTCCCAATTGTCATTTTTAAAAGAAACTAACTGAAACCAAAGTGTTCTAGAGACATTTTGTCATTTAACCAGACCATGTACTGAGATGACAGAGCAAACCCACCAGCCTTGGACTGCTACAAGAGAGAAGTCAACTTTGTTTCATTTAAGGGCTAACATTTCAGGATCTGTGTTCTAGCCCTTAGCTTACACACTGTCAAATGCATATTGACTTCTGTGAAACAAACTGAGGGTTGCTGGAGGCGAGGTGGGGGGCGGAAATGGGGTAACTGGGTGATGGGCATTAAGGAGGGCATGTGATGTAATGAGTGCTGGGTGTATATACAATTGATGCATCACTGAACACTCCCTTTGAGACTAATAATGTACTATATGTTAAGTGAATTTAAATAAAGTAAAAATTTTTAAAAAGACTTCCACATAAAGTATCATATCTCTGCAAAGATGAAATGATTTTTAAATAAAAAGTTAAGAAGGAAAAGAAAAATCGAATACAGAAAGGTGCAAAATTTCAAAACAAAAAGACAGATAAAATACCTATATATACCTGAATACACATACACCACCATGTATTAAATTGTTAAATTTATATATAAACAGACTTCCAATCATAGGAGGAGCTATGGTCCTAATAAGGACTAGGCTGTGGGGACAAAAACTGAGACTGGCCCCCCGAAACCTTTAATACACTGAACTAGTTACTCACTGAGGTATTTCTTAGTTTGATTAGGTTTGGTCCTTTCTTGCCTTTTTTAGCACTTTATTGAAATTATCCTTTTAATAACACTTGATATCTCAACGTAAGATTATCAGCTTTCACCATAAATGTTTTTTAAGATAGTAAAGACATTAAAGAAACTTATAGTTTATTTTTAAAAGTCATCCCTGAAACACTTTAGCTTATTTCCATTTTAATAAACAGTGTTACGCTGTATGGTGTCTCTAAACTATAACATAAATTCTCTACTTGGGATCTAGAAAAAGCTTCAAGAATCCATGAATTCTCTTAAAATAGCAGGTAGCTTTTAGCATATTTGTTTATGTGGGTATTTTTCTGGGAAAAGCCTCCTGAGCCTTGATTGGATTCTCAAAAGAACTTGTGACCAAACCGCCTCATATCTTCAACAACAATGACAACCATAATAAAATGGTTAAGAGCAAAATGAACAAAAAGAAATAATTGGGTATATTAGACATCATACTCTATACTGAAAGGACATGCACATGGATCCATTTTGCAAGGGAAGCACAGTTTCTCACATGTAAAATTATATTCAGGACAAGAATTGTCTTTTGTGACATATATTGAGGACTGCATTATTATTTCATCAAAAAATATTTTCCTCAAATGAATAAAGACCATGTTTTGATGTAACGTTTCTTAATTTTATTATTTTACTATATCAAAAATTTTGTAAGCATCCATGAGGATTCCATGTGCCCATTTCTACTTTTGTGACAGAAGTAAGAGAATATAATTCAAGTTAGAGGACTGTTCTTTGGAGATGCTTCAGGAACGCCCCAAGTTTGACAAAGTGAAACACATCTGACTCTACTTTGTGAAAAAGAAATTAAACATCACCTTGTAGAAAGTCTAAATGATATAAACCAGTGGTTTTCCAAAAGTTGTCTCCGAACCAGCAATACCTAGGAACTTGTTAGAAATGCAAACTACTGTGCAGCCCCACCCTAGATCTACTGAATCAGAAACTCTGGGAGTGGGGCTATCCATCTATCTCAAGAAGCCCCCCAGACGATTTTGATGCTTTTTAGAGTTTGATATAAGCAAACCAAAACATTACTGGGCACTTACCACTTGTTGTATAGACTGTGAATTTAACAGTTGCTATCATTTCATTATTATCGAAGGTGGTACACTCGAAAACCAAGGGATGAACTTCCCTGCGTACTTCCAGGATTGCTGAATCATTTGCAAGGATAATGGGTTGCTATTTAAAAAGGAAAAAAAAAAAAGTGCCAACATTCGTCATGTAAACTTAAGATCAGAAAACAATTTATGTCTCATAGCAAAAGAATAGTCATTGTCTCCAGTCTCGGACAGCAATTAATTAGGCACATGGATGTTAGAGTCAGACAGTCCAGACACCAAGTACTAACCCTACCACTTCTGCCTGTGGGACCCAGGACAAGGTACTCTCTGCTTCTCAGTTGCTTATCTGTAAAATGCATATAATGATAAGGATTACCTCATAAATTGTTATGTGGATTAAAAAAAGGTGTAGTGCTTGATGTTGTCCAATATTTAATAAGCCCTCCATGAATGTTAGCTACAATTGTCATCATCCAATTCTTATACATACAAATAAAAACTTTGCTTCGAAAATAGAATACCTTATATAAAAGGGATGTTTTTAAATTCTGATAAATAGCTGACCCTAAGACATATGTAAAGTTTTAGCCCCACTTAATAATGCAATTATTATTGCATTAAAATTCAATTAAATTAAAATCTCGATAATGACAAAGTTGTAAGATTTTTAACTTCATTTTTGCAAACTGCTTCTAAAGAGAGAGTTTTCTGGTAGCCATCAAGCACTGGGAAACAAATTTTATCACTTGCTAGCAATCACCACATTACATATGCTTATTACTTACTTGGTCTGGCCTTAGAAGTTTCCAAACATATTTGAAGCGATTTACAGGAGATGTATGAATACATGCCAGTCTAACACTTTCAAGACTTTCTGAAATTGGTCTACCCCCTAAAAACGAGAAAAATTAAATACATATATACCTTTAGGCATTATAAATTGTTTTATACAAAGGCTACTTTTAAAAGCCACTTTCAGTGTTAAAATCAATTATATGCTGGAAGTTCTCAAAATTATTATTGAAAATTTGAATGTAGACAAGTAGAGAGGAGTGATGGAGGCAAAGTAAAGTCACTAAAAGAAGCAGGTGGGAAATATCATAGCTGTGTGTTCCTTTAGCAGAATAAATACCAAGGGCAACCAATTTAGTGATCTATTAGATTAAACTTTGAGATCTGCTAGTGGCTTTTAATTTACTGGTTAGGGACACCCCGCCCCTGCCCTGACTAGAGATAATGAAATCTTAAAGTAGTGTAATATGATAAAGAACAGCTTTCAAAGTTCTCAATTTAAAGTTTGCCAATCTACTCATAAAATGTCATTATCAAAGTATCAAAAGTGTTTCACAATAGGACAGCCTTGACCAGAGACCTTGAGTATAATAAGCTTCCAGTGTATTATGGAGAATATATGTTAAATTTTAGACATCACTAACAAATGTAAGGCAAAGGCAGAAAGGTACTCCGAGCTATAACTGTCTAGAGAAGTGGAATTTTAAGTTTTCTTATAATTTCCTTTCAATATATCAATTGATCAATTCCTTCCACCCATAGCAACCTGAGGTTAAGGCTATTTCCCCAGAGTAAAATCTTCTCCTCCATGTCCCTCCAATACAGAGTCCAACTCACAGCCACAATCTACTGGTCCATGGCATTCTTCCACCCGTACAATACACTTGGATTCACCTCCAGGGCATCCATTTGTTAGTATGACTTCTCTAATACCAACACCTTTGTAAAAGAAATCAGCAAATGTTAAGAAAAATTCATTCCACTTTCTTTACTTTTCCATCTAGGTCTTTTTTGACATTCTTCTTCTAATTTCAGAAGTTAAATTCCTCAATTCAGAGTGATAGCCCTTAGAATATTTTTATGCCCCTCATTTTGAATTATTTCATAAAACAGCATTTTCCAAAGTGAGTTACATGAAACACTAGTTCCTCTAGTTGTTACCATAAGAAAAAGGATTCCAAAATTATACACATTTAAAAATGATACATTAAATAAAATTAAAGTATCCTCTTTATTTAAAAATTGGGGGGAACTTTTTTTAATATGCTAGTAAATTAATGAACTATTGTGTGTATAGTTTCATAGATCTAAGACGTAAAATTTTTTATTTTAACGTCTTTAAAACTGGAAATCAGAATTTATCTTAGAACTGACAGCATGTGAAATAGGCAGCATTTTTCCTTTTTAGAGGTACATAAAATATGCTTCTCACAGCTGATGAAAGCTTTAGATTTGATGAAATATAACAGGATGCAGGGTCTCCCAAATTTGTCTGGCCATGGAAGTTTTAGAAGTGGTCTTGGAGCTCTGGAGGACATTCCAAAAATCACATTTTAAAACATAAATGATGCTTTTTAATATTTAGATTAGTAAAGTCTATTAAATAAAGGAGGACAAACTATTAATGACTAAGTTTCAATTTCTAACAAGATACTCTCTTAAGAATTACCATACTTTTTTATAACAAGAAATTAAGTCTTTACTAACAGATCTCAGCTCTCCATTGGGTTTGCTTTTCATCACAGAATTGAGGAACATGATAAAATGTTCTATCTTGTCAAACATGTCCTATGGTAAGTGACCTAAGACAGTGTAACCACAGGCAAAGGCACAATCCACCTTGATTTCCTTGTCTATCAGATTCCCTCTTTCAGCCCCTAAAAATGTTAATCATAAACCCATTCTCAAGGACAAGGGAGAGTTGAAGTCTAGAGATGACTTAAACAGTGCTTCTCAAACTTTAGAGTGCATGCAATCACCTGGAAATCTTATTAACAGGCAAATTCTGATTCAGTAGGTCTGGAGTAGATTCTGCATTTCTAACAAGCTCCCAGGTGATAATGATGCAGGTGGTCTGTGGACCAAACTTTGAGTAGCAAAGGAGAGGACTCTACATGAGATAAGGAGATCAAAGATTGGAAGAGGAAAGATCTCTTGTCTTTTGAATTTTTCAATTTTAATTCCAGTATAGTTAACATACAGTGTTATATTAGCTTCAGGTGTACAATGTAATGCTACAACAATTCTATACACTACTCAGTGCTCATCATAAGTGTAGTCTTTGAGGAAAAATCTCTTTTGATTAAAAGAGATGCCTAAGAATGGCTGCAGTATAAGTGCCACTTGAATTTATAAAAAGTACCTCTCTAGATGCACAGCCTTATTCTGAAATGCATAAATATTTTCCAAGCAAGTTTATTTATGAATTTATTTAGCCAAATACAGTTCATTGCAATAATGTGTGTAGGTGTGAGATTTTCTGTAAGCCCAAGTAACACTAAAAATCTGCCTGGGTGTTCCAGAAAAAGAAAACTTTTTGCTAAAATATTGTTTTGAGAGTTCAATAGAATTTTCAACAAAGTGCTTTTGTTCCTCTAAATAGTTGTTTTAAACTGAAAATATTTTTAAATATTTTTAAATATTTTAGATGTAAAATGTTACCTTTTAAGGTAGCTTTCTCCTTAGAATTTATCAGCATCTGACATATTATATGTTTTAATATTATTGTTTTGGTTTTTTTTTATGTTCAGTTAACCAACATATATCATTAGTTTTTGATATAGTGCTCAATGATTCATTAGTTGTGTATAACACTGAGTGCTCATCACAACACATGTCCTCCTTAATAACCACCACTTGCTTACCCCATCCTCCTCCTCTCTTCTCTTTTCTGTAACCCTCAGTTTGTTTCCCAGAGTCAAGAGTCTCTCATGGTTTGTCTCCCTCTCTGATTTCTTCCCATTACGTTTCCCTCCCTTCCCCTGTGGTCCTCTGCACTATTCCTTATGTTCCACATATAAGTGAAATCATATGATAATTGTCTTTCCCAGCTTGACTTATCTCACTTAGCATAATACACTCTGGTTCCTTCTATGTCAATGTAAATGATAAGTATCCATCTTTTCTGATGGCAAAGTAATTTATTCCATTGTATATACAAACCACGTCTTCTTTATCCATTCATCTGTTGAAGGTCATCTTAGCTCCTTCCACAGTTTGGCTATTGTGGATATTGCTGCTGTGAACATTGGGGTGCATGTGCCCCTTCTTTTCACTAATCTGTATCTTTGGAGTAAATACCCAGTAGTACATTTGCTGGGTCATAGGATAGCTCTATACTTCTTGAGGAACCTCCATACTGTTTTCCAGAGTGGCTATACCAGCTTATGTTCCCGCCAACAGTGTAGGATGGTTCCCCTTTCTCCACATCCTCGCCCACATTTGTTGTTTCCTATCTTTTTAATTTTCATCATTCTAACTGGTGTAAGGTGATATCTCATTGTGGTTTTGATTTGTATTTCCCTGTTGACTAGTGGTGTTGAACATTTTTTCATGTGTCTGTTAACCAGTCATATGTTTTATTTGGAGAAGTGTCTGTTCATGTCTTCTGCCCATTTCTTGACTGGATTACTTGTTTTTTGGATGTTGAGTTTGAGAAGTTCTTAATAAATCTTGGACACCAGCCCTTTATCTGAAATGTCATTTGCAAATATCTTCTTCTATTCCGTGGGTTGCCTCTTAGTTTTGTTAACTGTTTCCTTTGCTGTACAAAAGCTTTTTATCTTGACAAAGTCCCAAAAATTCATGTTTGCTTTTGTTTCCTTTGCCTCTGGCGATGTGTCTTGAAAGAAGACACTGTGGCTGATGTCGAAAAGGTTACTGCCTATGTTCTCCACTAGGATTGATGTAAGATATAGTTACACCTTTCATTCATTTTGAGTTTATCTTTGTGTATGGTGTAAGAGAATTGTCTAATTTCAATTTTCTGCGTGTGGCTCTCCAGTTTTCCCAGTACCACTTATTGAAGAGACTTTTTTTTCCATTGGATACTCTTTCCTACTTTGTTGAAGATTAGTTTACCATAGAGTTGAGGGTCCATTTCTGTGCTCTCTATTCTATTCCATAGATCTATGTGTCCATTTTTGTGCCAATACCATGCTGTCTTGGTGATTATAGCTTTGTAATAGAGCTTGAAGTCAGGCATTGGTGATGCCCCAGCTTTGGTTTTCTTTTTCAACAATCCCCTGGCAATTCAGGGTCTTTTCTTGCTCCATACAAATTTTACGTTTATTTGTTCCAGCTCTGTGAAAAAAGTTGACAGTATTTTGATAGCGATTGCATTGAATGTGTAGATTTCTCTGGGCAGCATAGATATTTTAACAATGTTTATTCTTCCAATCCATGAGCATGGAATATTTTTCCACCTCTTTGTGTCTCCCTCCATTTCTTTTGTAAGTATCCCATAGCTTCTAGAAGGTAGATCCTTTACCTCTTTGGTTAGGTTTACTCCTAGGTATCTTATGGTTTTGGTGCTATTATAAATGGAATCAAGTTCTTGATTTCTCTTTCTTCAGTTTAATTTTAGTGTATAGAAATGCAACTGGTTTCTGTGCATTGATTTTGTTATCTGCCACATTGCTGAATTACTATATGAGTTCTAGTAACTTTGGGGTGGAGTCTTCTGGGTTTTCCACATAAAGTATCATGCCATCTTTGCCAATTTGAATGCCTTTTATTTCTTTTTGTTGTCTGATTGCTGAGGCTAGGACTTCTAATATTATGTTGAACAATAATGGTGAGATTAGGCATCCTTACTGTGTTCCTCACCTTAAGGGAAAAGCTCTCAGTTCTTTTCCATTGAGACTGATATTCACTGTGGGCTTTTCATAGATGTCTTTTATGATAGTGAGGTATGTTTCCTCTATCCCTATATTTTGAAGAGTTTTAATCAGGAAAGGATGGTGTATTTTGTCAAATGCTTTTTCTGCATCAACGGAGAGGATATGGTTCTTGTTTTTTCTTTTATTAATATGCTCTATCACATTGATTAATTTCTGAATGTTGAACCATGCTTGCATCCCAGGAATAAATCCCACCTGGTTGTGGTGAATAATCCTTTTTGGAAGGAATTCAAACACTTGGAAGTTAAAGAATATCCTGCTAAAGAATAACTGGTTCAACTAGTAAATTAAAGAAGAACTTAAACAATTTATTGAAGCTAATGAGAATGAAAACACAATGATCCAAAACCTATGGGATACTGCAAATGTGGTCCTAAAAGGGAAATTCATAGCCATCCAAACATCTCTCAAAAAATTAGAAAAATCCCAAATGCAAAAGCTAACCTTACACATAAAGGACCTGGAGAGAGAACAGCAAATAAGGCCTAAACCAAGCAGGAGAAGAGAAAGAATAAAGATTAGAGCAGAAATCAATGAAATATAAACCAGAAAAACAGTAGAACAGATCAACGAAACTAGAACCTGGTTCTTTGAAAGAATTAATAAGATTGATAAACCTCTGGCCAGAGTTATCCAAAAAAAAGGGAAAGGACCCAAATTAATAAAATCATGAATGAGAGAGGAGAGATCATGACTAACACCAAGGAAATAGAAACAATTATTAGAAATTATTACCAGCAACTATATGTCAACAAATTAATCAATCTAGAAGAAATGGATGCATTCCTGGAAACTTATAAACTACCAAGACTGAAACAGGAAGAAACAGACAATCTGAACAGAACAATAACCAGCAAGGAAATTGAAGTAGTAATCAAAAACCTCCCAAAAAACAAGAGTCTAGGGCCAGACGACTTCCCAGGAGAATTCTACCAAACATTTAGAGAAGAAATAATACCTATTCTACTGAAGCTGTTTCCAAAAAATAGAAGTAGAAGGAAAACTTCCAAATTTGTTCTATGAGGCCAGTTTTAATATTATTTTTTGTCTTTTCCCCTATATACACTCCTTGAAGGCAAGGAGTTTTCTCTGCTTTGTTCTAGCACTTAAACAATACATGGCACATAGTAGGCAAAATTCAAAACATCATTTGATGAGTGAATAAATATATAATTTCAGAAACACATCCTTATATAATAGAGTAATACAATAAAAATTACTAGAATTCCCATAAAAATAATTCTCTGTGAAATTTCTCAAGGCAGCAAAAGAAAGATGTAAATTACAAATGAATATTCACAAGTTTATTACATGTATTCCTCTATTTGTGACTCTGACCCACTAAGAGGTTACAGTAAAAAATGGGGTTAAATTATCTCAAGGGACAGAAAGTAGAATAATGATTGTCAGGGACTGGGGGAAGGGGAGAGCAGAGAGTTAGTGTTTAATGGGTACGGAGGTTTTACTTCAGGATAATGAAAAAGTTTGGGAGATGGATGGCAGTAATGGTTACACAACAATGTGAACATGTTTAATGTCACAGAGTTGAACATTTAAAAATTGTTAAAGTAGTAAATTTTATGTTACGCTTATTTTGCCTCAATAAAAATATGTTAACTCAAATATAAATAATTCAGGTGTAATTTAAAAAAAAGTCATTCTGCTCTAGGTCTGCGTGGATTTTTCTGTCTTCTTAGCATTTGGTTTTTGTCTTTAGAATAAACTCAATTTCATTATGAATTATCTATTGTCTTCTCAGCATGCTAGTCTATAGTAGTTCTCAAAGTGGTTGTCAAAAGATGGTCTTCTAACCAGCAGCATCAGCTTTATTTGTGAACTTGTTTAGAAATACAAATTCTTAGGTCCTCCAAAAGCCTAGTGAGTTAGTAACTCTGGGGTAGGTCCAGCAGTCTATGTTTCAACAAGCCCTGTAGGCACTTAGGGTGAACACTTAAGTTTGAGAAACACTGGTCTATTATAGTATGTGTAGCCTTAATCCCACCCCCATGTAAGAGATTTTATGTCCACTTTCTATTCATGGAATGATATAAGGAAGTCATTATTAGAGTTTTTAAATATTATCTCCCCCCCAAAGCCAATACCTCTTTTCTCCAAGACATAGCATATGAATTGGAGAAATGTAGAATTTAGAGTAGACTATTACAAATAGGCAAATTTCTTGATTTGCCACACAGTGCGTGGGAAGACATCTGTGAGATGCATCAGGAGATCCTTCAGCTTCTGAACATCTATGAGATCAAGTTTTACTTGGAGAAAGCAGTTTATGCCAAAAAATATAGGGGCTGGCTGAAAATAAGACTTATAGGTTATGAACTGAAAATATCTTACCTTTTGAGTTTTGTGTGTAAATTATAGTTTGAAAGGTAAATGCAAGTACACAAATTACAAACAAAAATTGCCAGTTTTTACCTTCCCTTCCCCCCAAAAAACAATATTGTTCATTTATCTACTCTTTGCTACTTACCACATGTAACGGTGCACATCCCAAATTCTACTTCTTTGACGACTGTCGTATTTGAAACTAAACATAAAGTACAAAGATACATTATTTAATCATATGAAAACTTCTCAAAGGGAAAAACTCTTACTTGAGGATAAGGGATACAAGCACTTCTCATATGGGAAGCAGATAGTTTTTATAGTTTTTAAGTTTTATTAAATCAGAAAAGCAATGTCATTCCTAGTATATCTTCTATTATTGCTTAAATCAAAAGAAGCCTACACCTTTAAAGTAATGAGTTAAATTAGGAAATACCTTGAAAAGGTCTATATTTAAACTTTTATATAAATTAAAAAAATTTTTTTTTCATCAGCTCAATACGTGATGAGTTAAAGTTCTATAGGTCAAAAAAACAAAAGTCTGTCAATCACATATAAGGCCCAATTTTTTCTATTCTCTATTTTTCAAAAAAATTTGAGTGCATCATGTCCATCCAAAAATAAGTCTTTATACCAAGTGTCCATTAAAACTATGTTGTAGAATGGTTCTATACATTCTTAGGTTAAGATGATAAATTATTTCCAAGAATTTATTTCAACACTTTACTTAGCAGGATAATTTAGGAATATACATGTATTTGAGTAGTTAAATATTATTGATTTTAAATCACATGTTTCTCTGTTTCTAATTGCTCTGAAGTTTGGCATTATTTCCACCAGCTATAGAATATAACTAATTCTTCATAGCAGATTAGAACTAATACCTAAATATAAAAAATATTACATGAGGTGTTAGAATTTTTTAATCTTTGTATCCTAAATTAACAATATTACATGGGAAAGTGCAATGGAATTGTAGTCCAAATTGCTGCTCCTACAATTAATCAGCTGAGTTTGAGTAAATTACATAAACTCTGTCAGGCCTAGTTAGCTCTTCTGCAAAAATTTGGAAAGGAGAACCTACCTATTTGATTAATAATTAAATGAGAGTGTTTGTAAGAATTAAATGAGATAACATACGTGAAAACATTCTGTAATTTTTTTAGTGCTATAAACATGCTTAAGATATCATAACTTCACACTCAGTGCACATCACATTTTCCTATTCTGATTACTGTAAGACAATACCTTCATAAATACTGCTATTCTATACTTAAAAGAACCAAATACAGTTCCCTGAATACATAGTTTGCTCTTGATGTATGTATGTTAAATAAATCAATATTGACTTTGTGAAATTATTTGGACTATCATGATCAATTTTGAATTGATGTTTTTGCTTGAAATGCCTGGATACTTTCTGCCAGCACATTATGAGATATAAATTAAAAGCCAAATCTTGAACACAGAACACAGGTAGGAGAATGAGTTAATACTTTTAGACTTTTAAATATAAACTCTTTTTAAAAGTCATTAAAAAACTATTAATCAATCAGCCCTACTATTCACTACCTATGCTACTTTGGGAAAGTTACTTAAGTTCTCCTAACTCCAAAAAAAATTGGATTTAATAAGATGACCTCTAAAGTCCCTTTTGGCTTTGAGTGCCCATTAGGTCACTTAATGACTTCCATTTCTTACAGGAATCCTATCATGGTGGGTCAGAGAAATTACATGTATACGGACTTCAGTGTTGTATTTGTCAAAATTTCCTGTTATATACTGGAGTAAAAAGGATAAATATGGTCTGAATGTCAATAAACTTTTATGTATAACTCATTAAACAGTAATATCCACTGGTGCTAACTAACTGGTTGGTGTCAATGTGTTAAGGAATGATGTGTCACAGGGTTCTGTCCTGTTTAATATTTTTATTAATGACCGGGAATTTATTGGTATCATGCTGAATGAGTCTAGAGATTCTGAAAAACTAGGAAGGATAGCAAATATGTTCGAAGATAAATCTGGCTCTAAAAATGCCACAATGGAATACTACATGAGCCTAACAAAATGAAACCTTAGAGAAGTCTTGCATGTAGAGCTGAAAAGTAACAGTCCCCAAAATATGATAGAACAGGTGAAAATGAGTGGAAATTTCAATAGTAAGTTCAATAGGAGTCAAGACTGTAATGAGGCCACCCTAAAAATCTACTTGGTTTCTGGATCTTACTGATAAAAGCCTGTCATCTGTAATGATGCAGATAATGATCCTACACTGTTTTGTTCTGACCAGATCTTGGAATGTTTTCTTCAATTCTGGACAGCGCACATTAACTGTTGGTATATACCATCAGAGTCCAACAGTAATTTTTGAATCTCTTTTTTAAGAGTTGATATATAAGGTTGATATCTCATAACTTTTATTCTTTCTTAGAGGTGTTCCAAATAAAAAGAGAAAATACAGTTATATGTATATAGGATAAAACTTATTTTAAAGAATGAAACTCATTCTATTTTGCATTTACTATGTAGATCTATTGTTGGTCCCTTTTATAAATGTAAGGAAATAGGTATAGGAGAACTATAAATCTAAGGGTCCAGGTATAGGTATACCCATAGACTTATAAAAGGAATGAGTATATAAAAGGTATAAAAGGTATGGGGAAATATAAGAAGTATGTGTATAAATCTAACAAAATATTTCAGTAATTTCTCCTATATTTTAAACATTTTGTTATTTCATCACCCAAAATGATGGATTTTATTATTTCTTATTGATTATTCCCAAGTATGTGTTTTTAGAAGATTATAATAGATAATATGGAATAATATTAGAATATTAAATATTAATTATAAAATGGAAGGAAGTTTGGAATTGTCTAGAAGGATGATGAAATTTTGAAATAATAGCTATCAGATAGCTATCAGATCATCCTTTGTGTTCTTATTTCTTTGCCCCAAGTATTTCATTGTCTTTCAGGAAGATATAAAAGAACTCTGGAAACACCTTTCTGGTAGTCTTTTTCCAGCTTGCATTGAACACAGTTGAGGTTTTTGAATTTTTCTTTCTTTTTTTTTTTTTTTGGCCCATTAAAGATAAAGATAAGAAAATTGACAGAGAAAAAATTTCACAGTTGTTGGATGAATCAGAAGATGAACATAGACAGTAGCACCTTACATGCTGACGATGGTGAAACTGATTGCATAAGCAAAATAAATGACAGATGATGATAACTTAGATGAATATCCTAGATGAATTTTCTCTAACTCAAGAATCAATGAATTAATATTGCATTTCTAAGGATCAGAAGGATATATGGTATTCTCATCCAGTTAGTCTTTCAATAGGACAGACTTGATCCTGAAATGTTTTGTGAAAAGAAGCTGGACCATACTGCTTTGTTAAAAGGATATGGACAATATTCTTCTTTTTTAAATTTGTTTATCCACCAAAATTTACCTGATAACAAGTCTGTAAATGAACAGATCATGATGGTAGGTATGTATACAAAGGTGACTAAGAAGAAAATACATGATGTAGAAATGAATAAAACTCATTTTACCAATCATTCTAATTGGTATTTTTAAACCTAAAATGAAAACATTTTGCAATTATGGAGCAAATAACATGATAGTCTTCTAATCAACAAAATATGTGTCTTCACAGTTTTCAAAAGTATTGTGTTTTGACAATGCACAAAGTAATAAACTAGAATCTACTAGAGATGTACTTGAAATCTGGAATCAGTATTTATAAGATGGATACATTCCAGACTCATGCAAAATGGTTAGTGAGCATTTAGCTGCATTCAAAGTATCTTTCCCATTTGGGATATATACATCTTCAAAACCAGGAAATATGGAATAAAAATTTGGAGTTTTCCATATTTACATTCTTACTAAAATTTCAAATTAGTTGTTTTCATTAACCCTATATTCTTACTTTTGTAAATTACTTGTAAAATGCCTTAAAAGCAAAAAAAAAATGTCCATTTCATAGCAAATGTTTTTACTGGTCCATTGAGGGTTAAAAGGGGCTTTGTCAAATTTTAACAATGGCTCTGGAAATTTTCCAATCTTACACACCTCCAAGTGTTTACAGTTCTGAATTCCCACTCTCCCCAGGAAAAAGCAACTGGGCATGAAATTGTACATATAAAATTCCAAAGTTCATAAATGAGGAAACTCATTTTCCTCATTTGTGAGTGTGAGAGAATAAGCAACTTGCCTACATTTTAATTTGTATCTAAGGCATTATAACTTCATTGCCTGGGTTTAGCTTAAACTCTATTTAGCATTTTACGGGTAGGACAGTTCAATACTAAAACTAATTCAACCACTTTTAAAACAAGAGTGAAGCAACAGCTGTTAAATTTTAGAACATGTTTTCTTGTCTAGTCTTTTTCACATTTCCAAAGTCAAGGACCTTTCCAAGCTCCCAGTAATGTAATGTTATGAAAGCAATACAAATCTCCATCTCACCATTAACCTCAGCTAATTTCTTTCCATAGCTGAAAGTCACTATCTGTCATCAGGAAATAAAAGAAAAGCAGATAAATACAACACCTATATGTATAGGAGGCAGGAGATTGCCAAGGATATGAAAAGAATCTTGGGTGTCTAGGGAAAGGGAATCAATTCTTCTTTAGATGGCTGAAAACCAGCAACTGGCCTTCTACCTACCAGCATGTAAGTTACTAACCAATATAACACGTACAATAGCTTGTCAAGTTTTATTGCTTAATGAGCCAGCAGAATAAGGCAAATTTATGGACCAGACACAGGCTCATTCTCCAGGTACCCAACAAAACCACTAGTTGCTTGGAAGTTCAGTGTACAAATCTTACACCACTACACTACAGAGGTGCTCAAGGGTAGAGCAGCATGAAGCTGACATGGGACTTCTGGGCAGTTCTGTCAGCATTTTGATCTAAGATGTGTCACAGTAAGGGGAATTCTTAATTCTTTTCAGCTCCAACCTAAAGAGCAAATGTGGAAAGGAGTAAGACCTCAAGCAATTTGGAACTGAAAAAAACAAAAAACCAAACTATAATGGGAAAGAAAAAAGTGTAACTGCAAGGAGTCAAAATAATTCCCATAGATGAGGGGTTACTCCCCAACTCCTACCCCTTAAAAAAAAGTGGCGGGAGGTCATTTTTTTTTCCTACTCCAGAGCAGTATTTAATAATTCTGTAACAACTTTTATGTACGTGCTTATTTGTTTTTCTTGCTGTGGCCTTGGAGAATTAGCACATTCTCTTCAAGGCCATCAGGCATATGAAAAAAGTATAAATTCAAGGCTATCTGCAAGAGAGCTCTACAGATGTTAACAGGGATATTAATTCGCATTGTCCTCGGACGTAGCGCTGGGCTTTGCCCTCAACTAGCCCACGTCAAGGAGCCTCCCGCCCTCACCATCCTCCTCAGCCACAGACTGGGCTTCGCCCTCAGCCTCGCTCTCGCTCTCGGCCTCCTCCTCGCTCTCATTCTCGCCCTGGCCATCGCCCTCGCCCTCGTGGGCCAAGCCGGGATCCTGGACGGCGGTGACGTTCGTCCCACACGCGGACTGGAGGCCCGCCAGGAGCAGCCAGCCGACCGTCAGCAGCAGCCCGTTGGAGCAGCCCGCGCCCCCGGGGCTCATGGTTCTCGGCCCCGACGGCCGACGAAGGCGCAGTCGCAGCCGCCTGCTCCTGACAAGAGGTGCGTCGAAGAGAGGAGCCGCCAGACTCCGAACCCCCGAGCCGCGCCCGGCAACCATTGAGGCGTCACGGCTCGTCACCGGCGAGCAGAAGGCCTCTTGGAGTCCCGGTGCCGTTGGAACGCGCGCGGGCCGCCTGTCGCACCTCGTTCTGCACTTCCGACGGCGCTGGGGCCGCGCGGCTCGCTTTCCGGCGCCGCAGGTGCGCCAGCGGCGGCGGTGCGGCGCGCAGTGCCTCTGTTACTAAGCAACCCGCTAGCCACAGCCCCTGGCTTTCTCGCTCTCGCTTCTCTCCTATGAAAGACCTTCGTCCTTCCTACGTTTACTCCTCTGCAAACCATATCCCTAGACCCTGAAGCGCTCTTCGTGTGACTTGGTTTCAAATTCCTCTCAAAGATTATCCAACTCGTCCTGTATCAAGAAGGACTTGTCCCAAACTAGATCCATATCTGCAGGCGAGGCTTGATTTGAACCCGCTTTCTTTCTTGGATCTGAATCTTTTGTTAATAATACACCTAAGTGGGGGCACCCGGGTGGCTCAGTGGGTTAAAGCCACTGCCTTCAGCTCAGGTCATGATCCCAGGGTCCTGGGATCAAGCCCCAAATCAGGCTGTCTGCTCAGCAGGGAGCCTGCTTATCCCTCTTTCTCTGCCTGCCTCTGCCTACTTGTGATCTCTCTCTCTCTCTCTCTGTCAAATAAATAATAATAATAATAATAATACACCTAAGTGTGTATTTCTGTTTTAAGATTTTGTGCTGTGCCATCAATTCCATGTGGGGCTTCTTTATGCTAGATTGGGGGATGAGGAGAGAGAGGAAGAGGGGAGGGTGCAACTATTGTCAAGCTTTTTCTACTCCATTCCATATTTGGATAGCCGATGTTTTGGGAACCAAAGCTAGAATGCAACCTTTGTCCCTGTTAATTTCTGTCTTCTTGCTTTGTGCCTGTTTTTTAAGTCTCAAAAATTGAGATTTTTTTGCACTCTCATTCTGTTGTCTTATATATTACACCCAAGTTTGATTTGGAAAATATGTCTCTTTCAGGTCTCTAACACAAATGTTAAAAAGGGTAATAGTCCAAGAATAAAGTGCTAAGAGCCCACTCTCTGACAATAATCCTTAATCCACACATTGATTTAATCCAAGAATCAATTCTTTTCCCAAAAAGAAATCCCGTCTTTTGCTAAGGTTGAATCAGACTAGAAGCAAGAATACCTTGGCATTGCCACTTGAATCAGAAAATCTTAGAGGTAGGTATAGTTTCCCCCTACCCTTTTAATAGTATTTAGTATCAATATGTCCAATTATATCATAGAAAGAAATGAAATCCCATTAAGTTCCTTCAATTGGTGGTGTTAATTTCAACAAGTCTGTTTTAATTAATTCAGGCTTCTTTAGGAATAGAAACATAGACTTTTTGAGTCAAAAGTTTAGAAATCCTGTAATACTCCAATCCCCTCATTTTTAAGTAAGGAGATTAAGAACTGGCTCTCCAGTAAATGGCTCGGTTAAGATCATCCAGCAAATTATTTGTAAAGCAGGCTCTCACAACCACATCTCCTGAATACTCATTCAGTGCTTAGTCATTCATATAATTTAAAGTTAACAATGAAGAAGCATTCAGTGGGGCAATTGAGAGTCCGGAGTTCAAGCACTACAAACAAATTAGAGTTGAAATTTTTTTTATCTTGTTATGAGTATATCTAATAGCTACAATGTGGTAGTAAGAGAATATTGATGAATAGATGGTTCAATAGATTTATATATGAAATTTGAAACAGAGCTCATTTGGCTATGTTTCTATATTATATTATCCCATACTTTGAGGTTTAATGTCAATTCCTATGGGACATGGGTTGAAGAAAAACCTACTGCGAAGTGACCTTAACGCATAATCTCTGGCTTTTGGAACATATATATATCCAGCCAAGGAAGCCTAACAGATAAGCAAGTTACTGAGAAAGGTGTTAGCAGGGTCTTCAGAGCTACTTATTTATAAGGAAAGTAGATGCCTTTAAACAAAAGCAGGAATTTTTATTTGAATTTTTCTCAAAGTCTTCTAGTTGAAATAAGTAAAAGACAATACCTGCTAAAAATTATCAGTATTAAAGTTTGAATTGGTATTGGGAGGGAGTCTCTGGTAATATTCTATATTAACTAAAAATACCATAAAATACTAAAGTGCCTGACAAGTTTAGGAGGGAAATTAAAATGGGAAATTTAGGAATGATCTTGAGATACAAAGACCTTTGTGTCATGGTCAAATTAATAAGTCAAAATTTTTCCTTTTTAAATGTGAGAAAAATACTGTTTTCAAATACGAACTTCAAAAAGAAGATCTGTGGTGGGGTGCCTGGGTGGTTCAGTTGGTTGAGTGTCAGGCTCTTGATTTCGGCTCAGGTCATGATCTCAGGGTCCTGACAGAGCCCCACGTCTGGCTCTTTGCTGGGCACAGAGCCTGCTTAAGATTCTTTCTCTCTTCCAAGAAGAAGAAGAAGAACAACAACAACAACAACAAAAACAACAACAACAACAACAACAACAAGAACTATAGTATTTCACAGGCAACATTGTTGAGTGCTTCAAAAGTCAATTTGGGACACATTTTTCTGAAAATACTGTTTTTGGGTAAAGGAAGTCTCAAAAACCCCAAGGTATGTAATTTAACTCAAGGAAAAATTAATGACCAAATAAACAGCTTCAAAGACAATGTAAATGGAAATTAAAGGTCTCAAAAAGGAGCTGAAAGACTTGACTCTGAAATAAAGAATGTTAAAATATTATCTCTAATAGCAACAATACAAATCATTCATAAAATATTGGGAATATTGTGTTACTCATCTAAGTTATAAGAAACAGTGTTATCTGTCCTCAACAAACTTACACTATCTCCAGTTGAAGCCACAAATAAATGAAAGATAAATATTGAGGACACACAAGAGGGGTTGACCCTATTCTAACCGTTGGATACCAAGGACCAAGAATTAAATCCTCAGTTTTCTGACCTGCCTCACTTCAGATCACTCATCTCCTCTTACCCTGCCTGGCAGTCTTCTGTGACTCCTCTTCTCCACTCCACCCAAACAAACATTTCTCATCTCTCCGTGTCTGACTTTACCTTGAACTTCCTTTGTGTAAGTAAAATTGGCATACCCTGGAGGTGGTAAAATTCCTTTATCTGATCTCCACTATTATCTACCCTAGAGGACCTCTTGTTCTAAAAAGAAACGCCAATTTGAAGATTGGTGATAAAAACACAAGATAACAAAGGCCCAAATAAAGGATCGCCATAAAAATGAAAAAAGAAATGAATGAAATTACAAAGGAAGGATTCACAAAATGGAGTGACTAGCTGCCTAAAAGAGATGACGGAAAGGAGCCAAGTAAAGGTAATTAGGAAAATCAGTAGATGTTTTATTTAGACAGGTTAAGTTGGAGATCAAAAGGTTAAGGTTACAAGATTGATTGTTCGTGCACCACACCTAGTGCTCCATGCAATAATCTTGTAACACTGAAAAAATAAAATAAACATATTTGGGAAAAAAAATAAAGATTAAGGTTAAAGTTAAGTTGGAGGTATCAGAGGAAGTTAAGTGGAAATATCCAGTGGGCAGCTTGAGATGACCACACACACACACACCCCCAGAAGATTAAAAACCACTGCCAGTGAAAAGATGACCATGAAAAATATTTTATGTACCTCCAGTTAATATAATGTTTGAAGTATTGCTGTAACATTACTTTACAAAGTTACTAACATTACTGTATTTATGAAAATAGGTGTCTGGGAGATAAATTTATTTTGGCGTTAATATGCTTGAATTGGTAAAAAGGATTCTGCATAACAATCCCCCAGAGAGAAGGCCCTCAAATCATTTTTATCCAATTTACCATTTTTAAAAGAAAAGAATTTTTTCTTCCTGACTCAGGTTCCTAAGGACAGAACTTCTCTCCTGTCTTTTTCTTCGGCACCCTTGCCCTGTTGTGACCTCATTTCTCTGTCCATCGGTTAGAATTGTATTTCTCCACAGTAGAGGGATTTTGTGGTAGAAACTCTAGGAAGCCCCCTGGATTTTTGTATATAGGAATAGTGGTTTCAAATAGTCACATCATCTCAAACTATCACATGTTCATTTAGTAGCTTCAGGCTTTTATTTCAGCCTCAGCCTCTCCCACCCCTTTATTTTCTCATCTAATGCAGCTGCCCACAAAGGCCCTTCTTTTCAAAGGCCTTCTTAAAGCAATAAGAATTTACAAAATATCAGGGAAAGAGGAGTGCCCCAAAGATGGTCTTTCTCTATTTTAATAACAAAGCTTGAAAAGGCCATTGAAAATTAAATCATATTCTAGAGAAATGTGGTCTCATTTTGTGAAAGTAAGTGTTGCATTGTGAATAAGTCTTGATAGAAGGCAGATGGTACTCTCGAAGTCCTCTATTTGTAGGGCTTTCTAAGCCACATTTTCTATGATTGAATAAGGTGCCTTGTGATTATTCAGGTTATAGGTGTGCAGCCCCACTCAGCTACGCGGGCCCCAAATTTCTTCATGGGAAGATTTTTTTCTTAATTTTTTATTAACATATAATGTATTATTTGCCCCAGGGTACATGTCTGTGAATCATCAGGCTTACACATTTCACAGCATTTGCCATAGCACATACCCTCCCCAATGTCCATATCCCTACCCCCCCACCTCCCAGCAACCCTTAGTTTGTTTCGTGAGTTTAGGATCTCTTATGGTTTGTCTCCTTCCTCATTCCATCTTGTTTCATTTCTCTTCCCCACTCCCCCATAACTCCCTGCCCTGCCTCTCAAATTCTTCATATCAGAGAGATCATGTGATAATTGTCTTTCTCTGACTGACTTATTTCACTTAGCATAATACGCTCTAGTTCCATCCATGTCATTGCAAATGGCAAGATTTCGTTTCTCTTGATGGCTGCATAGTATTCCATTGTATATATATACCACATCTTCTTTATCCATTCATCTGTTGGTGGACATCTAGGCTCTTTCCAGAGTTTGGCTATTGTGGACATTGCTGCTATAAACATTTGGGTGCATGTGACCCTTCGGATCACTACATTTGTATCTTGAGGGTAAATACCCAGTAGTGCGATTGCTGGGTCGTAGGGTAGCTCTATTTTCAACATTTTGAGG
>CM052802.1:64144447-64175840 GCA_028533885.1 Nasua narica
ATACAATGGAATATTTTGCCTCCATCAGAAAGGATGAATATCCAACTTTTGTATCAACATGGACAGGACTAGAAGAGATTATGTGGAGTGAAATAAGTCAAGCAGAGAGAGGCAATTATCTTATGGTCTCACTTACGTGTGGAGTATAAAGAAAATCATGGAGGGCACCGTGAGAAGAAAGGGAAGGGCAAATGGGGGGAAATCGGAGGGGGCGATGAACCAGGAGAGACTGTGGACTCTGAGCAACAAACTGAGGGTTTTGGAGGGGAGGGGATGGGGGGGCCTGGTGGTGGGTATTGAGAAGGGCACGTATTGCATGGAGCACTGGGTGTGGTGCATGAACAATCAATCTTGTAACACTGAAAAATTAAAATAAACATATTTGGGGGAAAAAAAAGAAACACAACTATCTTTGTAGATGATATGATTGTCTATATAAAAAATGTTATAGAATCAATATTTACATCATATGTAAATATACAAATACCAACAAGGCTTTGAAATTGAAACGCCACATGATACGATTTAGGTTTTCTTTTTAATTTTTAAACTTTTATCACTGTTTGTATAATAAATGATGAGCAGTACTATCTAGCATAGCACTCTCCGAGTCCATTAGGGATTAAAGATACTTGAATGATCACCTTTGAACAGTCATCATGTAGGTACCTACACTGGCCAAAAAACAAAACAAAACAAAAAAACCCATGAAAATTGAGGTACTTTTCCAGATAATTTAACATCCTGACCATCCCCTCATCTACCCCCCATACCACTTTTTAAAAATTATAGGTAATTGAAACAGGCTTCTCCCCCATAGATAACTGTCTCAACTCTCAACTAACTTTCCTGGTTAACATATGTTACAACAGGGGCGCCTGGGTGGCTCAGTGGGTTGATGCCTCTGCCTTCGATCAGGTCGTGATCTTGGGGTCCTGGGACCGAGCACCGCATCGGGCTCTCTGCTCAGCAGGGAGGCTGCTTCCCCCTCTCTCTCTGCCTACTTGTGGTCTCTCTCTCTCTCTCTGTCAGGAAAGTGAATGAAATCTTTAAAAAAAAATATGTTACAACAATGTTTCTCAAAGTTTAATTGTATATGAATCACCTGGGGATCTTGTTAAAAGGCACTTTGATTTAGTAGATTTAGGGAGGGGCCTGAGAGTCTTCCTTTCTAATAAGTTCCTAGGTGATGCTGCTGGTCCAAGGACCAGTCTTGACTAACAAATCATAAAGCACTGAAGTAATTTACTTATCTAGTTAATCCAGATAATTCATGTACTTACACACATAGATATATACACATGTATATGTGTATAGCTATGAATGCACACATGTATTTTTAAGTGTTCTGTCAGGTTTGGCCAAGAACATTAAGCAAATTTTAGAAATTGCCCAATTTACACTGCAATTAATGATATCTAGACAACCTACTTACCTTAGTTTTCTTATTTTTTTTAAAGATTTTATTTATTTATTTGACAGAGAACATGAGAGGTGAGAAGGTCAGAGGGAGAAGCAGACTCCCCATGGAGCTGGAAGCCCAATGTGGGACTCGATCCCAGGACTCTGGGGTCATGACCTGAGCGAAAGGCAGTTGCTTAACCAACTGAGCCACCCAGGTGCCCCAGTTTTCTTATTTTTTAAACAAAAATAATAAACAGTGGGTTACCTACTATTCCCAAATTCTTTGGAGAAGAGAGAGAAATGAAATGTTGTTGAGTCAGATCATTCTTGGCAGAGGTTTAACTTGTTCAATGATAAAAGAAAAATTTGGTTGTGTATGTTCAAAAAGCATCAGTAGACTCTTAAAGTTCTTGCTGATGGAGTTGACATCTAGCATTCTTCTTTCTCATAGACTATGCTCCATAAACATTTGTTGGGTGAATGCCACATGAACACTTACAGCCATATCTCTGGAATGCATACTCTGCAGCAATTTTCAGCTACTGGCTGAAAACAGCTTTTTTCATGGTGTTCTCAAATGATAACCTGATAGACTTCAAGTATAATGAAAGTATTCATTTTGTGGAAAATCTTAAATCAGTGAGATGCTGTTTTCTAAGACATTGTGCTTGAATTGCTAATATCTTCCAGAGTCAGTGAGTAACTCTCATGGATTTTTTTTCCAGACATTCGTCCTCAGCAAAAATAATGCTAAGAGATTAGGGCACATCTGCAGGGTGTAAAAAGGCAGCATCCGAAATACTCTTTCTCACTTTTCTT
Source organism: Nasua narica (assembly GCA_028533885.1). Lineage (NCBI taxonomy): Eukaryota > Metazoa > Chordata > Mammalia > Carnivora > Procyonidae > Nasua > Nasua narica. The sequence continues at coordinate 64,146,671 of CM052802.1, forward strand.
TGCATAGATAATGCATTGCTTTCCCCCACTGAATAGGGACTGTTGCCATAGTAATTTTTTAAAACACTCCTAGATCAATATTAGAACTGCAGAAAAGTATCCTAGATATGCTAAGCAACTTGGGAGTTTAAAACCATATCCTCATTCTTGTTTATTTGTTCAACTGGGGAATAAAGATTTGAGCAACTTCTCATGACTGGTCGGTGCTATGATGTGAAGAATTAGTCCACAAACAAGGGTCCGGTGAATGCTTCCCAAGGAAGGGACTATTTGAGCAGCTAAATAACAACAATGTTAAATGCAGAGGCTGGGGATCTGGCAATCTGGAAAAAAGTACATTGCTGTATGTGTCAGGGGGCCAGGATCCCAGCTGTTCCTTAAAATGCACACTGTAATTTTTACCATTTTATCAGTTCACCTAAGAAAATTAAATATCTTTCTTGTTTTACTGTCTATTCATCGTTAGCTTCCCATCACAATTCCCAACTTGTCCACATAAATACCACATAGTACTACACAAACCCTGCACAAAATATGAGAAACAAGTTTCAATTCCTTATATTACAGAATGTTTAAAAACATTCAGATGGTTTAGAATCAAGAGCTAGAAGAAAAAAATACACCAATTATGCGTCTGCTTCCTTCTGTAACAAAGCTGCACATACACAGGCGGTGCTTATTATGCCAAGATGTAGACATTTATTCCAAAAGAGCCCATTATCTTCAAGTGCTATTACACAAAGCTCCTCAAATTATCCCAATAATGAATGTGCCTCTGAGGAGCTCAGTAGGAAGAAGGCTGGGTCCCAGCTGCAGCCCTGCTTCTAGCCATGTGACCCTGAGCAAGTCATTTTACCTTTCCCGAGCCTGGTTTCTCATGTGTCAAAAAGATGAAGCTATTCTTCACAATCTCTGAGTACCCTTCTGAGTATAAAATCCCATGGCTCCATGATACAGTAAAATGTCAGGATTCCTTCCTTCATCATTCTTTGGGTTTTTTGCTCCACTTTTTATATTCCTTGCTAACCTTCCTTGTAGCACTAAGTATCTGTTCTCATGGAGACTTGGCAGTAAACACAACCTATCTGTCAAAAATATTTAATTCAGGGTTTTCCCAGTCATGCATAGTATAGGAACAAATTCAAGGATTCGCTCTGGGAGCTGTAACTTCAGGGGGGATACTTGTAATGTCAAACTTTAAAATATGTACGTGAAAACTAAAAAGTGAGCATTATCAAGTAACTGATCAAGTTGCCTTAATTTTCTGTAGATCCAAATTTAGAAATATAAAATAATGCCATGCTATGTATGGCTTCTAACCATCAGTACTGTGTTATTCCCCTATTGTAGGCGACTGAAATTATGTAAATTTAGTCCACTGATTTGTAAAATAATATTTGGCCCTTAAAATGCAAGCTATTTTCAATATAAATTATCTCTTGTTTGACTGGTAGTACCAGTCACTTTAGTTATATGAAAAGTACTCAAAGTGTGGGGCTCAGAATGCTAAATTATAATTTAAACATTATTTGGCATAAGGTTGTGCCACTAAGTGACTTCCTGGTTATCTTCACAGGGCAAAGTGCCATCTACCCAAGGAACTGAAAACTGACTATATTTTCATTAGTTGGAAATTTCCCCTCATCTCCTCCTTTTCTCCCAGTCATCACCAGCCACTAAACTTTCTTCATCAGTATCTATTTCTTTAGTTGGAAACAGTTTAGAAACAATATTGTGTGGGACCCCTAGACATCTAGATGTTAGACAAGTAGTGATACAAATAAGCATATTCAGGATCTCTCTCAAATTAAGTAGAGTTAATAACTGTGACTTCCATAATTAAATAAAGCTTTGTACCATTCTGTCAACATCACGCAGAATGGGCTGGTGTGACCAGGCTCCCTCCCCACATGTTCCTACATATAGCTCCCCAAACATAGACATGCTAGATAAAACAAGACAACATCACAATTCAAGCCTAGCACAAAAGATAGGTAAAAATGTAGGAAGCAGACACCAAGAAGCCAAAGTCAGAGCAGTGTGTCATAGGGGCCGGAAGGGGAAGCCCTAGGGACAACTAACTCAAGGACAAGCAGTTCAACCTGGGCCCCATCAGGCTAGGAGCCGAACTGGACCTTGGGAGTGAAGGTTAGAACTGAGAAGCATGGCCTGCTCTAGGGAAAAGGGAACAGAAAAACTCCCCACTAATGTGCAAAAAGCTTGAGGAAGGCTGCTGTTTGTGTGGGGCCTTGGGTTAGAAAACAGTCACCAGAAATCAAAACCCAAGTTCTGTGACATGTGGGTATACAATTTGAATTTATACTACTTGCATGGTGGGGAAGGCCAAGAAACAAGCCTTAAAATTGTCCCAGAGCTATTGACACCTTAGGGTCCAGAGGAAGGAATTCCAACTGAGGGGATCGGAGAAGGCCTCTAGTGGTATTTAAGTCACAGCTTGGAGGATAAACAGAATTTTAACAGACATAATTAGGGGAGGAGTATTCCAGGTAAGACCTACTGGGCAAACAGACATAATTAGGGGAGGAGTATTCCAGGTAAAGACCTACTGGGCAAAGTCACAGAAGGGGTTATGTGCCATAAGGGGGTGTGTGAAGTGGGACTAGTGAGAATGGCTGAATGGGGGTAGATTAGAGAGACAATATAGTCAAAGCTTTTTCACTGTAAAAATAGTATTGTATTCAAGTTGATCGCAAATGTCATAATGTATAAGGCAAGTAACCAAGGCTTCTTTCTTTCTGCTGTATAATGAATAGTATGAATAATGAATGATATGAATGAGTAAAAGGATTATTTAATACTGGCTAACCTCCCCCTGAGTTTTCATGGACTAAATTATTGCTCACCTTCAGATAGATAAATCTTTGGTGCTGGTGCTCACCATGCCACTTTCTATAGAGAAGACCAAATGAGAGCAGCTCAGTCTTCATGTAATTTGGGGCATTAGTCCTTGTTATTTTCAACTTAGGGTGCATATTTGCAACCACTGTTTGTCTGGTATGTCTCACTCAATCATAAATAATCACTGAATCTCAGTTTTAGCTGCCTTAGGAGATCACTACTTACCCCCTGATACCTTCCCTGGGATCTCCCCAAACTATATTTTATGTAGTCTACATTAAAAGTCAAATCATACTATAAAGAGCCTTGCGAAGATATATGGCTTGCTGTTTTGCATGATGGGGTGGGTGTCACATAGAAACTTAATTTCATTAATAAGCTTTTTCAATAAAGAGCCAAATAGTAAATATTTAGGCTCTGTGGGGCTACGTGCAGTCTCTATCACATACTCTCTGTCTTTTGTTTGTTTTTATAATATTTAAAAAAAAAAGTAAAAACCACAGGGCACCTGGGTGCCTCAGTCAGTTAAGCATCTGCCTTCACCTCAGGTCATGATCCCAAGGTCCTGGGTCAAGTCCCGTGTCAGGTTCCCTGCTCGGCGAGGAGTCTTGTTCTCCCTCTCCCTCTGCCCTTCTCCCTGCTCATGCTCTCTCTCTCTCTCTCTCTCTCTGAAATAAATAAAATCTTTTTAAAAAACATAAAAAACATCTTAGCTCATAAGGCATACAAAAACAAGTGAAGACCAGATTTGGCCCACCAGCTGTAGTTTACAAAGCCTTGCTATAGATTAATCCAAGGAATACAACATTTTTGGCATTTAATTACAAAGAAGTCCAGAGCTAGCATGAGTGAATGCCTGAGACCCTGAGGGATGACTGTTGGAGTGCTGAGACCAGCTAACAGCGAATGTTAGGAACGCAAGACCATGCTTGCCTGAGCAATGAGAGCATCCATCAAAAGGAAATCATTTTCAAAGTGAAACCATGCTTGCATGACGAACAGCAGAATATCAATCCAAACAGATGTGTAGGAGGCAATGGAAAGTCAGAACCATGGAACAGTAGATTATTAAAAGCAAATGAACTTAAGTGTCAGAGAAGATGTATAAAATAGCTAGAATGGAAGGTTAAGAAAGACCCTGTATCAAAATGAAACTGTACCCTGATGCATCACACCCCCCAATTCGAGTCATTTAAGACCAGCTGACCACCTATTATAATTATAAACTTATATGTAAAATATCAAGCTCTGATTCTGGAGAAAAGGGGAAGAATGTTGAGAAAGAGTAAGAGATAAGAGAGAGGAGAATAAACGATAAAGAGATAAAAGAAAGGAAAGGTATGAAGGAAAAGGAAAGGAGGGGAGAGAAAGGTGAAAGGATAGGAGAAGAACAATAGCATAACATCTAATAAATCTTTAAAGATGACCATTGGCATTCGTCTTAAACCTAAAGATGCTGACAGGAACAACCACCACCAAAGTATCTGTTTTTCTTTCTCTTCATTTCCTCCTACAAGGAGGTACAACATAGCGCCAGGATTAGTCACATGACCATACCCCGCTGCAGGGAGGCTGGGAAGTGATAAAATAAGCGAATTGCCTTATCAGAAGGAAAGGAGCCATGGTGTTGCGGAGGCTGTGACAGTCCTTGCCACACGTGGCTAATGTAATTTGCGCCTCATTGTGGTGATTGAATATTTTTCACCGAAGCCAGAGATCTGAAACCACAGGATATTTAAGAAGTGTTCAGAGCCATAGGCATGTGATTGGTCAAAGTATTTTGGTGGACAGACATTAGTCAACATTACTGCATTAAATAGAAATGAATGTGCATAAAATGTACTGCTCTTTTTAGCTGTTCAAAAAAACATGACAATAACCTTGACAGAACAATAGTAATATTAAAGGTAAGCTCTTTGAAATGAAAACAATTTAAAAGTACTGTTCAACAGGGAGAATATATTCACAATACATATACCTGACAAAAGATTTGTATCCAGGTTATCTAAAGAACTCTTAGAACTCAACAATAAAAAGGCAAACAACCCAATTAAAAAACGGGCAAAAGATTTAACAGACACTAAAAATGAGATATATAAATGGCCAATAACTGCATAAAAGGATGCTCAATGTCATCAGTCACCAGGGAAATACAATTAAAACCACAATGGGATTCCCGTATACATGCAATAGAATGGCTATTGGTAAAAAGGCAACCAAGTGTTGTCAGTAGAGAAACATGGAACTCTTTTCATTGCTGATGGAAATGCAAAGTAGTATAAGCATTTTGAAGAACAACTTGGCAGTTTATAATGAAGTTAACATGCAGGCCAGCAATATTACTCATAAGATAGTGAAGAGGACTCAGAGGATGATGAGGACATGCAGGATATGGATGAGATGAATGACTACAATGAGTCACCTGATGATGGAGAGGTCAACGAGGTGGACATGGAAGGCAATGAACAGGATCAGGACCAGTGGATGATCTAGGTAGACAAGGCAGGGTGGCCTCAGGGAAATTCCAGGCTAGACCAACTTACCCAACTTACCCATTGAGCCAGTGGTTTTTGTTCAGGTGCAACAGTGGGGGATAATACTTCCCCCAGAGGAATAGCTACTACTTTTTCATGCAAAGCCAAGATGCTGCTGGACCAGGATGGATGCCTTCTTGAATATACCATTTCCATGGCCTAAGCAAGGCTTAGTGGGCCCTTCCCACATTGTTAGTGGTTGAGTCTAAGTCGACCGACCTCACAATGGGAATGTCAGAGTCAAAAGACCCCCATGAACCAAGCACTCAGTGTTGACAAGAGCTAGATAGCAAATTAATACTTGCTTTTCAAAAGGAGTGTACCTGGTAGCCATGTCAGGAAAGTAAAATCTAGCTGAGAACTGCCTCTTAACCAGAGGTCCCAACAACAAAATAGGTCATAGAGACATGTAGCTCAAAGGGATCATAGGCTTTTTTGTTGTTTCTGTTGTTTTTAAATTCCACTTAAAGGGTGGTTATTTGTACACTAGCCCACATAAAGGACCAATTAAAATACCCATGAGACACATACTATCTCTAATATCCAAATAAGACAATAAGGTGCTGGGTCTACATTATGATGGTGAGTAGCTGAAGAAAATTGAGAAAACTGCTGTGTAGCAATATTTCCTTGACTGATGAAAGGATTGAACATTGTGACTCCATTCCTATGCCCCCTCCCCCAAATTTACTCTGTGAGCAGCCCCCTGAATTTTGTCAGAATTTATTCAGCCACCCCTACTGGCAGGCATGTGATAATATCACAGTCAGGACCATTGAGACTCAGGCTTCTGACTTGACAACCAACAGGATATCATCTGTATAGTAAAAACTTCAGGCATCAGAGGGTAGAGGCATTCATACAAATCTCAATTCACTAAATATCAGGGTAGTTTGTCCAACTAGCACCACTATATATGAGGTTCTTCCTGATCAGGAGAATCCCCTCTGGCATTTATTAGACAGGGATGTACAAGAATATAACATCAACTTATAGATTCGTATATAGAAGCAACAAGAACAGACCATTGAATCGGCCCAAAGGGCCCCATCCACAAGGTTGTGTTAGCTTCCCTTCCCCACTGTGTGCCCTGCCCAAACACACAGGACTTTATAAGATGAGAATGTGTTGGCTCTATCCAACAGAGTTTAAAAGTTTGAAGTCCTTCCTTCCCCAAAGTTCCTGACATACTCAGATGGGTGTGTATGGCCTCCAGTTCCCTTTGTAAATAGGGAGGCCTTGGTCCAGTCCCAATAGTCTTTCTCTTAAAAGCAGCTGAGGTAAGGGTCAAGGAACAGAGAGAGGTTAAGGGGAGTACAGAGTGACTCTGCACCCGTACTCAAGACTTTGTATTTACTTTTACTTTGAATTTACTTTTGGTTTCAAGTAACTGCCTGTGTCACCCAAACAAATTAAGTTCTAATGGCTTTAGTCTGTCTAAAACTCTCTATTCTCACTGTGGACACCATTTATTTCCACTTCAGGGATTTACTAACTCAATAGCTATAGCTACATTGTCTTTAGGCTCTGGCCACAGTACTTGTTGCCCCATTGTCACTACAATATTTCTTCTTCTTTCCACCCAGAGGCAAGTGAGTAACCAAAATTCCACAAGTGGCTTGTTTTAGAGGCATGTCTTCACTCAGCCTCTAAACATAGGTTAATAGGTATGATAGTGGGGACCCTTACTAATCCCCTTCACACACCTTGCTCAACATTTGGATAAGAGCATTTGTTGCCAGATTCCAGAGAGTCCTTTCATATTCCTCAAACTGACCCATGTGGTTCTCTTTCTTTCTTTTCCAGAAAGCCAGGTCTCTGTCAGCATCTTATATTCTCACCAAAAACTGCCAAAACTATGAAGGGTCTGAGATTTTACCCTATACTTGCAAACTAATAAGGTAGTCTGCCATGGTTTCATGGAGGGTGGCAGAAGACACTAGACTCCAGGTGCTATAGACTGAATGTGTCTTCCCAGATTTCGTATGTTGAAACCTAATTCCCAATATGATGGTATTTGGAGGTGGGGAATTTCTAAAGTGATTAGTTTATGAAAGCAAGAGACTTCACGAATGGGGTTAGTGCCTTTATAAAATTCGCCCCCAAGAGATCGCTTCCCCTTTAGGGGTTGCGAGGACACGGTGAGCGTCTACAAAATCATCTATGAACCAAGAAGAGAGCTCTCACCAGAATCTGAATCTGCCTTGATTTTGGACATTCCAGAGCAGTGAGAAATAAGTTTCTGTTGTATATAAGCCACACAGAAAAAATGATAGTTTTTCATAGCAGCTTGAATACACCAAGAAACCTGGGTCACAGATAAAATAGCCTAATACAGCACAGCAATTAGCATGAACTTCACGCTCGTGTCACTTCTCCTTGCTCCTCAAATGCAGTGGGGAAAATGTAGAGGAGCCCAAGTGAATGTTGCACACACATTGGGTTGTACTATAACTCAGGAACCCAGGGCTTAGGGAACCCAAATCTTTTGTATTGGACAAGAAGCAAATTGGCCTGCATTCTACTGTAGAGGGAGACAGATTCTAACTTTCAAGGCTGTTTGCTGTACAAACATCCTTGAAAAGACATTTCAGAACAAAAGGGCGGTTAGTGCCTCTGCCCACAAGACAGGCAGAAATGCAAGACATTCATGAAGAATTGTCTCTGAACATTCAGTACTCCTCTCCTCTTGATATTCTCTTGTTTAATTGTTAATTATCTTTTGCTCCAACCGGAACATAAACTGCCTGAGAGCAGGGCCCTACTCTGTCTTGGTCTCTCCCTTTACCCTACCATCTAAAACAGCACTAGTCACAGAGAAAAAACTCAATAATACATGTTGAATAAATAAATCTTGTGCTTCAAAAGCCAGCTTAGATGACTCGTCTTGAGAAGAGCCATAACAGACCCCTGGAATTGAGATTTAGTGTTCAGGCATCTGGGCTTTCATAATACTTCTTATACTTACAGCATGGCACTTGTAATTGAACATTTTATGATGTAGTTCCTTTTATTCATGTTTGTTTGTCCAGATTGAAAAATCCTTGAATGTGAGGATGGAGTCTTATTTAGAGAGCTTAGGCTAAGATGAAGCAAGCGAAGCACCTCGGGTGTGAAATTTAAAGAGGCATTTGCTCTCAAGTTCACGCAAGTGTGCCACAGTGCCTTGCTTGCCTGACCCTAATCCAGCCCTGCTTATTCATCTTTGTATCCTCAGTATCCATTAAAGTGGCTCTCATCTAATAGAAGTTCCATCAATGTTTGTTCCGCTAAAATTAATAGAATTTAAAAGATGACAAATGAAAAGATCTTTAGACCCATTTTGCTTAGTTTTCTATACCTGATATTTGCCCTTTGCTCCTTCAGAGTCATGCTCTATCATTCTCTGTCCCACCTCATGGCACTGAAGGCTGATATATATGAACTGCATCAAAAGGCACTCTTGCCTAGAGCTTCTAGGTGGGGTTGGTCAATGGGGACTCCCAGTAAGAGTTGAAAGAGCAAAAGGAGAATGTACTCGTAGTTTTTATTCCCTCAGCTCCCTCCCTGGGATTAGCTTTGTCTCCAACAAAGACATAGCTCTAGTCAGTTACTCTCTTCAGGTTCCAGTAATTGCTCCCTCTCCTTGCTCCTTCCTGTCTGAGATGGGCAATGGCTCCCCATTGTGGCTAGCTCTGGAAGGCATTCCTACACCTTTTTGTTTCCTTCAACCCTGCCTGTACCTTTTTGTGTAGTTCATTTATTAAAACTCTCTCGATTACCTCATTTGAGTGTACTTTTTTCCCTAGTGGGTCTCCAAAAGAATGCAATATTGGGCCTCAAGAAAGAGTCTTATAATACACATGGGGAAAAGCAAAGATATAAAATACACATCTCCTAAATTTTTTTAAATGAAAGATGCCATTTTAAAAGAAAATTTGACAGCAACTATGTATTTGATTTCAACCAAATGGATTTAATTTCAATAGCTCATGATACCTAAAGCTGATGAAGTAATAACATTAGGTCAAAAGGGAACTTTTTGAAGGCTGGAAAGACTGGTGATGTATTAGGGATGATGAATGCTGGAGGGTGGGGATATTTTTATAATTCACCTTTATCATTAATAAATTAATAGCAAACCTATACATCAAAATTCAAATGTTCAATTAAAAGATTACATAGGACCTTAGATGACTCCAAGAATTATTAGACCATAAAGACTTAAAGAGTCTGGAAACTAAATGATGCCTATTCAAAACACTTTTAATTATTTTAATGATTAATAGTATAAGTATGAATAGTCTTAATACAAAATGGAAAAATGGTCCTGGCTTGTAAAAGGAAAGCTTTAATTGAATAGAAAAGGGTTAAAGTTGATATACTGTTTCATCTGTGAAAGTCAATTACTGAAAAGTAGCAGAGCAAATTGATTAATAGGTGGCTTTAACAGTGGTTTTTATGCTTTGGTCACTACACGTAGAGTGAGGGGTGGTAGAAATCCTACTAATTAAATTCATAATATCTTAATAAACCCAGAGAATTTGGGATAACAGCAGTTTTGTTTAATATGGGGCTGATGTGATTCTCCCTTTTAATAGTGTCTTTTTAAAAAAAAAAAATCTTTGGATAAAATAGGAAAGGCAATTCCTTAACCGTTTCTTCTAAACCTTTCTCCTCCGCAAGTGATCACCTCCGGAAAGAACACAATTGCCTGTTAAATTTTAAGCATGTTTAGACGATGCAGAGCAGAATTGAATTATTATGCAGATAATTGAATCCCTGAGCTTTTCTCTTTATGCAAAGACTCCAGATAATTGATGCAAGGATGAATTATCCAGATGATGATCTCATTTCTGGACTTTGCTTTAGTAACTGCAGATTAAAAGTCAACCAACATTTACTGAACAGCAGCTGATTCCAACGTTTTCCATATGCGTCTTAGTTAATTTTCCCGACACCTTCGTGGTGCATGTGTCAACTGCATTTTACAGATGAGGGAACACAAGATCAGAGAGGTTGATAACTTGCCACAGAGTTGGAGTTTAATCCACACCCCTACACGTTTGGCCAGGCATAGTGTCCTCCAAACCACGTAGACACATAAATGAAACTTGAACGTGGGTGTCAAAGCCACAAACTCCAGGTAAACACCAGCACCCCAGAAATGTGTTTGCTCCACTGAAGTTCTAATTGCAAATGCCTTGAACACCACTGAGGAGTCTGTCTCCAGGCCCTCTGGAGCAAAAGCCAGGGGGGTAAGTTTGTAACAAAGTTGCTTTGTTTTCTTCATCTGTTACCTGTCACTTTCTACGAAACTTTTTTACCTGATTCTTTGAGAAACAGAAGAAATGTTATGACATTCACTGGTCAGCAGGTAAAAAGAGTCTCACAATTTACCTAAGGAACATAGAGAAGCTTTCTGGAAGACTGCATTTCCCTTTGCCAATGTTACAGATAAACATTTTATTTTACGTATGGAAGATCAAAGCTCTGAAAGGGAACAAACAACAATTTAAAATTCCAATGCCTGAGGGGGGAAAAATGTATCAAAAGAGATAATTCTTCCTGCGCTTACTGTCTCCTATTTAGAGAAAAAAGAATGCATACGATTGAAAATATATGAGAAAACTGAAAGAAGCAGGAGATGGGGAGAGACGGAGCAGAATAGCTGTTGCCTAGAAAAGAGCAGATGGTTCTCAGTCGGTAAGAATACCAATCGCATTCCAGTGGTGTGTGACTGAGTAGAGCCAAAATAAATGACATATTGGTCCAGAGAGAAAACTGCCACAAGTAGAAGCTGGCCAGAGAAATGAAGAGCTAGAGGATACATTCAAGGAAACACGGTTTTCATTTGCGTTTTCCCCTTGGTGTGACTTTGCACCGTATGTTCCTCCTCTCCTGCATGTTGAACAATGGCGTGAGCTTCTTTCTAGACCTTCATTCAGCAGCACACCCCAAAGTCGTCTCAGTAGGTGCCCAGCAGAAGCCAATCTGTACAATAGCACCCCCCCCAAGAGGTCATGTAGTCCATTTCCTATCCCACCTCCCTGCCTTTCTCAGCCCATAAATTACAATGACCTTCATCAGAAATAGTCTTGAGCAAGCATACACTTCTTTTTTTTTCCTCCAAGGAGCCGCTAGAGTAAAACTAGAAAGAAGGATCAACTAGTCTTTCTGAATTATTAAACCCATTAGAAAGCAGGCAGTTTCTATGTTTATTCATTTATTCTTCGATTGTTTAACCAGTGCCTAGTCATTTCCAGATGCAATGCCAGGTCCTGGCGTTTCTGAGGATGGCGTGGTTGGGTTTCCGACCTAGATGGGAAGACAGGACACACAACCCGCTGCAGGTAGGGGATTTCCAAGATAGGAACGCCAGTGTAGGAGAGCACAAAGAAGTTTAGGAACTTTACTATTCAAAATACGCTCTTTCATAATTGATGGTGCTGTTCCTTGCAAATAAACGTGTTGCAAATCCAAACTGGTCTCCAGCCGCAGAGTGCTGCCTACAACCATCCCCCATCTATAATTCCAACGTCACTTCTGAACAAACTGCAAGCAGCCTTGGTCACGTGGGATGGCTTCGATAAGCAGTGCTCCTTTACAGTGAAGAGAGGCTCTCCCTACCTGAACAGTTTCCAAGTGAGCAAACCCTGACTCGGTTGTCACAGCTTCTTAATGAGTTCCTTCACATGTAGAGAAATCTTTTCTTATTTTAGCTGTTTTGTGGGGGGGGGGGGGGAACACAATTCAAAAAAAGAAAACTGCCCACAAAGTATTTAATGCCTCACTCTAATACGGAGAAGGTACAGTAGAAGATGTGCATGGATGAGGTCAGTTTTTCCTTTTATTAAGCTTGCAGGAATCCTGCAAATGGGGACTCCTCAGCACAGAGAAGAGAGTTTCTCTTTCTTTCCCTAGCTGGTTTCTCCTCCTGTTAAGATTTCAAAGTGGAGAATATGGTCTCTTGCTAGCAGCACTACCCCCGCTTCCAGTGCCGGCTAATGCTTCCTCTGGGGGGAGGGGGAGGGGCGGGGGAGCAGAGAAGCAGGAGAGACTTTCCTTCAGCTGCTTCTCCGTGACCCTTCCTCCTGCTGCAGAGACAGCAGGCATGGCAAATAGGGATATTCCCCTGCCTCTTTGCCGCCCTCTTATTCTACTCTATCTGCCTTGCAAAAAGTCACAGGTCACCAAGTGCATAATCCATCATGGTATTTTGACAGAATACCTTCAACCCTGCTGAGGAAAGACACCAGGTCATTAAGGGCTTTCAACCCAGAGAGGGAGGAACCCGATTATATATGAACCAAATTACCTCTCTCGGCCATAAGGGATATTAATGTTGAAATGGATTTCCTAGAGGCTGTTGCAGAATCCTCCTGCCAGGACCCCTTGAAGAAGAGAAGCAATACCACCTGTGTCTAATAGACGAGGGAAGGAGAAGACCTTGGGGGTGAACAGTTTAGCCCCCAAATTTTCTTCCAGTCTCAGACTTCTATTAAACTTCTATTCAATATGAGTCATAAGTGCTTTTGGAAAGTGTCAGCCATGAAGTGAAACAAACTGCTGATCATTTACCTTCACTTAGATCACTTTGGGGTATACATCAGTTGTTGATGAGAAATGACAAAATTAATGGAGACTGTCTCCTGAAGAGAAATTGCTACCTCCCTTTCTGTTCCCTGTAGGCTTTCATAACCAGGAGAATCAGTTACCAGAAAGCCTGATGGAGAAAACAAAGTTAAGGAATAAAAACAAGAAGAAATGATCTTTAAGTCAGTGACCCCATTTTATCCCCTTCTAAACCACCACAACTGCACTCAACGTTTATATCGATTTAAGTAAAAACGTGAATTGGGCCACTAGTTCCCATTGATTAATCACACTGAGAGACAAATCAGCCAAGAAACCAATTGAATTAAAAGGCTTCTTTATTTGTTGAACAAGATAAATAAAACCTAGGAACAATCCTTTAACATAGACAGTTATGACTCAGTTGTAAACACTCAGCACAAAACGATCTGGAGGCTACGGAGAGAAATGACAGCTATCATTATTATTGTTAACATTACTAGTTGCTATTATGGCCACATTTTATAAAAAGCTTATTAAAAATAGATGTGCCACAGTAAAACTTATCACAAGAACTTAAAATCTAGTTAGGAAAAAAGAAAGATTCAGACTTCCCTGATTGTGCTTTAATAAAATTAACATTTAATACGTTCTACTATGTAATTTTTTGGTCCATGACTGTGACTAAAAGGTTAAGCAGACCTTTACATTCTCAGAAAAGGAAAAAGAGATAAAGAAATCAGGATGCTGCAGCAAAATAAATACCATTCTAGTTGATAATTATCTATCACACAATACAGTAACTTTCAATTAACTTGGTCACAGTTTAATTAAAACCTAAGTTTTATTCGATCAGATCTCTGGGAAGCTGGTAATTTGCATTTGCCTTGTGCTTAGATTGTGTATTTTGTTCACCTCTAGTTTTTATTACGAGGTAATTCAGTAATGATTGCTTGCGACTGGGCCCTGGTAGTCACAAAATTTATCACCTTACCATAGAATGACCTCTGCTCACCTCTCCTTAGGTTTCTCTAACTTGTTTTATTCATGAAGCACTCTTGTTCCAGGAGGCCAAATACAGTTAGTTATCAGTGAGAAAGGTCAGCACTTGGCTTCAGACAGCTTATAAGTTAGTGATGCCACAAGGTATTGTTTCATCATATTATGCATTTTGGGCTGAATGTACTGGAAAATCAAAAGAGCAAACAAAAACAAGGCACTGTCCTTTCTGTGAAAAAGTCTGCGATCTGGTTTAGAATGGCATCTTTGTATCTTAACTCCCGTGGGGCCCCCAACCAGTCTTGCCTCCCCTGGCCTCTACTCCCTACTGCAGATCTACCTGGCACTCTTCCATCGCATCTATCTCCCTAAGACCTCTCTGATCTGTCACTCTCCTTAGGATAGTGGGAATCCAAACTCCTTGACCCTCAGAATCCACACAATCTGGGTCCCCATTGCATACATATCTTCTCCAGCCTCACCCTCCACAGCTTGCGATGATGGTGGCTCCAGCCTTTCCTCCCACCTGAGTCCCAGCCTTTGCTCCCACCTGAGTCTCCTTTAGTCAGCCATGTTCTACCTGCACTTCAAGTTCAAGTTCTCTTTCTCCACAAAACTTGTCAGAATATCCTAGCCCTCAACCTTTGCTCCCTTTCACATTCATGGGACTTTCTAGGAACAATCTTCGCTGCTTTAGCAAAGATTTCATTTAGCGATCAGTCTGCCTAATTAAATCGTGTTTTCCTGTGCAGAGGCCAGGATTTACACCTTCTTGATATCCCCCTGCCCTGTCCCAACATGATTTTTCCATACCCAGTAGTCTTCAACAAATGCCAATAAGTCATGTGAATGATGATAAACATGGTAAGTATTCGATGATGTAATGCCTTAAAACATTCCTAATATGTTGACATGTACAACTATTGTATTTTAAATTTACTTATGTCTTGCGTCTCCCAACTACACTATATTCTCTCTGAGAGTCTAGATCGTATCTTCTACTTTTTTGTTTCATTCCAAATTTCTAGCGTAGCACTGTGCAAACTGAGATTAGAGATTTACCAGATAATTATTGGTTTAATTTAATTAATTCGGTATAGCTGACACAATATCTGCAAAATGAAATACAAATATCTATGCCACTGCTAAGACTCTAAGTTAATTACTAGTCTTCAACAATGTTAGGAGACAGTCCTTGTATTGACATTTCACTTCTCCATCTAATGAGTTATTTATTTAATTAATAGCTACTTGCCCATTAGAATCCATTAGCATATCAAAATTGTTTTTTTCTGAGACTTGCCAAAAAGAATAAATTGCACATGTGTTTACTCTATGAGTCTTAATTGTATTACTTTAAGATGTATTACATTTCTTTGATGATCTAGGAGTCCCTAACTAAAATAACAAATTAAGTATATCGAACATTGGCTTTATAACTCCTTTGTAAAAAGCAAGCATAATATGTGAATTTACTGATGTTTTAACTCTTTTCTGAATTAAATCAAGACAAAATAAATAAATTTGATTCTATTGGACTTCGACTGGTGTATGTAATAGACGCACAAGTGCACGAAGATACGCTTGGGTTAATGTCAGTTGCATTTCCAGGGGTTTCCATGATTGAGTTTCAGGTTATTTGTTTCTTAGGGTTTTTGTTACTTATTGCTTATGTCAGATCAGAAGAAGAAGGCTTTGCTGATTATGACATTCTTAGCTGCAATAAAGTTCTGTGTTGGAATCATCTTGGCTTCTACTCACTACAAACAGTCCATTCTCCATTGAAATGATAACATGCTAAGAAAAAAGAAAGGTTGAGTTTCATTCTTCTGTATATAGCTGCCTAATTTTCCCAGCACTATTTATTTAAGAGATTGTCTTTTTTCCATTGGGTATTTTTATTCTTGCTTTGTCGAAGCTTAGTTGACCATAGAGTTGAGGGTTCATATCTGCGATTTCTATTCTGTTGCATTGATCTATGTGTCTGTTTTTGTGCCAGTACCATGCTGTCTTGGTGATCACAGCTTTGTAGTAAAGCTTGAAATCAGGCAACATGATACCCTCCAACTTTGTTTTTCTTTTTCAGCATCTCCTTGGTGACTCAAGGTCTTTTCTGGTTCCATACAAATTTTAGGATTGTTTGTTCCAGTTCTTTGAAAAATGCCATTGGTATTTTGATCGGGATGGTATTGAAAGTATAGATTGCTCGACTATTCTCTTACACCATACACAAAGACAAACTCAAAATGAATGAAAGACCTAAATGTGTCTCACATTAAAATCCTAGTAGAGAACATAAGCAGTAACCTCTTCGACATCGGCCGTAGTGACTTCTTCAAAGACCATATCTCCAAAGGCAAGGGAAACAAATCAAAAATGAACTATTGGGACTATATCAAGATAAAAAGCCTCTGCACAGCAAAGGAAACAGTCAACAAAATGAAGAGGCAACACACGGAGTGGGAGAAGATATTTGCAACTGACACTACAGCTAAAGGACTGGTATCCAAGATCTATAAAGACATTCTCAAACTCAATACCTCAAAAAACAAATAATCAAATCAAAAAATGGGCAAAAGACATGAATAGACACTTCTCCAAAGAAGACACGAATGGCTGTGTCTAACAGACACATGAAAAAATGTTCAACATCATTAGCCATCTGGGAAACGCAAATCAAAACCACATGGAGATACCACCTTACACCATTAAGAATGGCAAAAATTAACAAGATAGGAAACGACAAATGTTGGAGAGGATGTGGAGAAAGGGGAACCTTCTTAACACTGTTGGTGGGATTGTAAGATGGTACAGCCACTTTGGAAAACAGTATGGAGGTTCCTCAAAAAGTTAAAAATAGAGCTACCCTATGACCCAGCAATTGCACTACTGGGATTTACTCCAAAGATACAGATGCAGTGAACAGAAGGGGCACAAGCACCCCAATGTTCATAGCAGCAATATCCACAACAGCTAAACTCTGGAAGGAGCCGAGATGCCCTTCAACAGATGAATGGCTAAAGAAGATGTGGTCCATATATACAGTGGAATATTACTCAGCCTCAGAGAAGGTGAATACCCACCACTTGCATCGACATGGATAGAACTGGAGGGGATTATGTTAAGTGAAATAAGTCAAGTAGAGAAAGACAATTATCATATGGTTTCACTTATATGTGGAACATAAGGAATAGCATGGAGGACATTAGGAGAAGGAAGGGGAAAAGGAAGGGGGGGAAGTCAGAGGGGGAGACAAACCATGAGAGACTATGGACTCTGGGAAACAAACTGAGGGTTTCAGAGGGGAGTGAGGTAGAGGGTGGGTTAACCCAGTGATGGGTATTAAGGAGGGTACATATTGCCAGGAGCACTGAGTATTGTATGCAAACAATGAATCATGGAATACTACATCAAAAACTAATGAAGTACTGTATGGTGACTAACATAATAAAAATAAAATAAAAAAAGGTAAATAGCAGAAGCAAAATAAATCAATGTCCAAGCCTACCTAGTAAGCAAACAAACCAAGCCATTGTCTTGAATCTGGGCAGACTGAGCTTAAAATGGCTGCTGTGAGACACACTGAAGAATTTGATGTCATTTGCTCTACTTCTTGGAATTTATATACTGAAAGACTTCACTTTGTCTTGAAGACACAGAGAAACATGAACAAAGAGAAACATGAACAAAGGAAACCATGGTCATGTTTTTATCAAGACTTAAGTGCAGTCCACAGCCAGGTCCCTTACCACTCCTGTTTCAGTGAGGACCAGATCATTTAATGAAATTACTGAATTATTAAAGAAGCACTTCTCACCAGCCCATCAGTCACTGTTTAGGGATTTATATTTCACAAACAAAATCAATAGTCTCGTGAGGACGTTGCTGCTTATATTGCAGAGCTGCACCATCTGTCAACACTGGAACTTGGGGAAATTTTTATATGACATACTACTATGGAGGCATCTTATATGCAAACACCTTAAAAATAAGTCACTATGAGTGCCTCTTAACTACACCAAACTTGACACATTTAACAGTCTCAAGGAAAGGGCACAGTTCATGAAACTATTAACATTCTCAGCAGCCAAGGCTATTATGGATGCAAATAGTAGTCTTACCACCTGGGTCAACTAATACTGGAAATGCCCAGTGCACAAAAAACTACAGGTTCGAATTCTGCAAAGGGCAACCCCCACTTCTTTCATTTGCACAACACATGTATGTATGCATTTATGCATAAGCATGTTCTGTGTGCATTCAGGCTAAATCAAAGGTCCAGGAGTATGTATTCATATCACTTGACACCAGATGTTTTACTCACTCCAATATCAGAAATCATGGGGAGGTGTATTTTCCTCAGAGGGTGAAGAGGGTTAGGAGACAGAATTTTTGCCACAGAAGTCATGTGCAAGGTTGAAGCTAATTCTGATTATAGAATGTGTCAGAAGGGCCCCAAAGAACTTCCTCACCCCCTCCACCATGTGAAGACACACCAAAAAGCCATCTATGAACCAACAAGTGAGCTCTCACTAGACCACAAATCTGCAGGCACTCTGATCTTGGACTTCCCAGCCTCCAGAGGTGTGAGAAATAAATGTTTGCTGCTTAAGCCACATAATCTATAGAACTGTTATAGCAGCCCAAATAAAGAAAGACAGAAGGATTCTAGGGAGAATTTGTGGACCAATCATTAGAGCACTGCAGCTTCAGATGGGTTTTAACAGGTGTTTCAAAATCTCTTCTAAGAAAACAGAAGTGTACAAGGTGAACTAGTGTCCATTCTTCTGAATTCAGTCATTATACCAGTGTCCTTAGGGAAAAAAAAGACATAATGTTCTCAAACCACTCAGTGTACATTGCATGCACTGTACTCCTATTTGCTGGCTATAGATTACTCATCGTTTATGGATGTCTACAGTGCATCAAACGCTATTCTGGGTCTGATAACACAGTGGCAAGCAAAACAGACAAGATCCATGCCTTCACAGAGCTTCATTCTGGTTGGGGAAATGGAAAATAAGTATATTAATAAAAATAATACAGTCTCATGCTGATAAAGACTATAAATAAAGGACTAGTAAGGCAATGCAATGACATTCTGAATTAAGAGAACCTTTAAAAAGCATTATAAAAGTTATCTGAGAACAAAAATCCATGTCCTGTTTATAAGATCCCTGGAGTCTAATGCCATGTGTATAGTACTTAGTAGGAGTACAACTTTCTGCCTTTTTTTTCTTTAGCAGTTGTTGAATTAATTCTAAATGCATAAAAAATAAGACATCAACTGAAGAGGAACTTTGAAAGAAAGGATTAGAAATTCACCTACAAAGCTTAAAATCCTTGGCAATCAAAATTCGAATGTAAATGGCAAGCAGCATGGAAAGCACTTCGAGTTGCTCTCTGCCAAAGGATGGAGGAGCTTCCAGCCCTCTGATCGGGGCACTTCACAAAAGCCTCCCCATTCATCTAAACCCAGTACACTCTGTGCTCCCTGGAAAGAAGAGAACATTGGCTTCACTTTGATTCAGATCTATTATGGCAGGACCCACAATTGCTTTGTTACTGCTGAACTTGAGGGAGATTCTAGGATGAAACCAAGGTGTTCAAAACTATTCAATGCTGAACCTTCAGCCACACCTCCTGAGGGGTCAACCAAGACACCAGGTGGAGAAAGGAGTCATCCTCCCACAGACAGCAGGCGGCTGAACCAGCGTCCCTTTGACTTGCCAATCAATAAGCACATTACAGGGACAGAAAGAGGCCATAGGTCCAAGGAGGAAGTGTCAGTTCATTTATTTATTTCTCTGAGTTGTTGGTATTAGCTCCCATAGACATGTTTCTTAGAGGAAGTAACATGTGGTGGTTTTGTAGTTCTTAATTGTAAGAAGACCTTGGGTTTGAGTCATGCTGGTCTCTATAACTGTAATTTAAAAACAAACAGGCAAATGAACCGCCAGGTCCTTAGAGCAGAGACACACTTTTGAAAACTCCTTAATTAGGGCAATATTTATATTGCCCCGTAACAGAGACTGTTTATTACAATTCAGGTTTCCTGTTTATTAGGATCACTAGTAGGAAATAACACCTCCGCTTCTACAGGACAACCCTCTGTCACAGAGAGAGCACCAGTCCCAGTGTTCGGTATGTGCTCACTCACACCCTGGTTCTGTGACTACTGACTTCATAGTCACATCTGGATTCAAATTTTGGCTCTTTTCTCTCTTAGCAGCACGAGTTTGGGATATTACCCATTGTCTCTGAGCTTCTATTCCCTCCTCCATAAAGTGAGGCTGACAATACAGACTTCAAAGACTTTATGATGGTTCAATAGTGATGTGTATTAGTTTGCTGGGGCTGCCATAACAAAATACTACTGACTGTGGGGCTTCAACAACAGAAATCTGTTTTCCCACAGTTCCGGAGGCTAGAATCCAAGATCAAGGTGCCAACACAGTTGGATCCCTCCAAGGCATCTCTTTTTGTTTGCAGATGGCTGCCCTCTTGCTACCGGTTCACCTGGTCATCCCCCTGGCCACATGTGGCTCCCTGCTGTCTCTTTACCTTCTTATAAGACACAAGCCATAAGGGATTAGGGCCCCATTCTAATGGCCTCATTTTAGCTTACTCACCATTTAAAGACCTTATCTCTAAATACAGTAACATTCTTAGGGTTAAAACTTCAACACATGACTTTGGGAGATACGATTCAGTCCATAACACAATGTTTATAAGATACCTAATAAATATGAGATTGCTTTTCTTTACTCCTAGTTTAGAGGTTGGCCTAGATGAGCAGATCTCCAAGTGTGGCCATGGATCCCTAAGGATTAAGAAGTTTCTTTCAGGGCATTTGTGAGATCAAAACAATTTTCACAATAAAGTAAGACTAAGGCATTATTTACCCATTTTTCAGTGCTGACTTTTGCACCGATGGTGTGAAAGCAGTGGTGGGTAAAACTGTAGCCCCTTGCCACAGATCAAAGCAGCGGCACTAAACTTTACTTGTAGTCATTATATTTTTCAACACCATGCATTCACAATAAAAACACATCAATTTCACTTAAAGATATCCATGATGAAGAAGTCAAAATTATTAATTTTATTAAATCTTGACCCTTGAATACATGAATTTTTAATATTTTGTGTGATGAAATGGGATATTCACATAGAGAGCATGTCTATTTCATACTAAAGTATGATGGTTATCTTAAGAAGAAGCCCTCATGCAGTTGTGTTGCAAGCTGACCTAAGCTGCCATTTTCATGGAGCAACAGTTTACTCATAAGACTTACACACCTACTTTGATTTGACAGTTTGACACTGGTATCTGATGACATTTTCTTGAAAGTGAACTAAATGACCTCTCAATTCAAGGTAAAACAAACAAACAAACAAACAAATACAACTTTTTCAGTATTTGTCACCAATGATAAAATTGGAACTTTCAGGCAAAAGTTAGAATTCTGGAAAACTTGTATCTGTTATCATGAGCTTAATAGCTTTCTAATACTTAGCTATTTTCCTGATATGACCAGTAGTGATATTTGAAGATGTGATTTTAAAAAATATTGTGTAAGGAAATGTGCTGAAATTTGGAAAAGCTGCATAATTTAGAGAAATAATATTTTCCAAATGACCAATGTACACTTTTACAAAATCATGCATAGGTAAAAGATTCACTCCAAGTAGAAGGTAAGTCAATAGATTTTTAAAGTGAAAGTTCACTGATTTAATTTCAGATTCTGTATCTTGTTGAGCTCTAGTACAATATTGAAGAAGAATACCTACAATATGTAGCATGACTATTAAAGTACACTTCTCTTTTCCAATTACATATCTGTGTGAAACCAGATATTCCTCATATACTTCAACCAAAACAACATATCACAACACAGTTAACACAGACACAGGTGTGAGAACCCAACTATTTTTTTTTCTTTAAAGACTTTATTTATTTGTAAGTGAGAGAGAGAGAATAAGTTGCGGGGGGAGTACAGGAAGAGGGACAAGCAGACTCCCTGCTGAGCAGGGCTCAATCCCAGGACCCTGGGATCATGACCTGAGCCAAAGACAGACACTTAACTGACTGAGCTGGCCAGGCACCCTTCCAACAATCTTCTACTAAGCAAGACATTAATTTACAAAAATGTAAAACAATGCCACTATTCTCAGTCAACTTCTTTTTGCTTTGGAAAATAGTGATTTTAGAAATATGCATGATATTTATGTTACCACATGATGGATTTATTATTTATAAATGAATATTAAATATATATTTTAAACACTTCTTAGCTTTTTTTTTTTTTTTTGACAGAGAGAGAGCACATACGTGCATGAGCGGGGAGGGGTGGGAAGGGAGAGAGGGAAAGAGAGAAGCTAAAGCAGGTTCCACACCTAGCATAGAACCCAACTTCAGAGCTGGATTTCACAACCCTGAATCATGACCTGAGCCAAAATCAAGAGTTGGACACTTAACCGGCTGAGCCACCCAGGTGCCCCCCAGCTTTAACTTCTAATACAGCAAATATTTATAGATATAACTCACATAAACAAAATCTCTTTAAAAAAAAGAAAACAAAACAAAATCTCTTTAGGGGTTCTCAGTAATTTTTCAAGTGTATAAATGGTTCCTAAGACATCTCTCTTATGCCTAATACTAGTAAATGCTGGCCTATATCAATGTTTCTACAGTACAATATACACACTATTCATCATACATGAGATGGTTGTAAGGGGGCATAGATATACTATAAAAATTTTATCATTATGAATTTATTTTAATTTTCTATGGTATATGATACTGGCTTACCATTTTTCATAGTTTTATAGTTTTCTTCTTTTCATACACTGACATATTAAAAAACCAATTTAATGGAAATACATAGATATGGTAAAAATGGTAATGTTGTATGTAAATGAATAAAGTGTGGGAAACCCTGGTCCCCAGAAGAGATTTTCAGAAATATATATTGCATAGTCTTTTATTTTTTATAACTTCAGTCTTCTCATCCAACATTTTGCATATTAACAATTATAATGGCAAAAGAGAATTTACTTGGGTAACAGATTATTTTCCCTCCGATTCAGACTACAAAGTTCCATTTGAGGCCTAGATGATTGGTTTGGTTTTGTTGTCTAGAGTAACCATTTGAAATCTCCATTTCATTGTGGGTTTTATAGACAATAAGTTCTAGTTACACAAGTAATATTATTTGGTGAAATAGAAAACATTCTTTATCGATCTCATCTTCTACCTATAAGCTGTATCAAGCTCTGGGCTTCCTTTGACACAGGAAACATCCCAAATCCATGTGTTGTGGACACTGACTGATATCTCAATTCACTTTCCAATTCCATGGCAAGTGGCTTGGAAGCCAATTTGGAGAAAGAGGGTGGTCTATGGGGTAGGGGTGCTAAAGCCAGTATCAGGAGACTTGGGTTCGTATCCTGAGACTTTGTCCCAAGGTTTTCCTTCCCTGCAAAACAAAGGGCTGAACTAAATGATCTTCTAGTTGGAACAGCCTGACTCAGAAGATCAGGAACAGCCTCTGAGGAAGCCATTTATCTAGGGGACTCTGAAGAGATGAGAGCACCTACCCCATCCCACTCAGGCTGCTGAATGCTGGGCTCTGCCTTCATGGACACGGACTCCATAACTGTTATTTTCTCTTAATCTGTGACTCTGCAATGGTACAAAAACTTAGTATAGCTAAAGGAAAGGGCTAGATACATCAGATGGGTGAAGAGACATGCTGCCTGAGCCCCAAGAACTGTGAAGTCTGGTCTTGCCACTGTCTTAGGACATACTCCGTATTCTTTCTAAAACCTAGGCAGCTTCTGGACACAGCATTAGCCTCTTTCATGGGACTGTTGTAAGAAATAATTTATAAAAATGGCAATGTAAAAGAGATTACAAAATGAAGTACTAAACTGAAACTTGGGGAAACATGCTGAGAACCCTTATCCCATTCAGCTAACTAAAAAATAAAGATTTGCTGTTGAAAAGTCCTTAAGAATGTAACTGTTTAATCAACACATCACCAGAAGCCTAGCAAATTAGCATGAAGCCACAGGCCTGAGACCTGAAAAAAATTAAATCAGTATTTAATAGAAATTGGACTGTGAGCAAGAAGACTTCTGAAAAAAGTTAAAATGTAGCCCACAAAACTGGAAGCACATTCTACACCTTCAGGGCTGGATGTATGTAATGACCAGGTCCACGTTGCTGCACACATTACTCATACTGCACTCAGTGTGAGAAGACTAACAAAAATGTTTTGGGGGAGCCCACAAAATTTTAACATCTATTTGCAAGACTGACATATAAAATGTGCTTTTATAGTGGACTCGAGAAGACATTTTTCAAATGAGAAAAAGTGTTGCTGTTATTACTCTAACTCAATTCACTGCTTTAAACAGTTTCATTTAAAGCAAGCAATTTAAGAATTAACTAGGAGGGAGAGGCGGAAGCCAGTTTATTCTGATGCTCCTTTCTCCTTCCTCTAAGTCCTATATGAGGCAACTCAGCAGAACTGCAATCCCTACATGGATGAAAGTGGGTGTATCTGTGTACAACACCCACGTGGAAACCAGGAAGGAAAACAGCCGGAATAGTTCACTGAGCCAGGCCCCTCTGGAAAGTTGTGGTGATTCCTCCCTCTGGTGGCTGGTGGGACAGTTTTTGTCACGTCTTTGTTCCTGGGGACTCCCTTTCTGCCTGTCTGATGCACAAACCCAGCAACAGTCCATCCTCCTAGGACATCAGCAGGTTTCCCTGACTGCCCTGTGTTCTTTTGCTGGGTTTAAAGGTTTAGTCACAGTCAGATCCCCTTGCCTCATTGCTGCGGAGTTTAAACTAAATGACAATTGGGCACTCTGTTGTTTCTCTTGGAGGCAGCAAGAAATGGCAGCTCCGCTGAGACCCGTCGGAAGGGAAAAGACACTTTTTGCTAGAACCAGCCAGACGTTTGGGTTTTGCTAGAAACCCAGACGTTTCTTATTCCACAGGTGCTCAACAAAGTACTAATGACTTCAGAGATTTAAAAGGCCCCCCAAAACCCTATTTCAGGGTTCCTCTCCAGGTTTGCCCTTCAGAGCACTTTGTAACTGTAGGCAAATGTAAATCAGGAAATGGACTCCAAAGTAAGTTATCCCAAAGTCTGGGCCACAGAGTACAGGTTTAATGACGCAAGGTGGTGGCAGGAGGGGGGGGGGGGCACTTCTTTGCTGTTATGCCACTGCAGGGGAGCTAAAAAACAGCAATTCTTCACATATTGCAAGGCTATGACAAAAGAAAGCTCAGAGGGAACAGAAGGAAAAAGAGAAGGGAGAATCAAACTTCTCTGATTATCACCCAGGTATGCACACAAAGCTCTCTGTGTAAATCGTTGTTCCTGCATGGGTGTTAAAGAAGGATTATTTTAACAGCTGTTAGCCTGACATTACTTGTTGGCATCTAAAAATATGTCAGAAGCTGTAATACAGACCAGGGATGAAATGTCCCTTTTTTTCCAAGTGTTTTCTCTTCTCTTCTGAAACCTAGTAACCAATAAATGATAACTTAATTCCTTGAGCAATGGAAATTACATTAAACAAAGTAGAATTGAGGTCTAGTCCACTAAAATACACCAAGTGAACTAAAAATGTGATTCAAAATTGTCAGAATTAGAGGAAATAACAGTTATAATTTTTGAGATGAGACGAATTATTTGCAAGAAAAAGTACCACCTCGGGCACATTTAGTGGGTTTTGCCAAAGGGGTGGGGACAGGTAATAATAGGTCTCTAGGGAATTCTTTTCTTTCTTTAGTCGAGGGGTCTGTCTCCCAAAGAGAACCCTGATCAAGCTATCAAGATATCCCTCTTCCATCCAAAAAAAAGTCTAAACCAAAGGAAGAATTCCTAAAAGTTAGGAAATGGAATGTTTATTTTTGCTATTGTTTTCATACTAAATAGGATCGTGAAAGAAAGCTTTCACTCAGCAGCTGCATCTAATTTAATATGAAGCTCCCCAAAGAGGAGTGAACAGGATGTGATGAAAGCAGTTAAACATGGATGCTAATATTTTGTGAGGCATCTGGTACTGCTCCACCACCTAGAAATCTAAGAATCAAATTAGCGGATTCGATTCTGCCAAAGTTATCAAATTATTGTCAAAAGGATTTTGCAAAGCAGGCCCCTCCTCTCCAACATCTGCTCTACCCATCCAGCGAAGGACCAAAGACTGCTATGTGATTCGTTGATAGAGACCATTTTACCAGTTGCTGGTCCAGCTAAATGCTGCACCGCCCGTACTAAGAACCTTCAATTATGGTGTCAGTCAACAGAGAACTCTGATTAACTAGCACATCTATAGTTCCACGCAGAGGTGATTCATAAATATCAAAGTATAAAATATGTATCCATTTTATAAACATCAAAAGTGTCTAAGAACCTCACCAACAAATACATAAAACAGTACTTTTTTTTGGCCATGAAAGGAATAGTAGTAAGGATTCCCCTGATACTAGACTCAGAGCCTTGAAATCTGCTTGAGAAGTATAATTTAATCCTAAAGAAATTGCAGAGGCTACTCCCAAGGACTGCTGTTAGTCCTTGGGAACTATTGGAATCAGACTGCTGGGCACACTATGCTAGGTGGAAAACTGAAGTAAAAAGCAGCCAGGAGCTTTACTAGCCAATGTCCTGGAGAGTCAAGGAATGCCAGGGTATTTAGTTGCCTGGGATATGTACACCTTGGCCTTTTCATAAAGGAATTTCTTTTCTCTCCAACCAAAAGGAAAGCTGGAGTTTTATTTCAGTGTGCGTCAGCCATACTGGACTCAAAGAGAACTGACTGGAACCTGATCAGCAAGGATGTGGCTTGTGTAGCTCAAATTTATGGCGGTGCATCTGCTGTGAGTGGTGTCTTGAATGGAGGCCAGGAACTCTTCCGTCAGCCGCATCCATATGCTATGCATGTGTTCACTGCTACGCACATTTTTTAAATTTAGCTCTTGTGGGTACATGTTCTACACTTTTCCCTTGTACGTGATTTTTTAAAATATGCTTTAGAAAATATACACAATCTTTTCAGAGTCTTTGCTGACTCATTGGGGGTTCTTTTGAATGTTTTCCTTTCGAAAGCCTTGAGTTAAGTAGTCAAAAATGTACAACGAAAGCTACTCTTAGTCTACTAAGATTTAAGCCTACTGCTAAGTCTAACACACAGCTGTTACAGGATGACCTGTTAGAAAACCTCTTTGCGTGTGTGCGTGTAGAAGCATCCTCTAGCTCCTTTTGGTGGACAATCATCTAGGCCAGTTTAGGGAAGATTTGTGTTAGTTTTCCAAACATGTTTTCTTTTAAAGTTTAGCCAAAGGACAATATAAGTTTCAATACAGAATTGTGAGTATGAGTGCCTAGGACATGTCTCCTTTAAGCCCATGTGTTAGGAAATGGGGACCCAGACATTCCTGGTTTAAAAATTCAAGTAACTGTTATCTATCTAGAAGATTAGTTTCCATTGCTCTTTTTTCAAACGGCTGAGCAGTGACTCAAAATCATCACCTGGGGGGCGCCTGGGTGGCTCAGTGAGTTAAAGCCTCTGCCTTCAGCTCAGGTCATGGTCTCAGGGTCCTGGGATCGAGCCCCACATCGGGCTCTCTGCTCGGCAGGGAGCCTGCTTCCTCCTCTCTCTGCCTGCCTCTCTGCCTACTTGTGATCTCTTTCTCTTCGTCAAATAAATAAATAAAATCTTTAAAAAAAAAAAAAAATCATCACCTGGGTCAGGCGTTCCCAGAAGGAGACCAAAACATCTAAACTCCCATCAGTTGGCTGCTGTGTTTAGGATAGCTTGGGCTTTCATCCAGCCAACATTTCATGATTACATTTTATCATCTCTTTTGTACCTCAGAAAACAACAGTTGTCATTATTATGGGTGTTTATGAATATGCTATTTAGCATTTAAATGAATACTTTCAAAATATTCAATTTGTGTTTCATTTGACTCTGAAATCAAAGTTCTATTTTTCTTCTCTCATAGACAGATAAGTACCTGTTTTATCTTACTGTTTATAAATTCTTGAGGGCCAGGACTATGCTTTCTTTCATTCTGACTTATCCTTTCTTCTCTCTTTATCTTACTTCCTCCACAGCATCTCCAGTCCTATGCATACAGAACACATAATTCTTAATTGCTTGTGCTTCCCTCTTCTCTTGTGAGCAATCTTAAGATTTGGGAAACAATATAATAGCTTCTGAAGTATTTTCCTCTAATATTTTAAATCATTTGAAAAATACATCTAATAATGTAATGTGAAATACAGAACTTACATTTTAATATGTATTTGCATTCTTAACTGCTCTGAGGAACCCTTTATTTTTTTAAAGGTTTTTTCTTATTTATTTGAGAGGGAGAGAGAGAGAGAGAGAGAGCAAGAGCTGAGAGCAGAGCAGAGGGAGAAAGAGAAACAGACGTCCTGCTGAGTAGGAAGCCTGAAGCCAGGCTCTACCCCAGGACTGGGGCTCCATCCCAGGACTGTGGGATCTTGACCTGAGCCAAGATGCCAGATGCCTAACCTACTGAGCTACCCAGGTACCTCCAGAGGAACCCTGTAATAGATAGACTGCTTCAAACTTTTCAAAGTAATTCAAAGTGTTACTGGAAAAGCTGATACTTTTAGAGTGGCTGACAGCAAAATAACTGGATATCAGCAACATAATTGATTATTTCAGTAAATTCAGTCTACAAGTTTGGAATATTATATAGAACAAACATCTAAATATTTCATGTTGAGCCAGTGATCATCAATTGGCCAGCCATGAATTATAGGAGAAGAAAGATTACCCCCAAGAAATGGCTTTGTAAAGCATATTTCTAGATGTCTTCCCTGAGGAGAATAATCTATTCAATTTAGCTGCTATCTTTAGGGTCACTGCATTTGATCAAATGATAAAGGGGAAAAACTCTATGGGATTTTACCCAAGGCTGAGAGCCACTGAGAACTAACCCTCTGAGACTGAATAACACAACACATTTCATGTATTTTTTTTTACCCAAATATTTTTATTTTATTTTTTCAGTGTTACAAGATTGATTGTTCATGCACCACACCCAGTGCTCCATGCAATACGTGCCTTTCTCAATACCCACCACCAGGCTCGCCCACCCACCACCACCTCCGCTCCAAAACCCTCAGTTTGTTGCTCAGAGTCCACAGTCTCTCCTGGTTCATCGTCCC
>CM052802.1:64176340-64251482 GCA_028533885.1 Nasua narica
GTTTGAAGGACAACTGATTTTGATGATGTGTAACATTTCTCTAAAGGGAATCAAGATATAATTTAAATCTAAATGTTTAATTTACCTTAAAGCACAATGGTGGCTAATCAAAGTTCTCAGATAAATATATATATAGTTAGCATGTTTCAATGAAATTCATCATGTAAGTAGAGGTTACATAGCTATTCAACCACACTAATGGAATCTACATTTGGCAGAGCCCTAGAAGTCGTCTTATACACCTTCTTGGTTAGTGGAAGCAGGTGGTGATTTGGAGACAAAGGGCTGAATAAAAGCCCAGAAGTGCAACTTACTAGCTCTTAACAGGACATTTAACCCCACAGAGGTTCAATGTCTACCACATTAAATAGGGATAATAATAATAATAGTCATCATAGTTCACTAGCAGTTTTAAGAATCTAATGAGAAATGAGTATGAAAGTGCACTGCAAACAGTGTTACATACACATGATTGATCATTATCAGGACTTCAGGTCCTCACCATCCTTTGCTGTCCTCGTAACTCTTATAGCTATAAACCTTATGTTGGGCTGGCCCAGAAGCAAACCTTGAGACAGGAATTTGGGTCCAAGGGGTTTGTTTGGACTGTGATCATAGGAAACTCTACTAGGATCCCTGGGAAGCAAGACAAGGAAGGAAAGGAAGTCAATAAGGGTGTGTATTACCAAACAATTTCCTGTGGGTAACTCTGTACCTAATTCACATGCAATCCTGATAAGGACCTCTGAGAGGCAGCACAGAACACATCTGTGAGGAGAGGAAGCTAAAGTCTTGCTCCACCAATTCCCATTAGGCTTCAAGTAAGTTCTCTTCTCAGGGCTCGAGTTCTCCACACTTAAGACCTGCCCCACCCCATGCTGTGCTCCAGCTGTCGGAGAGCACCCTCAGGCAGTCACAGGTTCTTGCAGTAGAAGTCACTGGGTCTGTGTGTTCCCACTGGGAAAATGCCAGGGAAATACGCACAAGGCACCAACAACTTCCTCTCCATGTTCTTATCTTCATTTGGAGAAAACTAAAGTACGAAGAAGTTTTAAGACTTGGCTACAAATATATAATTGTAAATCAAAGACATATATCCCAACCTAGTGAGTTACCCAGTTACAAAAACTGTCAAATTTCACCTTCTTCTGTACCAATTCTTCAGAAGATTGTGGTTTCCCTAAAGGCCATGTGCACAGGGGTTGACAGTGTGATATTTTGGAACTTCTTAGAACAAAGGAGGATCATACTAAGAAATACAAAGATACAAGTAGTGTAAAAAGACAACATCAAAACCGAATGATAAAGAAGAATGCAAGTATTTGTAGGAAAGGTAAGAGGACATGATGGTTCAGATTTAAGATGCTCATCGATATTCCCTAAAGCCAGCTTTTCTCCACCTACACTCCAACTCCCATCTTGGCAAAGGTTTTCAGAAATCCACAGAAGACATTTCACCCATGTCTGGTTCTGCTCTTCCTTTTCCAGGCACGTCTTATATCACATCACATGGTCTTGGAGAGCATAGTTTTCTCTCTTTCCAAGGGCCAGCCCTGACCTGCATGAGACAGCATGCTAATCTTCACTTATCTCAGCTGTAAAGTATGATCTATTACAGCCTTAGCCTGTCAGTCAGGCTTCCTAAGGGTGGCTTTAGTCAGTCAGGCTTCCTAAAGGAGTGGGATTTGGTTCAGCAATCTACTGTGAGGTGTGGGAACTGGGAGCTCCATAGTTCTGAACAGTTGATGTTGTTGACTTCCATTGTGGCCTTTGAGCAAGTCATTTAACCTCCTTGGTTCAGTTAACCATATGGAAAATGAACATGATAATATCTCACAAGGGCACTGTGAGATTACTCAATGTTTATAAAGTGCTTGGGAAATGAAAGGCCCTGGATGTGTCTCACAATGTCATTAATCATGTGGCCAGTTGAATTCAGGCAACTGGAATGTTAGAGAACTCTTTACTTCCTAGATAATTTCATTGCAATACCTCACAAATCATGAAGCTTAAATCTGTGAGACTTTAGATGATGAATTTCATGCCATAGTGTAGGACTCAGAATTTTTTAAGTGTTCACATTTGAACCACTCATGCACAGACTGTCTCTTTCTTTCTCAAGAGCAGAAATTTATTCAGATGCTCACTCTTTCCTTTCAAGAGCCATACTTCTTCAAGCACAATGGGTTTTTCCTTGTCTTCATCTCTCTGTTGCCTTGTTTGTTTACTCAGCCATTCAACAAAGATTCATTGAGCCCTAGCTATATTCCAGGTATTCTGCTAGTGTTAGAGATAAAAACACAAGTAAGACCTGTTTCTACCTTAAAGGAGCTCCCAGTTTGGAAGGGGAGGCAGATATATACACCAATAATTACAAAGAATGCTTCAAAGAGCTATGTAAACCCAAATCAACTTCTAAACTATGTGTCAGAAAGTGAATTAACCTGAGCTCCCTTCCAAGAAGGATTTTCTCCTCGATGAAAGCTCTTCCTTGAATTCCATGATACTCCATTGTCTACCTGGTTCTATTCCTATCCCTGTTCTCCTCCATCAGCCCTTCTGTTCCCTCAGTTTCTTTAATGTAGGTAATTCTCTAAGGCTCTATACTTGGTTTTCTCCTCTCTTTACCTTCCCTTCCTAGGTACCAAATCCATCTCCTGATGTCAGTAACTGTTAGAAATACCCAGCTCTCACCCTGACCTTTCTCCTCAGCTTCAGACCTAGTTGTAGACCCTTAACTTGACATGACCCCTTCCAAATTCACCAGTTTGCTAACAATATTACTTCCTCCCCAGAAGTTATCAAATTTCCCTAATAGTACCTCCATTTCCCTTTGAACCCACGATTTAAACCAAGCATCACATGAGACTCTCTCTTTTCACTCATCTTATACCAAAATGACTGCCATGTTCTTTTTTTTTTTTTTATTCTGCAAGGCCTGTCAGCTACTACATTCCACTGCTGGCACTACCCATTTACACACTTGCAACAATCCTTTATCACCTATCCCTATGATTAGGTTCTCCTTCTCCAGCACAGTCTATATACACCAATATGCAGAATGTTCTGAAGCATTCTCTTTGTATCACTCTCCTACTCAAAAATATTGATTGCTCCCCGACGCCTACTATGTCAAGGTCAATTTCCTCATTCTGGGACTTTGGACGCTTGAAAATGTTCACAAACTTGCTTTTTATCCTTTTCTCCCACCACATTCCATACTGAACGTAACATGGAGCCAGGTGGGTGGTTGGTGGTTTTTAAGTAGATATCCTGCTAGGTCCCTCTAAGTCTTTAGGCACACTGTCCCTCCTGCCTGGAATGTTCTTCCTGCCCATCTCTGCCTAGTATAGCCCATCTACACAGCAGGGCCGATCCCCAACACTGCCACCTCCACACAACACCTCTTCCTTTTTTTTATTATTATTATGTTATGTTAGTCACCATACACTACTTCATTAGTTTTTGATGTAGTGTTCCATGATTCACTGTTTGCATATAACACCCAGTGCTCCATGCAATATGTATCCTCCTTAATACCCATCACTGGGCTAACCCATCACCCTATCCCCCCTCCCCTCTCAAAACCCTCAGTTTGTTTCCCAGAGTCCATAGTCTCTCATGGTTCATCTCCCCCTCTGATTTCCTCCGCTTCATTTTTTCTTCCTTCTTTTAATGTCCTCCATGCTATTCCCTATGTTCCACAAATAAATGAAACCATATGATAACTGACTTTCTCTGCTTGACTTATTTCACTTAGCATAATCTCCTCCAGTTTCATCCATGTTGATGCAAAAGTTGGGTATTCATCCTTTCTCATGACTGAGTAATATTCCATTATATATATGGATCATATCTTCTTTATCCATTCATCTGTTAAATGGTATCTCAGCTCCTCCCAGTTTGGCTATTGTGGACACTGCTGCTATGAACACTGGGGTGCATGTGCCCCTTCTTTTCACTACATCTGTATCTTTGGGGTAAATACCCAGTAGTACAATTGATGGGTCGTAGGGTAGCTATATTTTTACCTTTTTGAGGAACCTCCACACTGTTTTCCAAAGTAGCTGTACCATCTTGCATTCCCACAAACAGTGTAAGAGGGTTCCCCTTTCTCCACAACCTCTCCAACATTTATTGTTTCTTGCCTTGTCAATTTTGCCATTCTTAACGGTGTAAGGTGGTATCTCAGTGTGGTTTTGATTTGCATTTCCCTGATGGCTAATGATGATGAACACTTTTTCATGACAACACCTCTTCCTGATCCCTAATTGCATGTGGCTGATTCTTTCTTTAAACCTCCAGAATTATTTTTGGTTCACCTCTAATAGTGTAAATTTTGCTCTACTTCTACTCTGTCTTATTTGCTTCCAGATAGAGAGATTCTTAAGGAAACAGAATTTATCTTATTCCATTTTCTTCCTTCCCATAGCCCTTACAGCAATACTGATTGAAGCAAACAAATTTAATCTTAGAAACTTCAACCTTGCTGTTGCTTCAACTACTCTTCATTTATATAAATGTGCCTTGTTCTACAAAATATTTTAAATATAATAGCTGGCTTCATTACTGAGAAGAAAAGAACCCCAAAAGATTAAACCAAAGAACTGCAGTGTCTGATTTAATCATGTAAATATTTACTCCCTGTTTCAATTTAACAGTGAAACGAACATTTCTTGAATCACCGAGTCTGTGCTGTTTGTTCAGCATTGGAATACAGAAGCAAACAAGACCTTGTCCTTGCTCGCAAGAATCTCAGTCAAGTCAGAGAGACCAACTGATACATAAATGCACTGCAACACCAGGTAATGAGTACAAAACTGAAAATATGACCAAGACACACAGGTGGAGACAGTAAGCTTATCTGAGGAAACATGTAGGAAGACTCACCAGAGGTGAAGCTAGACAGAGTTCTCCCAGAAAGCCAAGAGGGGACGACAGCTGTCCATGCAGAGAGAGCAGCTTTTGCAGAGGCCCAGGGACATGAAGTAATACAGTGGTGTAGCAGAACCAGGGCTGAGTCTGAACCCCTGCAGCATAGAATACTTACAGAAAGGTGCCCAATGGAATGATGACAAAGAAGTATAGATAGTAGCCATAGTGTGAAGAACCTTTGATTGCCTGCTAAGGAGTTTGCATTTTTTCCCCCACAGATGATATGGAGTTGACAAAGGGTTTTAAGCAAGGCAAAAGGCCTGAACTTCTTAAATTGAATTTTCTTAGAACAGGCTCAATTCTGATTTGAAAAAAAAACAAAAACAAAACTAAATGCTGGCTAGAAAAAAGAGGTCAGGCTAAGACCTGGAGAAAAAGCACTGCATTTTCGGAGGAGTGTTTATGCTTAAATATACATCGGAATCTGTAGGTGGAGGGCTCATTTCCCTTAAATCTGCCCTTTAGAACAGCAGCAGTAGTACTGAGAGCTCATAAACACAAGTCGTAGGCTAAGCTTTATTTATGTATTACCTCACTGAATCTGCCCAACAATCACGAGGTTCAGTGTACAGAGGGAGAAACTGAGGCACAGAGGGGGCAAGCGCCCCATCCAAGGTGCCCTAGCTGGTGAGACGGCCAGCCCAGAGCCCCAGGGAAGCCTTCCAACCCCAGCACGACACAGCCTCCCACAGAAACCGTTGCACATATCTGCACTTCTCTTTGTTTTCCTCTTCTTTGCAATGTGGGAGTACCGTGTTTATTTACATATTAGGGAGCCGGTGTTCATAAAGAAGGATTCAGACGGGGCTGCCTAACACCGCGAGAATCCTGACAGGAAGGGATCCTTGCCACTCACCCCAGGACCTCATGCTAGGAAAGAGCGTGATTGTTCATTCAAAATAAAAATACTCCTACTGGCGCGGGAAATCCCATTTACCAGTTCAGCCACATGTTTTCTAAAAGAGAAGATTGCGGGAGGGTGGTGGCATCTCTGGCAGCCTGGAGGGAGGAGGCATCTCATCTCCCATTCACGAAGGAGCCTGGCTCTCTGGGACCGGAGCATTTCCAAACAGGCTGTGCTGAGAACGAGGCCACTATGAAACAGCAGGTCCCTGGATTCCAAATCTTGACATAAACATATACAACACAGACCACAAAGCTCATGTTTCATCATCCCACTGCAGCCTCCCTAATGCTGACAATTTGGATCATACATAGTGAGCTTGTGTGTACAGACACATGTATACTCACACACACAGGATTCGTACAGGCTGAGACAGTAATATAATAAAAAAGATTCTAAAAACCATGTGTGGCCATCTGCTATTACTTTGGAGTCACAAGTCACCTTATGGGTGTGCACATGCCCACACTCACACACACACACAAAATGCTATACAATACACATCTATGGCTCTCTCTGTTTGGGGGTGTGGAGGTCTAGGTAAATGGGTAAATCTCATCTTTCTTCCTTGTGCCCCTTCTCTTAATGCCCCAATTTTTGGAAAAGCTTTGAAAAAGCTCTAGTTCTCTATACGTTTGTCTGTGTAACCTTCTGAGGGAAAGAATATGTAATAAATTAATTGAAACAGACCTCCTGCAGAAAACGGACATGTGCCTCACATGACAAAATTCATGCCTCCTTCTCAAACTTGAAATCTTTTCTGCTTAAAGTTGTTGACTAATGGAGCAAGACTCTTAGTGTGGCTAACATGCCCAGCCAGCATTTCTGCTTCATCCTGTTTCATCTGGACGTACCAAAAGCCAGCAGCACTCTCTCTTTGAGAGCTCCACAAGCCCACCCAAGCCCACTGCCTTCCAGTCCAGGCCTGTTATGCATGTCAAAGTGAGCTAAAGAAATGGGCCATGTTTGAAGTGCTAATACGCACTGAAGGTACAGCTCTTTGCCCCTGAATGCTAGTTTCCAGAGCAGTACACTCACAGAACTATCCAATTTTTGATGTTGGGTAGGTTTTTAGGACCTTTACAAAGGGGATCTGAAAGTGGGGTTCTAAAGAGAGCCCAAGCTGCTAACTGCAAAGCTATCCCAGCTTGCAAGAAGTGAGATGAGGAAAATTATACCGTCTAGATTTGGAGATGACAAATGAAGCCAGGGAATAGGAAAAAGCCATGGGTACAAATAAAAGGAGGGCAAGACCATGCCAAACTTTGAAGATGAAGAGTGGCTATACTCCATTAAGGACTGTGGGACCAGCCCGAGATTTATTAAAGAAAAAGTATTCACTGCCTGAATATTTTAAGAAAATGAAAGTTGTCACTCTGGAATAGACAAGAAAGAAGAAAGAGAAGTCAGGATATAGAAAGGTGGCTAAAACAAAGGATACGGAAAACAGGAGAGCATCAGAAGGAAAGCACACTTTGGGGACCTGAAAGCAGGGTCAGCTTTTCTAGGCTGATCGGCACCGATGCTGCCAAATGTTTGAATATCATTAAACGTAATTTAGAGGTGAGGATATCAGTGTGTTCCGATATGCAGAAGAAAAGAATCCACAGCTAGTTTACAGTTAGTTAAAATCATAACCATAGTTTATTTATGATCGAGTGTCCTAAAGGGACCCAACCATCTTGCAAAAGGGCCCTTGATCAGCAGCTCACCACTTCTGCCTCCAAATCAATGTCTCCACCACCGTCCTGAGAGGTGTTGACCACTACTGAGAAGTCAGGCATCATTGTAGACTCTTCACAAACACTGGTGGGAATACCAGTAGGTATGTCTACACTTAAATTTGATGGGTAGATTACAGTCAAGCTAGTGACTGCCCATGCCGTGGCAGATGGGGCTCAGAAACCCCAGAGGACCAGGCATGGACTGAGTCCAGCAGCTGGTCCACTCTGTAATCTCCTTCTTGCTTCAGTGTGTGTGTCTACAGCAGGGCAGGAACTTGTTTTGTACTTTGGTTTTAAAATGCCTCGCCTAATCCCCAAGGGGCACTCAAATGTGATGGTGATCAGATTTGTCACCACCCAGAATCAATTCTTGGTCATTTACCGAGGACTGGGAAATATATAGCCCAGATAAATTAAATCCAGAGTTAATCTCAAGCCTTTTATAAGCCAGTGGTTATAAATACTTGCCAACAAAATCCTTTACCAGAACTGTTTTTGACAAAGGCGAGTTTCCTCTGTTCCCCTCTTATCTCATTTCCTCTAAATGTAACTAATGAACTGGACAAAAACTTAGTAAAGGGTAGAAAATGAAGTGAACCTCTGAAAATTCAAGTGCTGGCTCTCACTGAAAATAGAATTCTTTATAACAACTTTCCTTCAGAACTTGAAAACTAATTATGGCCATTTTTAAGGAGGGTCAATTAGTTCAGAACAGAGTTAATCAATAAGAATGTACTGAGGCCCAGAGGGTGCCAGGCACTTCAGAAACAGGCTAGCTGTCACATCAGGGTCTTCTCTGGTGCCTGAGCCAAGTTGACTTGTATTGAAGATAATTTTCTGATGTTCAGCTGGGGCCCATCTCTGCGAACGGTAGAGGCAGTAAAGTGAGTCTTTGGCCCCTCCCCAACTTCTTCTACATTCTTGCCCTCAGCAAGATGTCAAGTCTCTCCAAGGTTTCTTCTTAACTAAAGTGATTAGAATTCAAGATGTGAATCCTCTGGGGAAGGGGAAAGTGTGAGATCAGAAAAGCTATTAGGACCCAAATGGGCTACTTCTATGGACTAATGAGCAATGAAGTTATTATTGTGGAGTGATATTTTGGAGTAAAGGCCTTCGATTCCACCATGTAGGTGAGGTTGACATGGCCTTGACAGCTAGAAATGAAGGGAGAGAATTGTACAGAAACAGGCATGTTGGTTTTTTTTGGGGGGGGGGCGCGGTCAGGGGGATGGAGGGAGTTAATGGCAGTGAGCAGGCCCTGTCTTCATCTCAGCACTGTGGGAAGGATGCCCTCCCCATCCCCTGTCTCTTTGTAAGGTCATTCCTAACACTTGGTCTCAAGGCACATACAGATTAGATTCAATGTTAAAATCATTTCAGATTGATCAAGGACACACTCAATTGACAATGCTCTCTGTAACAGCTCTGTGTCGCCAGGTGTCAGACTGCATTTCCTGCCTATTCCAACACCAAACCCCAGGTATGGCTGCCACTACTTCCACTGAATTCCAATTATTTCATTTTGAAAGATGCCACCCACGGGTTGGCACGTAGGGAACCTAACTTTGAAGTTAGGACTTCTCTAAACCTTGCTGGTTTAAAATCCCAGGGAATTCCTTTTTGCAGCAAAGCTCCTAGGGTGTTTTTATACAAGGAAATGAAAAACTAAAATTACAGTATAAGGTATTCAGCTGATTTCCCTAGGGGTTTTTGGTTGGTAAGAAATGTACTATTGTGAAAATTTCATCTATCATAGGCTTGTAAACTCATCTCTTTCACCCCTAAACCCATATAGGCTATTCAGAAGCCTCGGATTTGGGGCTATTTATTATTTGCTATTTATTATTTGGGAATAATACATTTTATTAAATTCTCTACCCATTTTTTAAAAGTTATGTGTTTCAAATATGTGTTCATAAGCTTTTTTAGTTTGATCTAAAATAGACAACACATATCCAGAGTACAAAATTTAAAAAGTATAAAATGATGTATAGGCAGAAATCTCTTTACATCTCCGTCTCCCAATCACCCAGTTCTCAGAGGCAACCACTGCTACTATGATTTAGTCTTCTTCTAGATATATTCCAGGAAGATTTATAAAGAAGATTTTTTTAACACAAATGGTAAAATATTATACTAAGTGTTATACATGTCGGTTTCTTTCATTTAATATGCCTTGGAGAGCATTCCATATCAGTATGTTCTTTTTAACTGCTATAAAATATTCCAAAATTTACTTAATTAGTCCTGTGTTGATAAAAACAACCTAAAAAATTTAGCTTGCTTCTAATCTTGAGCTAATACAAGCAATAATGCAATACACAAGTCCTTTCACGGAAGCTGAATACAACTGTAGAATAAATATTTAGAAGTATAATTGCTAGGTCAAAGAATATGTTTGGTTTTTAATTCTAATAAATATTGCAAATTGCCTTCCACAGAGGTTGTAACAACACAAGCAACATATGATAGTGCCTGTTTTCCACCCCTAGACCACAAAGTGTATTATCCATTTTTAAAAATGTTTGCCAATGTGGTAAGTGGAAACTGATATTGCATTTTAATTTTATTTTGATTTTTTTCTTATCATAAATGAAGTTGAGTTCCTTTTCATATGTTGTAGAGCCATTTATATTTACTTTTCTGTCAACTGTCTATATCTCTGCTAGTTCCCTAATGGGTTTAGAGTTTTTATCTTACTGGTTAATTAGCTTTTTACATAGTAGGGAAATCAAGCTTTTGCTGAGAAAAGCTTTTACAATGTTTTCCCATGTTTTTATCTGCCTTTTTACTTCTATAACCCAACTTCTATTAGTTTTTGCCATATACAAATGTTTAATTTTTTAATAGGATTTTAGAAGTATCTTAAATGCTTTGAAAATTACTCACCAAATAATTTTTAAATATCACAGAACTGGTACCTGTCTTCTTTGACCAAAGAGATTTAAAATTTTACTTCAGACCTGTACTAGTTTTCCTTGCTGCATAACAAATTACCACAAACTTAGCAATTTTTAAACAATAACTATCTTTAAACAATAACTACTTCTTATCTCAAACTTTCTCTAGGTCAGGAGTCTATCTATGGCTTAGCTAAGCCTTCTGCACACGGTCTCACTAGACTGAAATTAAGATGTTAGTAAGGGCTGTGGTCCCATCTGAGGGACCAACTGGGCAAGTTTCCTCTAAATTTCTGCCTTTCACAAAACTGTCTCTCACCTCACTTGAGTTTTGGGAGATGCTATCTTCTTGAGGCTGCAGGGTTTATAACCATTGTCTTCTTCAAAGCCAACAATGAAAAGAAAGACTCTAGACAAGAATTCCAGCAAATGGAGTCTTTTATAATGTAATATAATCATGGGAATGACATCTCATCACTGTTGCCATATTCTATTGGTTAGAAGCAAGCCACAAGTCTTGCCAATATCCAAAAGGAACGGCTTATACAAGGGCATAAGTGCCAGAAGGCAGGGATCACTGGGGTCACCTGAAGATCTGTCTGCCCCATGTGTAATATGAAGTTCTGTGAAAAGCAGAGAGATGAAATTGTTGGAAAGTATTCTCTTCAGCACTTAAACTACAGTAGGAAAAATAAAAATAACTTCCAATGTAGGACATAATGTGGAAACTTCTACCAGAGTAGTGTAAAATAAAATATTATGAGTATTCAGAAAAGGAAGAGGGAATCTGAGAAGTTTTCCTGAAGGAGGCAGCATTAGAGTAGCATTTGAACAACTTTTCATAGTTATTGCTGTTATTGCTACTTTTATTATTTAAGAGTTAGCATTTACTGAGTGCTAACTCTATGGCAGGCAAGATGCTGCACAAACAGGAGTTCTCACCTTTTGTCCAACCAGGAAAGCTCCATTTCTTTAAATCTGTTTTACATATTACACTTTTATTTAGGATTTTTATTTTATGAAAGGGTTTTATGACCAAAAACCAAATATGAGACCATTGGTTGGGATTGTATAGGGGCTTTGGAGATGATCAATTCAATGTCAGAGTCAAGGTTCCAAACTAAATTCAAAATCTACAAAAATTGGGGCCAAACAGATGGGACCAGAGGTCTACATAGTGACAATCATCACAAGAAGACTGTGACTGGAGGGGAGGAAATCCACCTTCATCTAATCC
Organism: Nasua narica; assembly: GCA_028533885.1. Classification (NCBI taxonomy): domain Eukaryota; kingdom Metazoa; phylum Chordata; class Mammalia; order Carnivora; family Procyonidae; genus Nasua; species Nasua narica. The sequence goes on from CM052802.1 coordinate 64,188,041, forward strand.
TGACCTAGACTTGGTCATTGGGGAAATGGGCTGCCCAAAGTTAGTGGGGCCAGGGACAGAACTGAATCAATGCTAAGCTCCTGATCTATGTGCTTGGAGCAGAGGGCCTGAAGGCCTAATGTTAAAGGATAGAAGGGAAGGAGTGGGAAAGAGTTAAGGGACATCATCTGTGAACTGCAATGACAGCCCAACAAGTAAAGTGTGGTGAGTTTAGCTGCCTGAATGGCTATCTTGAAAGCCTTCCTTCTATTACAATTATAGAGAATAACTCATTATTACTTTGAAGTCACACCTTGTATATCCTACTTCTGATTCAGAAATGTCTGATAATAGCCATTCACTATTTGCCATGGCTATGGGTAACCTGCCTGAATCTATTTTTTAAATCATATCTCTAACTCACTGTCACTTATAGCAATGTGCTAACTATACACTTGTGAGGAACATCAGGGGCATCTGAGGAATTTGGGAAGGTTGGAGAGGAGGAGCAATGCCTCACACTGCATGTTCACCAGAGAATCTCTCCCTTTTTTGGGTTCCCTTTGCTTAAAATTCCATACAAAGTTTGTTTCAAGAAAGGCTTTCCTGTTTTACAAAAAAAAAAAAAAAAAGATTTTTGAAAGTATCTATTAGTTTCCTCATCTTTACCCCCCCCAAAAATCAGTCTAATTTATTTTTAGTCATATTTTATTTTTGACCACAAATAGCTTTACTAAGTTTGACTGCTTTCTTTATTCATTAGACCTAATTCTAAATAATTTTGGCTGCTACGAAAGAAATCAAATCTTTGCTCAAAGAATAAAGATAAGTCATTAATGTGAAAATTCAATAGAATAGGCTGTAGCTTCTGAAGAAAATTCCAGAAGACAAATTCTGCAAATATTTTGAATAGAGGTATCATTTTTGAAATACCAGCCTAACTCCTCAAGATGAGTACTTTGAAAGATATAGTACTCAGTGATAAACAAAAATCTTAATTATTCACTGAATCCACATTCATATTTTTTTTATTTGGAACACATTCCAAAAGTCTGTAACATAAGGCCTGTATTTGAATTAAAAACTCTGGGACAATGGCAAATGGGAAGTGAACCATCTTGATTCTACTTTGTCACCCTATAAAAAGTACCTTTCTTGAAGGGTTCACTTATGTTTATTCATAAAGGAATCACTTGTATTTTTCAGCTATAACTTACTCTATTTGGTAAGCAAAAGACATGCTATAAAGTCCTTTTGCCATACACCTCAACAGTTGTCTTTAAATTTTGTTATACTCATTTAAAACTTGGTCAATCACTCTGCAATCAAGTCCAAACAAGCCCCATAATTTTCCTACTGTGAGACTTTGACTAGAGAGCAAATTCGTAATCAATAAAATCTTAGGCCACAAACTCAAGTACAAACAACAACAAAAAATCACTCTATTTTCCTAAAACTCAATTTCAATTTCAAACTCAAATCCCAGCATCTTCCCTGAACTCAAAATTCAGAGTCTCTCCCTCATGGTCTCTTCATCCTCAACTTCTGCTCTACCCCTGGGGTGTTGTTTGTATTTCAGTGGACACTGTAGGGTCAAGATATGGTGAACAGACAATTGGTCCTTGACTGTTGTCACTTACCACTGCTAGATTGCATGGAGACATTATATCCTATCAGACCTCACTACACAGTTATGGTCTACACAATTGTTGCTGACCTGGCCCAGACATGAGATCTCCTCTCCCCAGGTCTGGATTTCTCTCATCTACACCAACACCTATCTTAGACACCTAAATATTTTCCACATGTACCATTCTAGGTATGGGAAAATTCTGCAAGATGGTCTCAGACTGGTCTGTCTACATGTTCCAAATAGTAATTGCCACTCTGCTTCTGGTCTGGATAACAACTGATGAGGCTTATACCTCCTCTAGTTCCTCCCAGTGAAGGGCTGGGGTAGAAACAAACACAGACTCATTTTGTTCTTGAATCCTTACAAACCTAACTGAGGTTTCTATCATGTATACTCTTCCATTACACCACTGAAGACTCAGTTTTGAGGGAAGGGGACAAGGAGCAAGGCCTCTTCTTAGAGACATTTACCAGCATATAATGCTCGTCCTCCTCTCTAATTACCATCTTCTCTCCCACACAGATATTCTTAACTTATCTGAGAAAGGAAATCTGACTCACATAATTAAGCACACTCCCAAATCCACACTTTAGACCTTATTCCCTGGGTCTTTCAGGGCTCAGCAGTTGAAAGTCAAACACTCAGACTCTTTTAAATCAAAAGCCTTGGCTCTTAAACTTTCATTTCTGACCAAGATGGAATAACAGAAACACATTTATCTTCCTTCCTGAAACATCTGAAAAACTAGACAGAATTTATGAAACAGTGGTTTCTAAGACATTAGGCATCAGGGGAAAAAAGGGAAGTAATTGCTGAGATATGGAAAGCAAATGAGATGACCCCTACAATTGCATTAGTTTACTGCGTGGAGAGTTTCAATGCTGCAGTACATGGTGCATGAGGATCCAAGTAGAGCCCAGCAGTTTCAGTAACTTGAGGAGATGGAGCTGGGAGTTTAGGATGGCAAAATGTTACAATTCACAGGTTAACATACTACAAAGGAGAGTGTTATACAGAGGAAGAATTCAAGAAATATGAAGACGTCCCCAGTAAGACTTCAGCTGAGTACTGATGAATAGAGGTGTGAGGACACTACTTGAGATCAGTAAAAGAACCATCCAAAAGAAGCAAAGGAAAAAAAATCTGACATCTCACATAGAATTAAGAATAGTTCCTGTTCTCACCAGCAATAGGGGAAAGCCTTATGATCTGTGGAGCATGGGTAAAGTACTCAGAAGTGTTTTACCTCAGGGGCAGAGAAAACTTAGCCACAGTAGTTAGGCAGCTCTAGTCCTATCTAAAAAAGCTTAAAAACAAGACTTGAAAACATCAAACTGTTTCCAAGTAATTTAGCCACATCCCAGAATAAACTTCAATAATATTTATAGACACGAAAACCTATTTGCCACCTAACAAGGTAAAATTGACAATATCTGGCATCCAATAAAAAATTACCAGGCATGCAAAAAATAGGAAAATACAACTCATAATGAGAGATTTAAAAATAATTTTTAAATTATTTTTAAATAATTTAAAATATTAAATATTTTTATTTAATATTTTAATAAAATATTTTAATATTTTAATTAATATTAATTAAATATTAAATTTAATTAATTTATAATTAACCAATAAATTATTAATATTTATTTATATATTTGCATATTTATTAATATGCAATATTAATAAAATATTAAATTTAAAATTTAAATAATTTAAATTTTTAAAAAATAACTGATTCAGTAATAAAACATATGATAGAGTTAATGCCTAAGGATTTTAAACATTATTATGACAAATTTCCATATGTTCAAGCCACTAGAAGAAAAATTAAACATGTTAGGTAGACAGGGAAGATACTAAAAAGACATAAAACTTCTAGATACGAAAATAATAATGTCAGAAATGAAACATACCCTGGATGAGATTAATGGCAGATTAGCCCATATCAACAAAAAGGCTTAGTGAACCTGAAGATATAGTACTAGAACCCATCCAAATATGAAAAAAAGAAAAAAGACTAAAGGAAATAAAGGAAGCATCAGGGACTCATGGGCACTTAAACCATCCCTATATCCTTGGAATTGGGAGTCCCCAAAAGAGAGGAAAGACTGGGAGGATGGCAAAAGCTGATCAAACAACTGGTGATAAAGATCCAAATTTGGTGAAAACTATATACATACAGATCCCAAGTTCAAGAAAGACATCCAACACCTATTCTTGAAAAAAATATCTGCAAACTATGAATAGAAGACAATTTCCTCAGCCTGATAAAGCCTCAGCCTGGCTATGAGAAAACTATACACCTAATAACCATTATATTTAATGACAACAGACTGAATTTTTTCTCTTAAGATCAAAATCTAGACAAGAATGTTTGATCTCATCTCTTCTATTCAACTTTGTATAGATAGTGCAAGAAGGCAAAAAGAAAAAGAAAGAAAAGGCATTCAAATTCGAAAGGAAAAATAACACCATCTATTCACAAGTGACATGATTGCCTATGTAAAATCTATTAATTGAGCTTAACAAGATTCCAGATACAAGATAAGTTTACAAAAATTAATTGTATTTCTATACAGCAGCAGTGAACATCATAAACTAAAATTTTAAACAGCAATACCACTTAAGGCATTAAAAATGTGAAATATTTAGGCATAAATCTGACAAAACATGTGGTGAAGGTCTGTGTACAAACACAATAAAACATTGCTCTGTTATATTAGAAAAAGCCTAAAGAGAAAGTTTACTTTGTTCATGAGTTAGAAAACCCATATTGCTTAAATATCTGCTCTTCTTAAATCAATCTATAGATTCAATGCAATCCCAAACAAAAATCCAGCAGACTTTTTGTAGTAATTTATAAGGTGATTCTGAATAACAAAAACCAATGCAAACAAAAACACCTTAAAAAGAAGAATAAAGTTGGGGGGCTTAGAGAACCTGATTTTAAGACACAAAACAAGGTATGGTGGTATTGGTCAAAGATAGACAAAAAGAACAGCACAACAGAATAGACTTACCACACAAGGACAAGTAATTCTTGAAAAAGACAATTCAGTGAAGAAAGATAGTCTTTTCCACAAATGGTAATGGAACAACTGGATATCTACCGGCATATGAATGAACTTCCATCAATACCTTAAGCTACATTTTAAAAATTGACACAAAATGGATCATAGACTTAAATGCAAAGTTTACAATTATTAAACTTCTGGAAGAAAACATGGGAGAAAAGGTTAGTGACTTTGGGTAGGCAAAGACTTCTTAAATACAATACTAAAAGCACCATCCACAAAAAGAAATGATTGATATATAGCATTTCATTAGAATAAAGAACCTCTGCTCTTCAGAGACACTTTTAAAAGAATTAAAAGCTATAAACAGAGAGAAAATATTTGCTAGTCCCAAAGATGATAAAGGAATTGTATTCAGAACACTTAAAGAATTCTCAATATTCTCAATTTAAACACTTATTTTTTTAACGGACTGAAGATTTGAACAGACATTTCACCATAAAAGATACACAGATGGCCAGTAAACACAGGAAAGGATGCTCGCCATCATTAATCATTAGGAAAGTGCAAATTAAAACCATAACCGGATACCACTTACATCTATTTTAATGTCTGCAGTTTAAAAGACTGACCATACCACGTGTTAGCAAGGATGTAGAACAACTACAACTCTTAGACACTCATTGAAGGAATGTAAAATGGAGCAAATTCTTTGGAAAACAGGTTGGCAGTTGCTTACAAAATTAAACATGTACCTACTCCATGACTGAATCATTCCACTCCTAGGTATTTAGCCAATAAGGAAGGAAACATGTGTCCATACAAAGACTTATACAGAAATGTTTATGACAGCTGTATGTATAATAGCCTAAACTTGGAAATAACCCAAATGTTCATCAACAGGTGACTGGACAAGCATGCTACAAGTCATACAATGAAATTCTACTCAGCAATAAAAAGGGATGAACTATGGATAGAATAACTTGTATGAATCTCAAAATAATTATTCTAAGAGCAAGAAGCCAGACGAAGAGAGTAAAAACTGTATGGTTCTATTTATAGAAAATACTCAAAAACTTGCAAGCTAATCTATAATGACAGAAAGCAGATCAGGAGTTGTCTAGAAAAACAAGGCAGGGGTAGGAGAAGGGAGGAAAGGCACAAAGCAACTTTGGGGTGATGGATAGGTTTTATCTTGATTGTAATGATGGCTTCATGGCTGCATACACAAATCAAAACTCATAATACTGTGCACCTTAAATATGTATAATTTATTTCATGTCATTAAAGCTGTTTTAAAATGCCTTGACTCTTGAAACTTAAATGCATTTTCTCTCTTTCTCTCTCTTTTTTTCTGTAGTAACTCTTCTCCAAGGCAATGGATGGCACCAACTGAATGAAGGAAAGGCAGAGTAGACAAGAACAGGCACCAGGGGGACTACTAGCCTAAGTTTGTATCTTAAAATGCACCATGTTACACAAGCACTGTAGTCTTGTGGAGGGAACACTGGACTAAAGGTGGCTAATCTGGATGTGTCACGTAGCTCTCCTTTTGAGAGGGATCTACTGGCATCATATATATGTCTAACTTCGTTGTGAAAATGTTCAAGAAGCTTGCCCACAGCAGAACTGTAAGTTGAATAAATCTTGTCTCTAACAGTACTCAATTCCCCCTCCTTGAACATCTCTTCCGTAACTTCCTGTATCACTCTTCCTCCTCTCCCATCCTTACTTATCCTCCAGTCAAGACCCAAAGCTTTCATGCTTACACCAACCCACTCACTCCTTTCTGGGAGACACTGAAAAGTTAGATGACAAATTTAGCCTGATTAAGATATTAGTAATACAGTGTGAATCACTGTGCATAACATAGGGTTTAAGAGCATAGACACTGGAACAAGTCTTCCTGGGTTCAAATTCCAGCTCCATCACTAAATGGCTGCCTAACCTGGAGAATGTTACTCAACCATTTAGAGCCTCGGTGTCTTTGTCTATAAAATAAGCATAAGCGCATGACCTCACGGATTAGCTACAAGGATCAAATGATCAGTATTTCTAAAGCATTTAGAAAAGTATCTGACGGGTGCCTGGGTGGCTCAGTTGGTTGAGCGGCTGCCTTCGGCTCAGGTCATGATCCTTGAGTTCCAGGATCGAGTCCCACATCGGGCTCCTAGCTCCATGGGGAGTCTGCTTCTTCCTCTGACCTTCTCTCCCCTCATGCTCTCTCTCACTTTCTCTGTCTCTCAAATAAATAAATAAAATATTAAAAAAAAAAAGAAAGTATCTGACACATGACAAATACTGTGTAAGTGTAAAGTAAATTAGTTATATACCACTGTTCAAGGACTAGTGTTTTAAAATGAACACTGACATCAAGAAAACTAACTCTTTAAAGATTTTTATTTATTTGACAGAGACAGACACCGAGAGAGAGGGAACACAAGCAGGGGGAGTGGGAGAGGGAGAAGCGCTCTCCCCACGGAGCAGGGAGCCCTATGTGGGGCTTGATCCCAGGACCCTGGGATCGTGAGGGGAGCCTAAGACAGATGCTTAATGACTGAGCCACGCACACACCCCAAAAAAACTATCTTGTAATAGCGGAGTGGTATGCTTCCTGCAAACTCTAGGCCGAAATGTCTATAAAGAGATAAAAGCAATTTTCTGGCACATATCACATGCCCCTACCTGAGTGCCCACTACTTCTACCTCTATATCAACCCACTGTGAGATGCTCAATGCCCAGCTGCAAATTTGTGGAGGTGCATGAAGCCATACCCTCTGATTTGGACCAACAGAGTTCACATGCTGTCCTCATAGCTGCCATCCTAATGCTCGGATCTGCTCGGACCTCTCAGAGCCCTAAGCCTGAGAGCCACTTGCCTCTCAGCTAAAAATACAGTAAGTCTGCTGCTGCAGATTCCCACAGTAATACGCACACATGCTAATTCAGTTTTGAAACCTCCTGAGTGAAATCTTAACTCTTTCAAGGATATGTAAACCCAGACTGAAATGCTCATTAAAAACATTTCAGAGCTGTTAATCACAGTGGCTTTTAAAAGGCAGTGGAGCCGCAGCATCAGTTGAAGGGAGCCCAAACTTTCTCAGTGTTATTTATCCTCCAATGCCCAAGCTCTCTTGAGAAAGAAACTATATCCAGCATGATTAGAAGATTTCTCCTGAAAATCTATTAACCCAGTCTTGGCAGGGGTGGGATACACCCTTAGCCAGAAGGTTTTCAGATTTCTAGCTTAGCAGTTTACCATTATCCTAAAGGACAACAAACCTAATTTGTAACACAGCTGATTTCCATCTGGCTCCTGGGGTTCAAGACCACAGGGACCCTTTTACTCAACATCTTTCCTACAATCCTTTATTGAGTGTCTGCTTTGGGCAAGACTCTATAGGGGATTTGAACAGCTTTACAGCACAAGCCTTGCCCTTCCAGAGCATAGGAACCACATTTGGAGGTAAATGTCCCACCCAGAGCCCCACTGTCAAAATATGTTTTGGAGAAGAAAAAGCAATGTTTATATACATGACATACCTTCAAGAACTGCCAATTTGAGCAGAATGAACATCCAAGCCCAAACCAACCCTTCGAATGGCTAGCAGGTACCAAATCCCACTTTCTTCTATGAGAATTATAATTGACAGGGGCTGTGTTTAGCTGGATCTATGGAAAACACACAGATATGGGCTGCTGGCCATTTGGGCCCATGTGTAAACAGAGAAAAGGTGCTGAGAGATCAAGTGGGAGAAGATGTTGTAATAGCAGAAAGGACAACATACAGCCTGTAATGGGCAGAGAGAATAGTTTCTGGGCCCAGAGGTTGCCAAGGTGCAACTTCCAGGAGCTCAAGCTGTCCTCAGTGCCTACATCAGTGGTATTAAGGGTTGGTTTGTGAGCTTAAGGGGGTTCCTGTTCCTGTCAATCAAACAAGTTCTGATTAAAACTAATAAAACTTAGGACTTGATGTTTTCAACCTACACTATGTCTGGGACTAAAAGATCCATAGGTTGCTATCTTCTGTATGTAAAAAGAGTCCCATCTTGGGCTTAACATACCGAGATATATCTGGTGGGACCAGCCTATCATGTACCTGTTTGCAAAAGGAGCCTTGTTGCCTCCTGGGAAAAAGTGTATTCCTAAGGTAAGAGAGAATTAAGGCATACAAGTTGGCCAGTGCTCAGTACAGAAGAGATGTAGGCATTTAGTAGAGTAGTAGAGCCTATAGTAATAGAGCTTCAGAGCCTATCCTGAACCTTCTGGAGGAGACTGAAATGAGGGCCCGCCTTCAAAAACAAACAACGACAATACCTCTCTCATTTGGGGATACAAAGACATCACTATTTTGTACTCCAGGTAATTGAGTAATTCCTACACCAGGGAGAAAGGTTCTTTCCAGCTCTTCAGTGCAACATCGGGTGTAGCTTAGGAGTGTCGAGGCTAGCCTCGGCAGTTCGAGCCTTCTGGACAGATCTCTGACCACAGTGTGGTGACCAGTGGCCCTGTGCCCACACGTGTAGGCACCTTCAGTCATGAGAGGCATCGGCAGCCCCACCAGAGGAAATAAAGAACACGACATTGGAGCTATAAATGTATATGAAATATCTCCCAGAAACTCTCAAAAATAGGAAGGGGTTTGGAAAAAGAAGCTTTGAAAATGTTTCCAAATCCCATATTGGCTGGATGGCCCTGCAGGTTGAAGGAAACTATTCCTATCGTATTGTGACAACCCCTTCTCTTTCTCGCTTTGGTTTTTTAACTTGAGGCTTCACGTGGCCAGAGAAGCAGGGCTTGTATGTGGGAAGCAAAATTTCCTTTTAACTCTGCTTCCATGTGTGTAGAGTTTTCATTTCACTTCTGTTGTTCTTGAATTTGATGAACAAGGCCACCCAGACTCTTGATCATATCCTAAACTTTTCCACCCTCAACCCCTTTCTCTCTGAGAACTGAAGTTTCCTGACTTACCTTCTCTATATTCAAAAGAAAATTTATTTCTAGAATGGAAAACAGTGATGACATATCTAATCAAAGTCTCTATAAAATAGGGATTTCATTAGCATCCTCAAAGTCTCTACCTCCTGAAGGGAGAAATGTGTCTGCCATAAGATAGCAGCATGGCAGAGAAAACCTTCGATTAAACTTAAAGCTTAAATCTAAAGCAAATAATAAACACAAGAGCATTTTGCAATGACATAAATATCTTGGTTCGGAACATGGTTCAGCAAAGCACTAAGGCCCCTGCTTTGAGCAGGCTGGGTTTTCCTTGCTATGCTAAGCACACATGGGAGCCAACGTGAAATCTGAATAATGCTTTGAAGGAATGTAGCTCATTCTGGAAAGATGAAAGCACTTTGCAGACAGCATTATCTCTTTAATTCACACACATCCCCTATGCAAGCAGCAGATAGGAAGTAGGAATTTATTCTGGGATTCTGACTCCATTATTGTTAAGTGATTTGCATATTTATGGGAGCTGAAGGACCCCTAAAAAATGAACATAGTGAAAGGAGAAATGCATAGCACCGTGGTTAGCCACCATTAGGGTAATGTGGTAGCTGGTAGATGGTGACACCATCTGTCTACCCTTGGGCAGTGGCACCAAGGATGCTTGCTCATGGAAAAGCAAATCATCTAGCTTGGCTGAAGCTATGGGTGTCTGTGGAAAAGTCGCCGTGACAGAATGGAAAGGGATGCGAGGACCACAAGAGACAAGGTAAGGGCAAGAAAAGGGGCAGTGAGGTCAGGACATAGCTAGCTTGGTACCCTGGTATGAGCAAAGAATTTGGACTTAACTTGGGTAAAACACGGGGAGTTGTTGAAGGTTTTACAAGATGGGGTTGATATATCAGAACTGATTTTAGGAAAATAAACCAGTGAGTACAGCATTTGGAAGACAGAGAAGACTAGAATAGCAAGGAAGGCGCAGTCAACACCAGGCTTTGATCCTGAGAATCTGGTTCCTGAAGCACTGATCAACCATCCTCTGCCTACCACCTCAAGAGCCACTGATGGTACTGAACCTTTGGTGAGTGAGGCCCACCAAAGTGAAAGGGTCAAGGCCAATTATGGACGCTTTGGGGCCTCTACCTTATTGAGGTCTCAGGCTGAGCTGCCTCGGGTAGCTGAAGTTCTGGTCCTCAAATCTCTAGACAAAGGGCTACTCTCTGTAGAGCCTATCCTGGCCTAATTGACTTCTTGGCTCTGCTCCACTCTTTTGATATCACTTTTCTTTATTCTTTATTTCTTTATTTTTTATTTTCTTTCTTTATTATTTCCTTATTTTCTTTATTTTTTTATTTATTTTCTTTATTCTTTTATGTGTTCTTTATTCCTTTATTTATTCCTTATTTCTTTATTCCCTCCTTACCAACTGTATCAACTGCGTCACTTGCTAATATCACAATAGCCGCAGCGACAGTACTTAAGTCAGCAAACGTTGCAGAAGTACACCATGTGCCAGGCACTCTGCCACAGACACTGGCAAAATTACAGTGAGCAAGCCCCAAATGCCCCACCCTTGCTGACCCATGGTTTTGTGGATTCCGTATAAACCACAGACCTCCAAATGAAAGCTGTTTAAACTTATTAACACTGAAAAGACTCTATTCAGCAGACCTAAACAAACTCTAATCTACATGGGCTCACATTTTGTTTTCCTTTGCTTTGCATTTCATGCGCAGCTGTGCTGTACACTGTAGGATGTTCAGCAGCATTCCTGGTTTCTATCCATCTACACAAGTTGCGACCATGACCACCAAAAATGTCTCCAGATGCTGCTAAACGTCTCCTGGAGAGAAACATCACCCGTGGTTAACCGCCATTTTAGCCACACAACTTGACATATATTCAATCTTAACCTGTCACGAGGAGCTCCAGGTTACAGCTTCAGTTTCTCTTCATGGTAGCTGGTCTCTATACTCCACAGAAGATGCTGCTCCCCGGACCCTAGAAAATGGGGTCCTGGGAAAGAAACGAGATGGCCCAGAGGAAAGGCACCACCTTTCCTTCCCAGCCCAAACCCGGAACAGGAAGATTCAGGAAAGGGTGACTTGATTACAGGGAGGTCGGTGGTCTTCTTCCTTTCCCTCCTGGCTTGAGTACAATACCCAGAGCTGTTTATGGCTTTGACTATTGTTCTCTGTGAGTGGGAAGGAGGCATTGCACTCCATAATGGGCTCAGGAAGGGCAGAAGTGTGAGGGAGGTGGGTGTCAGCCCCAGGGAGCTCTATCTGCACTAGGGACTTTGTTCCACTCCCACAGATGCCGAGGGTTTGCAGCCACTCAGCTCTGAGGCTGAGGTGAGGTGGTAAGGATGAGGATAGGATATTTGTGAAATAACTGCAGTGCCCATCTGCATCTCAGGATGTGCATGCTGAAATTAAAAGGGAAGAAAGATTAATGATGCTTTGGTTCCTCAGAGCCTCAGAGAGGCATCAAGGTCCATGGTCCATCCTCAGCCTCACAAACTGAAATAATAAATTTTTCCAGGCTCCTGAAGTGAATGCAGTTCAGGACGACCAACTTAAACTAATCACATGCACCAGAGAGAGATGCAGGAGCCAGGTCGACATTTTTTTCCTATTCATACACATCGAGCAGTCGGCCTTCCAGGGCCTGAATATTTGTATCTGCTTTTCCTCTATATCAAAGTTCCTCAGGTTCTGTCCATACCCAAATTCTTTCAACAAATTTACTTAACACAGTTTTTGATTGAGCGCCTTCTGTGTGCCTGGTTCTGTGCTAGCAAATCGAAGTGCATGATCTCTGCCCTCTGGGAGGATACCAACTAGTCAAATTAATAATTGTAAGCTCCCCCTATTGACTAGTAAATCACAGGAAAGAGCATGAAATGGTTTTAAGAAATGTATTCAAGGCAGAGAAAATGCTGATGAGCTTTTTAAACCCACAATAGGAGAGAGACCTGGCATCTCTCTTCAAACAGTAATGTCTAAGCTCCAAAAAATTCCAGCTTCAACATGCGCTTGCTTATTGTGCCTCCCTGAGTGGCAGCTTCTTCATTTGCAAAATGAGGTACAAATGTCTTTTTCTGCCCTCCACAGCACAAGGTTGTTGTAAGGAAAACACATGTGAAGCGAAAGGGCTTTGTATTAATGAAGGGGCTGCTGGTAGTCACAGAGGCAGTGGCCAGAGGAGCTGCTTATGTTCTGTGGAATTCCACTCAATAAATGGTTTTTAGGTGCCTACTCTATGTATCCAGTCCTAACTGATGAGAAGGAAACAGGGCCAGTAAATATGGCAGGTCAGCATGGATTTGTGAGTCTACCGATGTAAAAAACAGGAACAATGTGTCATAGTACTCTAATGGATCATTTATGCAAGAGAGGTGTATTCAGAGCCTCAGCGTGTCAGGAGCTATGCATCTGTTTATAGAAGTAAAAATGGATGATCTGGGAATCATTTCTGTGGATCTAATAACAAGCTTTCCTCCTGCTGCCTGGTTCTTGCAGATTAATTGGTTATGGCTGATAAATAGCTAAGTATGTGTAAAGTTCTGTAACATTATTGATTCAGGTGTCCCTCACAAAGAATAAGAGGAAGAAGGAGGGAAAGGAAAGACTATCGGATTGCTCCTCCACTAAAATAACAGAGACGATGTTTAAAACTAACAAAAATAAAGCCCTTTCTCTTCTCAAATCCTATTCCTAAATCATTTCAAAGGGTTATTATTAAACTTCAGAAAGTCTTGCTACATTAGAGTATATTAAATTTCAAAGATCCATTAAGTGCCATTTTGCTGCAGTGAAAGGCAAGGTAGAGAGAACTAATTCAGGAAGGGAAAAAAATTCTGGAAGAGAAATTAATTTTAAAGGTCAATTGTTCTCCAGAAACAGCTGAAAACTCTCCATAGGAAGCAATGGCTGGGCTTTCAGCAAGGTCACTTTCTCTCCTCAATGTTCAGAGTCAGAGGAGACATCCTTGTGTGGACACCACAGGGTTAAGTTACGATGATCTGAAGAAGTGTCACTCTATTTATTCTCTTTCTTAAGAGACCAGCTCCCTTCAGCCTGCCACCTAAGTATCATGTATTCATTGCAGCTTTACAAGCTTCTACCACTGGGAAAGGGGATGGTGTGCAACATAAAGAGGGGTCACAGGCTCTTCTGCACTGTAGTGGTCCTCAACTGGGAGCAGTTTTGCTCCCAAGGGACATTTGGTAATGTCTGCAGTCAGTTTTGATCGTCACAACTTTGGGCGGGAGAAGGAGGTGCTACTGGCATCTAATCAGTAAAGGCTGGGCTGCTAAACATCCTAAAATGCCTGAGACAGCCCCTCACAACCCAGGAATTACCCAGCCCCACATCTATATAGTCGTGAGACCGAGAAACCCTGCTGTAAAGGGATTTTCTTTATTTTTCTACCCCAAGCTCCACCCGCTTGATAATGAACTCACATGTTGACAACTACATGAGCCATTAAATGTAAGATAGCCACATCAAGCCCTTTTAATTAATGAACAATTCTAGTCAGTTATCTTTTTCTCCCTCCTTCATTCTTTATTCATCTTGGGCAGAAGCACAAGTAACAGCATACGGATGTCTTACAGCCACCAGCTCCCATAGAGGAGAGTAGGAACGTTGCTGTAATCATGCTGTCTGGGCTGCAGTCCAATCAAATTTCAGTATTTTGCATGACATTCTCATAGCCTCGCTGTGCTAGGCGTCAGGGAGTTGAAAAACAAGTCCCAGAGGAATTTGCTCCAATATATCTCATCGTGTGAGAGGAATCACAGAGACCTGGATGATGTAATATTGATTGCCTGTTAGTAAAGAGAATAAGAATGTCCGCCAAAGAATCAAGTCCAAGAGCAGGAGATAAGAGGAAATGATAAGAGGGCTGATATGGAAAATGAAGACATCAAGCCACATGATATGTGGACCGAGGGGGCTGCGGCGGCATTGGGGGCGGGGACAGTCATCTCTTCCAAAACGGTACAGGTTTTCTCTTACAAAATTCAAGTCGATGTATCACCCTCTTCTGTTTGATCACCTTGATGTCCGTATTATCTACATGCTGCCATCAAGCAACGTGATCTAACCCAGAACAATGGCTTACTGCCTTCCTTCGGTGAACTTAGGTTTTATTCCTTTGCCCTGAATTCCATTTAGCTAAATAAATGTTTTCATCATAGATCCTGTTTGTTGATAAAGAAAGAGGCCTACCTCAATCATCTCAATAGAGTCTCTGATGTTTGATTCGGGGTGTTTAATACCCAGATTTTTTTGTAACTGCTTTACCTCTAAGAGGTACTAGTCAGAGGTAATTTTCAATGTACGAGTCTTTTCTTCAGCGCATTTCTGCCACACAGGTTGTTTCTATTCAATAATCCCTTGCTGATACTGCCAAGGAGGGGAGGGGGTAGAGAGGAAAAGGAACCAAGCTAGTGCCTCTTAGGGTTTATTTACAGCTGAAGCTGAGTAAATCACTGAGCTCTGAGAGCCTGAAGCAAATGCAGGCATCTAAAGATCAGCTTACTTTGTTCTCTCCATCTTTCCTGCATCAACTATCCTCACAACCAAATCATCATCATGGAAACACCTAGTATTCATGGAGTGACTGTGAGGTTCACAACCACTTTCCCATAACGATTCTCTGTAACTCTATGAGAAGGCTGCCATTCTTCTCACAGCGAGTTGGAGGCCTGTGGGTAGAGTTCACCCATTACACCTACTGGACTTGTTCCATGTTAACATAACCAAGCTTTCATAGAGATAGAACATTATCCTTTTCTCCACCTGGGATTCCAGAGTTCCCTTATGGTAACCGTATTCCAAATATGCCATGTTTGTAGGTTCCAGGGGACAGGAGAATGGTAGAGTAAGCCTCGTCTGCAAAACTTGACTTAGGGAACCTGGAATTTAAACTCACCTTCTAGGCGTCTCTTCTTGTGGATCTTGTGTGCTGCTTTCCTTGGCCCGAAGGGAAGCTTCTGGTCCATCCTGAGCAGCTCTCCTGTGCTGCTGGCTGTAGTCACGAGGCCTGTGTTGGTGACAGCAGAGCTCTCCATCTACCCATGACTTACACTGAAGCAATCACATTTTTTAGTCTTTTTTTCCACGATATCATATAACGCCACTGCACCATAATAAATACCTAAGTGTAAATATTTCAGTCCCCATTCCCTCCCACTAGGAGAATCACCTCCTTCCTTTCTGTCATTGTTAGTTAATCTCCAGATATCAACAAGCCACTTGCACTGATGATAAAACAGGTTTCTGGATATTTTGTGAACTTAAGAGAGAGAGAGAGAAACTCAGCCTTCATCCTAAAGGAGGAAGCTTCAATCAAAAACTGGATGAAGAGAAAGTTTGAAGCCTCTACTGAACCTGCCTGGTACCCTTGGTCCTGAGTTGGGCGTTTTGTATATGCAAGTCCATTGAGCTCAGGACAGCCATCGAGCTTAAATTATCCCTATTTCAGAGAGAGTTCAACAGACTTGTCCAGGATCACCTAGCACTACATACCCTGGTCAGAACTCAAGTTGGGTCGAGCCTGTTTCTAACTCTTCAGGCTGCTTCTCAAATTTAGTGTACTCCATATGAGACCCAAAACTCTGAAGCCCAGGAAAGTAAGGTAAAACCACAGCACTGACCCTTGAGTTAAGTTCTTACACACACACACACGTCTTAACAGTGTTGACTAACCTGACTTCTGGATTCATCTAGGAGACAACCTGTCTCTGAAGATAAGAAATCTCAACCTCCTATGTCCTGCCAAAGGATAACATGAGAATCCTGGGTCACCCAGGGGCAAACAATGAATTCCTTGCCTTGAGAGAAAAGCGAGTCTGAAAGGTAAGAGATGTCCAAGTTTTGCCCTGATGAGATCCTAGTGAGTTGCTCAATCTTCGTGATCTTGGTTTCCTCATTGGCCAAACTAAAATTCATTTAGTAAATGGTTTTTTAGCATCTATTCTGGGCCAGGCATCCTTCTAGATGCTGGTGCATAGCATCTAGAAGCAGGCAAACAAAGTCCCTTCCCTAACAGCCCTTATATTCTGTGTGGAAACAGAGACAATAAACAAAAAAATAAAAGCAAGAATTCCAGAGAATGAAAAGGCCTTTAAAGACAATAAACAAGGTAAGGTAATAGAAGCACGTGTTGGAATAGAAATAGGATGAGGGCAGTGTTTCCTTCGAGTGGCCAGAAAAGCTTTCTTGGAGTAGGAGGCATTTTAGCTGAGCACCATATGGTGAGGAGACAGTCACTGGAAGAGCATGGTCAGGGAAGCACGATCCATCGAGGGAGCAGTCAATGCAAAGGCCCTAGGGCAGGGACCAGAGTGACATGTTCAAGAAACAGAAGGAAGGTCAGTGTAGAGAGAACACAGAAAGCAGAGTGAGCAAGGTGAGAATGGTATAGGACGGCAGGGCCAGATCCTTGGGTCCTGTAGGCCATTAGTAATAATGCCTGCCTTCCCAAGTTGGCATCATTATTGTAAGGCTCAGATGGGACTAACGCTTTAGATGGAGAAGTTCTTACAGCCTAAATATGTAGTGTGTTCTTCGGCCCTGTAAAGGAGTTATATGTTTCCTATTTGTTGCCAAAGTCTTTGCCAGTGGTACTCATGGGAAATCCTTATTAAATCACTCCTACTGCTGGGATTGCTTTTGAGGAATGGATTGATTGATCGGATGAAGCCAGAGATACTTGGCCCCAACTTTTCCTTCTAATACTGTTTTCTGAATATGGAGAGCTAGACAGGGATGGTAGATTGAGGGAAAGGATGTTCCCCCCAGTCTCTAAAGCCATCATGAAGAGTAGCAGGGCGAAAGCTACACTTCTTACTTTAGTCAAGAAACAAACCACATAGAGCTCCTTCATTGTAGTTCTACCTTTTTCCTTTCTTTACCATATATTTGTGGTTGGTAATTTGGGAAAGAATAAAAACCTTTTGAGAAGAGATCACGTCTCCATATCCGCTGTCTTCTGATGAAGTTAAAATGCACGTGCTGACAGAAAACAGGCAGGCTGCTCTCTGTTTCCATGAAGGAATACAAGCCAGAACCCGGGCTGCTGGGAAATGCCAATAGAGGTCTGGGAACAGGAAGTTCATTAAAAATGTAAAATAAATGCAGTGATTGCATGTGGTTGTCTGTGGGGCATTTTGCTTTAGACCTTGAATGTGCTGGAAAACTACTGCAAATGCCATAATTATTTTAAGATATAAAATTATTTAAATTGGCTAATGAATGCAGACCCTGACACCAGTCTGCATAAATCTGGAGTTATTAATATGTTCTTGCAGACGGTGGGTGGGGCTTGGAGGCAGCTTTATTCATTAGCAGCATTATCAGCACTTTCTTCTCCTCCTTGGACCATACAAAGACAGAATGTCCTAAACTGCATGATCACCTAGAGGCAAAATACACCTCCGCATGCAAGAGCTCAATTAATTCTCATAATTATTTTCTGTTGCTAGTATCTACTATATTTTACCTATAGAAAGCCAAACTCACAGAGGTAAACGTCTCACCTAAGATCATACATCCAGAAATGGCACAGTCACTTGAACCTAGGTCTTCTGTTTTAAAATCATCCCTCCACTATTATATGATGATGGAATATTACCAGTTAGCAGATTGATCTAAAGTGATGGGTTCTGTTAGATGGGAGACTTTTTTTGAAACTGGCTTTCTAGCAGTTTCCCGGGATAAAAGAGGATCTGTGCAGAAGAGCAGCTCTGTCTGTAGAGCCTTTGCTTATTCATCAATGTGTCAGACCATTCCCTGCCAAGGACACTCTTCTCTCCCCCTTCCTTCCCTGCTACTTTACTGGCAAGTGACCTTGCCGTGGTTTTAAGGCTGCCATTGGCCATCATCTCCCCTAAAGGGCAACAGGTCTCAGGAAGGTAATGGAATGTGAAGGTCATAGAATTCTGTAGCAGCTGTCTCCACCTGCAGCTTCCTGAGTGAGATGCTACTTCTGCCACCTCTTTGTTTTCTAAGACTCTCTGTATTATTATTGTTGTTGTTATTCTCTAGTAAAGGGTGGAGATTGCAGCTATTGGAGACAGTGCCAAAAAATGTATCTTCTTACATTTCATGATCATTAACCTTATCAATTAACATTGAGTACTTGCTGATGCATGACACCAAACAGACTTTGGATTCTGTTCAATCCCAAAGACTACAGCTCTCAAATTGACCTTGGTTAGAAGGACATAAAACTGTACACTGAGAAGGAAGTCAAAGTGCCATGAATTCTGGGGACCAGCGTGAGGTTACAGCCCCAATTTCTGAGCAAGATGCCCCTGAGAAGGCTTGGCAGCCAGCTATTGGCCAGCTCTGATCCTTTTGATATCATCCAACAGAACTCCAGAAGATTTGATAAGCTTTGTCATTTGGGATTATTTGGAAAGAGTGAATTAATCCCATTTGTTCTCCCAGAGGGTAGGGAGCAAAGAATGTCAGGAAACTAAGTGACACCTAGTTCCATACTGGAGAGGGCATCACATCTTCTATATCCCAGGGAGCAAAAATCCCCTACTCTCTGCCGGCTTTCTCTGGGACCTACACACAAGCCTGTCATTCTTGTTTCTAGCACCATCCTATCCAGGAGGAAAGATTGGGTATTCATTACCTCCCTGGGGGGGCTTGGGCAAAAAGTCAGGCAGGACTGAGGGATGGGAAGATACCACTGCAGAAAACATGAGTGTCCATCATCCAAGCAGCCCATGCAAGGAAATCAACCTTTGAACAAGACCCATTCACAAAAGGGTGGATGCTGGATTCTTATTATTTCATTTCTCCCTTTTCCTTTGAAAATTAGTTTTCTATTTCAGCTGGGATTTATATTTTAACCCCCGAGTTATATCTCTTCTTTTCCCTAATACAGCTGGAAACAACTGAATTAAGCTGGAGACGATGATCACAAATCCTGTGAATTCAAAAAGCCCCAGAGGTATCATTGCCCATGTTCCCAGATATCAAAGTACCTGATTTTAAAAGGGCAAACCCAGACAGTTCAGTAAATATACAATAAATCTACAACATGTTCTGGGTAATAAATACATACTAAATTCCAACTGTGTTCTGAGAACTATGCTAGGCTAACAAAAATGAGTAACTTAAGTCTCTTGAGGAATTCACACTCCAGTGGAGGGTTATATTTTCAATGTAGGAGTTGGTTATATAATTCATGAAGCAGAAAAGCATGAAAGGGAACACTACACTCAGCCCTTGAGTCTGAGGAAGCTTCCCGGAGTTGACCTGAGTCCTAAAAAAGAAGAAGCAAGCCAGTAAAGGATGTAGAGGGCACTGTGGGCACAGAGAAGAGTGTGAGCAAGAGCAAGACATGGAAGACAAGATGGTATGTGAGAAGTGATGCACAAAGTTGAGTGCCACCGAGGCATAAAATATAAGATAGGGGACAGAGGACCTTGTAACAATGCTAAATAGCTTGGCTTGTTTTCGTTAGTCAACAGAGAGCCACTGTAAGGTGCTGGCAGAAGAGCAAAGTAGTCAGATTTCCACACTGGAGAGATTCTCTAACCAAGTACGGAGGATGGATTCCAGAGACACAAAACTGAGCATTTTCCAGAAATGATGAGAGATGTTGATTTGCTGACTGACAAAGTCAAATAAATCCTATGTAGATAGGATTATAATAGATAAAATAAAATCATACCTAGATACCTATCATGAAACTGAAGACCAGCAAAGACAAAAGAAATTGAAAAATACAGGCAACAGAAACATATGGCCATTGTGCACCTCCCCGCCTCCTGATTACGTATACTAGAACGTGAATGGGCCCCAGAGCTCTGTCAGGTGCACACCCTGATTCAGTGGTTAGCTCATTTCTGATTTGACAGCAATAAAGGATGCTAACAAATAATGGCCATACCTATTTTGATGTATAAGAGCACCAGGGACAGTGCTGCATGGATGACTGGGGGCTAATCTAGGATTGGGAGGGGCAGAGGCATGAAGCTCGTATCATTTGTGGACCTGCTGCATGAAAAACAATACAAAATGATAAATACGAAGTTAAATACAGAGCTTTGGATGAGGCAGTTCCAGTAAAAAGCCCTAACATCTGAGCTTCACCGGATTCATGGTAAATCCACGCCAGCAGGTGCAGCATGCTCTTCCTTCTAGGGTCTCAGCTCCTCCAGCATCTGTCTGCACCCAACACAGGCAGCAGAACGCCATGCTTATCTGAAGCGTGGCCTTGGTCGAGCTGACCCGGTGCTCTTCTGTTGCCCTGTCTGTGTTCTGAGACCTTCTGAGCCAGACCACAGAGGACTCTTAACCCTGGGTCTCTATCACATCATGGGAGCTTATAAGCCAGTGGGGTTCAAACTTTCTGAACAAATATTTAAAGCACTAGAAAACATTCATATATATTTACTTGAGGTTTGTGCATGTCCATGTACCTCACTTGAGCTATTCTGTGATGCTTTTTCTATTGAAATATAGGAGTTTGAGTTCCTTTCCTACTTCCGCATTCCCACACCGTCAGCCCTCATCCAGGCCCCCATCGCTTTACAGCATCCAGGCTTGTCTCACCACCTTCATTCTAGGGCATGCACTGCCACCAAAACTTATCTTCCATAAACAGTCTCTACAATGGTTTTCTCAACCACCAGTCAAGGTGGTTGATCCCACCAGGATGGTCAGGGTACAAAGCAGTAAATCTCAACACCTGTGAATTTCTCTGGTTCAAAAGATGGGGCAATACTGGGGTATCTCCCTCATTTCTCCATTGCCTCTAGCTCTCCTCCTGCACTAGGACCCCCCCAAAAATGCACGCTTCCCAGAGAATCCACACTGTCACCTCTAATCAAGTCGCACCAGTGGAGACCCCGGTGGGAACTGCAGGGAGACACAACTCTGCCCTACAGAAAGGCCTGGGAGGCTGGCCATATGCTGTCTAGTTCGGAACTGCCCCCCGACTATACCCTGATCACCTCCTGTCAATCACAGATCTGCCCTGTGCAGCTCAAAGACGCTGCCCTTTGCTACCCGTGTCTAGCACTTCTGCTGCCCCTCTCTTCCTTCTCGCACACAGCTTTGGGGTCTGTGGACTATAGGCCCATGTGGAGGAGTCACCTCTGCTTCTTGTGTCTCCTAAGTTCATTCTCCCCACCCCAACCCTCTCATCTGAGAATCTAATGCCTTCCCTTATTCCAGAGGAACTGATCTGCAAGGGCTTCCCAGCCTAATGGGTAGCTTCTGCAAGATCACCCAGATATCCCGGACATTCGAAAGAAAATTCCTCCCTGAGTAGGTAATGCTACACATCTGTTATATAAGACTTTTATTTGAGAATCTGCAAGCCTTCCTTATTTTCATAAATGAGCTTAGAATCCCCACTACTCTAACTATGCCTCCCACTTCTGCCTCCCAGAAACCGACAGTGAGAACTGGCCACTCACCAGTCCCACCAGCTCCTCTCTCTTTTTAAGCCCATCTCCTTCCTAGACATACTCATGTGTTTCCCTCCACCCCCTCTACTCTTAGCCAAACCCTTTACCTCTCTGCCCAAGGCCTCTTTAATCTTCATAGTTCCCCTGACCACACTAGCCCACCTTGACCTTGTCTTTACATCTGGAGCATTAGACTATGTTTATTATCGAATATGTTATTTTGCAACTGTGGTTCTCAACACTGACTGGGTTTTTTGGTTTTTTGTTTTTTTGGGTTTTTTTTTTTTTTTAATATATAAGCTTCGTCCCCCATCCCTGAAAATCCTTATTCTGGAGGCTTCTGGAGCTTCTGAAAGCTCCCTGGGTGATTCTGATATGCAGCCAAGGATAAGAAACACCGCTTTAGAAACACACGAACTTGTGATTTTATGTAATTGCCTTTTATGTCTAAGCCTTGTTTCAGCAAATAGAGTACAAATTTATTGAATACAGAAGCTAGAGCTATACTTTTTCTGTACCCTCCACATAATCTTGTCTAGCAGGCATAAGTAGGTGCTCAGTGACAACTAAATGCTGGACTGATTGATTCAGCATGATGTTGGATAACAAGCACTTGAATAGGAAGGGGGAGACATGAGATGTGTTTCTGACTCTGTAACTAGCAAGCCACTATCCTCCCTGGATTTCTGCTTCCTCATTTGTAAAATGAGGGTGATAATTAGGTTTTCGAACTCCTCGGAGCTCAAAGGAAACAGAAGTTATTTTCAATATTTCAAAAATCCACTAAAAGTTATACATTTCATATCAATTTGCAGATTAATAATCTATCAAAGTATGCATTAATGAATGACAATGAGGAGAAATAATAAAAGGAATCTTTAGTTGTGAAACGTATAAAAGAACTTTGAAAATTATAGGATTCTATAATTTCATTTGTTCAGTATTTATGATCCCGATCTCCTGGGAGAGAGTAGAACAGAGTAAAGTAAGGAATTTGGAGTTTGACTAACTTGGGGTCAAATCTCAACCCCACTACCTACTAGCTATGTTAACTTGAGTAAATTCTTACCCTCTATAAGCTTGTTCATTCATTTGAAAAATGGGCATACTGACAGTAGTTATTCCATAGCGTTGTTACAAG
The DNA here is from genome assembly GCA_028533885.1 of Nasua narica. Taxonomy (NCBI): domain Eukaryota; kingdom Metazoa; phylum Chordata; class Mammalia; order Carnivora; family Procyonidae; genus Nasua; species Nasua narica. Next base: position 64,211,210 of record CM052802.1, read on the forward strand.
GATAAATCAATACGTGAGTTTTTACACTTCTTTAATGCATTGCCTGGCACACAGCAAGTGCTCAATAAATGTTACTAGGAGTATACCTGGCATTTTAGTCTGCTCAGGCTGCCATAAAAAATACCACAGATGGGGTGGCTTAAACAACTGACACAGCTCTGGAAACTGGAAGCTTAAGATCAAAATTCCCACAAAATCGGTTCCTGGTGAGGGTTGTCTTCCTGGCTTATCGACAGTGGTTCTGTCTTCTTACTGTATGATCACATGATCTTTCCTCTGTGTGTGTGCAGAAACAGAGAGAGAGCGAGCAAGCCAGCTCTCTGCTGTCTCTTCTTAGAAGGGCACAAATCCTGTTGGATCAGCGCCCCAGCCTCAGAACCTCATTCAACTTTAATGACTTCCTTAGAGGTTGCATCTCCAAATATAGCCACACCAGGAGTTAGGGCTTCAACATATGGATTTAGGGAGGGAGGGAGGGAGGGGACACAAACATTCAGTCCGCAACACCTGGGGTGAGAGAGACAGAGTAATGCCAAGGAGAGAAAGTTTAGTCAAAATCACAAGAAATATTTCTCTCAAGAAATGGTCTGTCTCCTAGTCTGCGGAGGTTTATAACAGGCTGAGGAACAGCCCTTCAGCTCCAGAAGACATGGCCAATGTGCTTGACAGTAGTCGCTGTGGTCGGGCCTGCATCGTGGAACGCGGAAATGCAGGGGAACAGGAGCCATTCCCAGGGCCAGGCTCCTTCCACCACTGTGTGCATTTACATCACCCGGAAGGAAGGGATAAAGTCCTGATTCCCAGGCCCCACTGCCAGAGAGCCTCAGTAGATCAGCAAACTGCATTTCTGCATTTGTAACAAACCCACAAAAATACCGCTTTCAAGAAATAATTCTAGAAGAAAAACTCCAAGCCCAAGCAGAGAGGCGGGGAGAAGCTGACTAAGATATTTACGCTGCTGTGATGCCCCCTGGGGTGGAAGCCAGCGTGTGTGTGTGTGTGTGTGTGTGTGTGTGTGAGAGAGAGAGAGAGATCAGCAGGTGGCAGCGAGGGCAGCGAGGGCCAGCTGGGCCTGGATATGGGCACATGGTGGAGAGTAGGGGACAGAAGGAGGGATGACACATGAGTGACTGCCACCAAAGGAAGCCAGTCCTCAAGAGCCCAGGTTGTGGGACACCCAGTGGGCTGTGGACTGCTACAGAAGCCTGGCGTGTCCTGGATGACTGGTCCTGAGAATCAGGGAGGCTACATCAATCACAGAAAGCCCCCTCGCTTTGGTTTTCCTCAGGTGGCTTTATTTACTTTGAGACTAACATTTTTTTTGTCGTTATCATCACCAACACAGCGAAGGTAGAAGCACCACTCATTAGCATCTGAAGCCCGGGATGTTGAGGGTGCTAATGCTAATGATGCTGGGAACCGTGCAGCTCAGCACTGGTATCTAGACTGGACAAGGGGCGGTGTGACCCAGCAAGAGGAAGCCCCCATTCTCATAAAGACAGCTAGTTTCCCTGGACTACATTTTGTTATTTTTCTTTTCTTGTCCACCTGTTGTTGTTAGATTAACCTCTCCCATGATGATAGAATGCCATGATCACCAGCAAGACAAGTGTTTGATGGTTCCGTTGATTGTCATATGTGTGACACGAACCAGGTCTCCCTTTCTTAAAAGTAATTTTTGCAATCATTGCAAATGTAGGTGATATTGAGGGAGAATTCTCAGCTCAGTACTACCCCTATTAGGATTGGAGGTCATTAGGATTTCTATATTTCATATTAAATGCTTTCACTCGGGCATGTACTTTTCTCAGCCATGCTTGGGATGGAAATGTCCCTGCATTAAAATAGGAAAATAGCCTTATGACTTCTGAACCTATTCTCAGCCTTGGTCCCTATCTGAAATTGGGTGCAACTTAAGAATTTTCAGCCTTGACAAAAAAAAAAAAAAAATCAGGGATAAGCATGACAATTCTCCATACAGGGTCCACTTTCATTTAAGGCTGCCAAAATGAAGCTATTATTAGTTAATGCTCAGATTAATGGGCTGGACACTGCTCTGGATTACACAAGTGGTGGTAAAAAATGTGGAGAAGGGCACTTAGTTGGGAGGACTTTCTTCTCATCGCTTTGTTTCTACTTTGACTTAGACACACAGCCCTTCTTCCCACAGCCGGTAACTCGCTCATCTACACAGGACAAAGAGTTGCTAACTGCTGTCCAGAACCTAACGTCACTGGGAGGGACGCTGCTTTGAAAACTGGTGCAAGTGTCCTGTGTTAGACCTGCTGCAGCTGTGAAGAAGGCCTGGGCTTCGAAGGGCAGACATGGGCCTCCTCACCCTCTTCCCGCTCTGACTCTAAGTGAGAATCAGGACTGTCGGACCCTTCCTATTAGGAAGGAGCTTTTTGGCCCCTCTTTGGCCTTCAACCTAAGCTACAGGCTCTAGTCCAGTTTAACCAAAGCTCCCTTTCACAGGGCAGGGGTGGGGGTTCGGCGGCGGGGGGGGGGTAGTTCTGTTATAATTGGGAACTTGCTCAGGCATTAACAAATCTGGTTATTATTCCCCATTTTGCTCCTGATCTCTGTAGATATGATTCCCTCAGAAGGATCAGTTTTAGGATTCAGATACCAATCCTCTACCTCAAATTTTTATTAGAATTCTCCCACAGGGGTTGAATATTGACTAAAAAATCACTTTGTGACTCTTAGGTCCCATGCAGTTCTTTCCTCTGCTCTCTGAGTAAAATCCACACTCTACATTATACAAAATCTAAACTATTTTCTACCACTTTAGATTGAGGCTTGCAAAGGCAAAAGTAGGAGGTGGCACATTTCTACTTAAGAATATTACCCAAAGGGGCGCCTGGGTGGCTCAGTGGGTTAAAGCCTCTGCCTTCGGCTCAGGTCATGATCTCAGCGTCCAGGTCATGATCTCGGGGTCCCGGGATCGAGCCCCACATCAGGTTCTCTGCTCAGCGGGGAGCCTGCTTCCCCCTCTCTCTCTGCCTGCCTGCCTACTTGTGATCTTTCTCTCTGTCAAATAAATAAAATCTTAAAAAAAAAAAAGAACCTGGTGCATTTCAAAGACTTTATTTAGGAGTTCACCATCCTTATCAACTTAGACGTAAGGTTATCTACCCCCCACTGAGAACTTTCCAAAGTATAAGGGTCTTAGCAGTGATTTTATCTACATCCCCCCCCACTCAGAAATGTCTCCCCTGATAGCCGGGGGTTATCAGCATCTACACACACTTCCGTACCAGGGGTACACAAGGAGCATCAATATAATCCACAAGGCTGCTTCTTTAAAAAAAAAAAAAAAAGTCTGAAAAAAATAAATTTTAAAAATGTCTGAAGGAACTTTAGCAATATTTGAAACATTGAAAAGACCATGGGATGGAAACACAGTTATTTGATATTTGATATATCTGAGCTATACATATTTGATACAATATTTCATGAACACCTAAAACATTTCATTATGAGAAAAAAGATTTTAATTGCTGATTGTAAAAGTGAAACAAAATAGAATATGCCTATTAATTACCTTAAATCTTAGCCCTATAAGCATTCATTGAAAGTGTGCACGACATCTATGGCCCCTAAACTAAGGAGATTCCATAGTTTCTCATTGTTTATGCCAAGAGTATCACACCATCTTTATAGAGTCCAAATGGCCCTGCCTCCTAGGATAGACTCTTGCTTTAATTCTTCTTAATTTAGCAGTTTCTCCCAGTAGATAAGTCTTTGTTTATTTGACACTCAGTAATTAAGTCATTCCCTGTCTTTCTTTATCTCTCTGCCTGATGCAGATTCTGCTAATCATCAGTATGTACAGGGTCTTTAAAAATCACTTGTCTATCCCTTTACCCTAAGAGGCCCACATCTAAACTAGTCCAGATAGTTGGCAATTTCTGCTTTTTTAAAAGCCTTCAACCCAAGCAGTCCTCATCTTCTGGGGGTAACACATCAAGGATTAATAGTTCTCAATGCCAACAAATCCTTTCTATTCCTCCTGTTCTAGTTAAAGCTCCTCTCCTTTCATACTCTGCAGACAAGGAATAACTGAGTGATATTCTGTGTAAAAGTAACCCTTCATGTACATATATTGTTTTTAAAAGCTTAGGTCATCTTCAAAATATTGCTTTCTATAACATAGTCTACAGTATACCCAGGTAACGGAGTAGGGTTGACTAGAATGTGTGGGCATATTGATTATTTTAATATTAGAGATAATTCTGGTTTATATACAGCCCCTTGGTCCTTTTTTCCCTCATGTTCCCATACTAGCCTTCCCACCATCCAAACCATTATCCCAATACCTTCTAATCTAAGGAGTGTATTGGTTATCAGGCTACATTGTTGGTTTTACATAAAACCCACCACCCCCTCCTAGTGATTTAGCCAAGTGAGTTGCTTTGTTTTCCTAAAGAGCTGCAACTAGGTCTCACTCACCTCTTTGTGTCCAAGCTCTGTGCCAGGCAAACAGTAGGCACTCCATATGTATTCATCTGTTGGAAAAAAAAGAAATGAACAGATCAATGAATCAGACACACCTGAATGCAGCCACTGTATTTATCAGAAATCCCTAAATACCACTGGATTGTGTTCAATCCAACCAGATAGTATTTATTTTACAGCTACCAATGTTGCGTTCTTCACACTAGGCTTGTTGCTTTACCTACAATATATGTTCTTCAGTTTACAATCCTGATACGAGGTAACTCAGTTTAAGAGAAAGGATTAGGAAAGGTAAAAGAATGACTATAATGTTCCCATCCTTTAGTGTCACCCTGGTCTGGCCCTCCCTGCATTTTAATCACTGACATCCTGCAGTCGTACAGAATTTTATGGTCCTCATAGGCAGCATTCAATGCCCCAAGACTGAGGAAGTCAACCAACTGACCTTGCTCTAAACCGGCCTCCTCCATCTTTGTCCTGGGCAATGGCGTGTGTATTCTGGTGCCCCTGTGCCACCTGCTGGTCTTGTGAGTCACTGCTTCCAAAGTGCCTCAGGAGTGCCATATTGTGGCTGGAGAAAAGTAAGGAGGAGCTTTCCACAGTCTAAGTGCACTGTGACCCAAGAGTCCAGCTTGGGTTGTGAAATAATTCATTCCCACTACATGTCAGTAATGAAGATGAGGAACCCAAGGCACTGAGGAAAGAAGTCTCTCCCCCAAAGCCATAATCTGAGTGTAGCTATAGGAATGCTGAGTCCTTCTCAAAGCATCCTACAACCATAGAGTCCCCCAAACATCTGCAAAAGGATGCTTAAAAGCAAGCAAGCAAAACAAACAAAAAACTCTGTACTTAGAGTAAACACATGTATGGGATACATGGTAGATAGAGTGAGAAAGGGGTATTTGAGTAAACTTATGCCAGTGTCTCTGGAATAAAATAAAGGAGAAAGGGGGGAACAGAGGGAAGGAAGGAGAGAAAAATATTTTTTCACCAAAAATACTGTTTACTATCTAGTAGATTATTCTTAAATTCTCTAACTGAGGATGTTCCAGATTTCCTTTTTTACTTGAACCAGTCTTTATTGGAATGGTATATTCCAGAAAGTGATAAACTATAAGACGAAAATAATAAGCCATAAAAATCATTGATTACAAGGTTATTAAAAATTAGATGCAATCCCCAAGATATAAGGAGGCTACCTATAGAGGCAGTGGTACCAATTCGGTGGTGACAACTCTGAGCTCTGAGCTATGACTCAATGGGCTTCCTCAGAGGTTTACTGAATGTGCACTATAATCTCAGCTAGTTCGACTTTCTGTGCTAAGACTCAGCATGAATGATTGTGTACAGAGAATTCCTATGTCTCCTCTCATATATTCTTCATCTAGATCACTCTTGAGAATATTTCTAAATTTTCAGAGACATGTGCCTTTGCCTTCTGTTTTAAGAAGTATTTATTTCTTGCACACTGTGATATCTGCCAAACATTACTTGTATGTAAAATAATTTCCCTTCTGAATATCTTCCCTGCTTTCTTCTCCTGAGCCAATGGCTCAAAGACCTGTATATAGAAGCCATGTCAAAGAGCGATTAAAGAGTACTCTTCATTTCTTCCTCAAATGCCAGAGGAGCCAACTCCTCAGCAGCGCAGACGATTCTTGCCCACCATCCTCCTGCCTGAGCCCAGCCAAATTCCACCTGCTGAACAACAGGTCTGAGCAAAGCTTAAAACCCAGGCTCTCGGGCAGAAGCCTCACAGTACCGTATTTAAAAATCAGAACAAGAAACAAAGATCTCGGCTTTTTTCTTGGCACTATACTTGGCCCTCTGGGTTATCCGAAGGGCAAGCCATTTTCCTCTGTAGCTCAGTTTCTGTTTCTAAAATGGAGACACAAAAATTAGAATTGGAATGTTGATACTATTATATAGTGACGGTTAATATTTACTGAATGATGACTATGTGCTAGGTCCTGTGCTAAATACTAATGGTGGGGTCTCTCATAAAACCCTATCAGATATTCTTATTATCCTTGTTACACGTAAGGACAGAGGAACTACAGTGGATTAAAGCACTTTCTTTATTGTTTCCTCAACATCCATTCCTCCAACGTAAATGAACACCTACCATGTGCCAACCAATAAGCTGGATTCTGGGAGCACAGAACTAAATGCAAACCTCATTCCTACTTTAAGGTCCTCACAGGCTAGTATGAGGACCATAGAAGAAAGCTATCAGGTGCAGAGGTTTGAAAGAAGTACACATCATATAGAGTGGGGACTCTCAGAAGGGAGTGGGAAATCTCTGAGCGGGGTGGGTGTCAGAGAAGCTTTCTTAGATGAGTGGCCTCTTGCATGGAGTCTTCAATCAGAGGACAAATGGGAACCACAGAATCCTGGTGACAAAAGGGATCTGCAAGAACACCCATCCCAATTCCCCACTGCCAGATGAGTACTCAGGTCTGGATTGGGGGTATTGGCCTGCCAGAGTTCACACATCACTATTAATGGCAGGATGGGGCCTGCGCTCCAGGAGCAGAGAGAAGTAGTACCAGCTGGATGTGTGTTTGTGAAATTGGAGGGAATGATAGGTAGCCCTCTCATTTCTATGTAAATTCTGATCTTAAAAGGCCTTTAAATGCTTCACGAAGGGATTTCTTCACCTAGTTTGAGTCCTGCTTCCAGCAAGTTGTGATCAAATTGCTGATCTTGAAATTCCCTTCAAACACTCAGACTTTTCTATCTTCAAATTCAGTTTTGCCTGGAGGGTCATCTAAGTGCATTAGGATGTCATGTCCTCCTTGTCAAGGGCCGGAAATAGGTTCGGAAAAGTCTGGGAGACACTCATCTAAGGACTGGCCTGGGAAGCTCGGTGATTCAGCCATGGCAGAAGGGAACTAAGGACCCCTGAGGGCCAAACAACTCTCAGTGCTCTGTGTTTGTGACTTCTTTTCAGATGGACAATGACTACGTAGGGTGGCTCTTGTGATCCTTCACTTGAGGCTCTGGGGAGGGACTAAACTGCACAGAGGACCCAGGTGGTGACTGGCAGTCGGGACTGCGGATCAGGTCTGCTGAATCTCAGAGCCTAGGATTATTTCCTACCTGATACGTTTCACTCTACCCAGTTCAGGCCATTTCCAGATGATTCCCCCAAAGATGCCAGTTTTCTGAGCAGAAATGGACTGACTACAGCATGTTCCCACCATCGGAAAACCAACTCCAAGTGCACATCTCAATGACAGTGCCTCTGCATTGTCATCTCTGTATCCCAGACAACACAACGCCCACAGAGGATAACACTTATAAAACAATAACTCTGTGTAAGGCGCTGGGCTGAGTACTCTAGATACAAGATCTCATTTTATCTTATTATTATCTCTATTTTGTACATGGTTAAGTAACTTCCCCAGGTCATAGGTAAAACCAAGTCATCTGACTCCAGAATTCAAATTTCATGCCTATATTCCAGACCACTGCTCCTCACCAGCGGGCCTTGCTGTCTGAGAACATACCACCATGAGACAGCCAACCTCAGTGCCTTCCAGGTTTTTCCAATTCTCATTTTCAGGTCCTGTTTCAGTTCCGTGTGTGGATGGTAATAGGCTGATGCGCTGGCACAAATAAAATAGGTCTCCCATCCCCTAAGCAATCTTCAGGGCTATGATGAACTCTAGATAAGTGAGGGTAGCTCAAGCATTTTGAAATGAAACACGAAATTGGTTGGGCATATAATCAGAAGAAAGAAAGCAAGAGCTTTCAGAAGCCCACTCTTCCCCAAGACCCTTCTCATGACAATGTGTCATCTTCAACTCTTAACAGAAAGGCTTTAGAGCCTGGCCGGCTGAGTGAAATGGACCAGGTAACTTCATCTCCTTGAGCCTCAGTCTCCTCCTGCACACAGTGTATGCGCCAGAGGGTCAGGAGTACGGATCAAAATGACCCATGTGAAGGACCTGGCACTGCGCCCAGCATCCAGCAAAGGATCAAATAAATACATGTTCGTTAAAAAATAAAATGATAGCATGGTTTCAGCACTCTCAGGGACTCCCTGATCCCTGGCTTGTAAGCACCCCACCTTCACCCCCCAGTGCCGCCTCCTGATCGTATGCTGGCACCTCGTCCCTGTGTCTCTGCCAGGGCAGGTGGCTTCTCCAGGCACCTCAGGAGAGAACATTCGGATCAGGGAAATAAAGCCTAGAAGCCTCCTGAGAGCTGACTTTCTCCAGCACCAGCGTTGCCAGCCCCCTGCTTCCCCTAGACTTCTTGCTTCTGGGTGAGAAAACTCATTTTTCAGCCCTCGGTTAGGTGGTCTGTGAGGGGAGGGAGAGGTTGCAAGTGGAAAAAGCAACAGCCCTGGTCTCAGGGTTGAAGGCTTCAAATCCCTCAGGGGTTCAACTGCCTTCAGATTTATAGGCCCATAACAGTGGAAAACTGCCTCCTGGCTGAGTCCAGAGCTGCCTTGGGGCCCAGGGGGCTCCTGGCCACTGCTGTTTGCGAACCTCTCTATCTCTCTAATGCCATGTTCCTTAAATCTGTGGTATTAAGATGATGAGAAAGGGCGAAGGAGGGTGATTCATGCCCGGGTTTCACTGACAATGAAATTCATCGAAATCAAATTTCTCCCAAGCATGCCAACAACATCCCGGCTGGTGCCTGCCTCAGCTCTAGGGCTGGGTTTGTTTGGTTTCTACAATGATTTTTCTTTTTAATGTCATTATTTTTATTATTTTTGCCTAATGTTTTTATAATGTGCTTACTGTGGAGGTTGCCTGGTGCCTGGCAGCATTCTGGCGATAGGGGTTGGGGTAGGGCAGGCTTGTTTACCCCAAAAGCTGTTGTTTTGTACATACCTCCAGCCACCAGAAGGAAGTGGAGTCCTTCCTCACCCCTTCCCCAGCCCTGTCCTGACAAGGAACCAAACACTAAACATTGACTTACTGACTCGTTCCACCCTACATTGAACGAAATCCCAATATTAATGAATAAACCCAACCAACCCTTCCCTTTGCACACCCACCTTCCTTCCTCCCAGTTAAACGGTTCGGGTTGCCTCACTCATTTTTTGCATGTCATGGCTTCTAGCTCCATCTTTAGCCATCCCACCTGGAAAGTTATCCTCTGCCCTATTTGCCAGGAGTCCTCTTAAAATGGGACACACAGAGAAAGTCTAATAAATGATAGCACATCCATATCATGGAACAGTAAGCACCATTTTTTAAATAATTGAGATCTATACATATTCACCTGGAGAGGTGCCAATGGACATATCCTTAGGTGAAGAAACAAAGTTGGAGAATAACGGGTTTTGCAGGCTCCACTTTATATATTAAAAACAAAAAATCCCAATGAAAATCTTACATGCATGTGTTTATTTTGATATGTTTGTATCAGCGTAAATAATAGCATGGAAGGATGCACCCCAGGCTGTTAACATGGGTTGCCTGCTTTAGGGGGTGTTGGAAGACGAATATTGTTTGTTTGTTTTTTTACATACACTTAATAATATTTTATTAGCTGCAGTTAACCCTTGTTACTCTGGTGATTTTTGAAGAGGAATTTGAGAATTTTCAATCAATCCATAACTGACACATATTTTGATTTTCATTTTAAATGTGACAGACACCAGGGTCCTGCAGCCATGGTCGGACCTGTGCAGGGCTCGCTAGTGCGTCTGTTCATATCGTTTCATTTGCATCACCTTTATGGTTAACTCATATTGGGGATGGAGTCCACTAAAAGCCCTTAGTTGTTTTCAGTAGGATTTCTACAAAGGTAGATTTCTTCCATCCTACATACTTGGAAGCGGATTTTTTTTTTTTTTTTTAACTCCAAGTGCAGGACCTTAAGTTTCTTATTAAATTTTTCACGTTGGTTTTAGCCTTTTGTTCCACTTGTCAAGATCTTTTAAAAATCTGATCTTATCTAGCCCATTAGCCACCCTGCCCAGCTTCGTGCCAACTGCAAATTCAATCAGCAGGTCTTTTATGTCTTGATCCAAGTCCCCGATAAAAATGTTCAGCAGAACAGAGCCAAGGACACAGTCTTATACTTTCTTATTTTAGGTGAACAAATATACATATTTTTTTATTCGCCTTTCATTGCGTTCCCTTCATTGCACACAAGACTCCTAAAAAAACAAAGAGATTTGCATTGGGCAAATCAATAATCATCATCTGCCTTGGTGGTGGTAACAATAAACACTAATCGCAATCCAACTTGAGCCAATCTAAAACCACAGCAGTGTTAGTCAGAGGGATGGAACATATGGCTCTGTCCACATCTGCTCTGAAGCATCCAGATGGAAGTAGGAGGTGGGCTGGGGGGGGGGGGTGAGTAGACGGGGGGAGGGGTAGGAGTGAGGGAAGAGGGAGCAGGCAGGTGAAGGCAGCCAAGGGAGGGCTTCGGGGACGAGCTCCCAAATCGATCTCCACGATTGTGTGGTTAATGTACGCGCAGCACGCAACAGCTGCCGATGGCTCCCATCCGTGACAGTACAATTGTATGACAAATACTTCCCGTCATACTTCGAGAGCAGAGTCTTCTGCTTTTTGGTTAATGGACCTTTGACGTGCCTACTGAAATCATGTCTTCACAGGCTTGAGGAGTCTTTGTCACAAATGTGTGGTGATGATTTTCTTTTCTGTGTGGCTGTGTCCTCAGTGCTGTAACTGAGCAAGTGGCCTGGACTGCCCTTTTCTTCCCCTGACACTCCTCCATAGCCTTCCAGAAGCTGCCATACTCCTGACTTCTACACTTCCTTATCCAAAACAATAAACACTCTCCTAAGTGATACAAGATGCAAATTCAAGCCCAGTCCTTGCTGAGGATTTGCGGCATAGCTTAAAGCAACATCTCACCCTCTTTGTATCTAAAAGGAGTGTCATGATGGCAGCATTTTTCTAAGACTAAATGAGATAGTACGAGGCCAAGAGGTAGATGCTAAATAAATACTAGCTGCATCTGAGTCTGTAAACTGCAGAAGACACAGGCATGACTTGTTCCAAACTTCTGGCTTTGACCATTTGCCAACATGGGTAGGACCCGCAAGCACGTTGTGCAATCCTCAGTGTTTGGGCATCACTCTTCTTGGCCTCTTGAGAATGTGTTGAGAACCGTGCACAGGCTTCTCATAGTTGTATGGATTCCTTCATTCATCACACATGTGCTGTCAACTTTAGCCAAACACTAGACTGGGTCCGAGACATACAAAGGTGATTAAGGCAAGATCCTGACACCCAAATAACTCAGTCTGGTGCCTCATGACCCACAGTTAGAAATACTCCTAGACCCAGTACTCACTCACTCTTACACACACACACACACACACACACACACACCCCAACAGCAGCAGCAGAAGCAGCAGAAGTCCATATACCAGACACTCACTAAGTGAAATATACTTGATTTTTCCTGTTCTATTTCATTTTAAAAATTGATTTTAGCACCTACTACTGGGATATTGACACATAGTTTTAAAAACCCCACTCTGGGGTGGATAAATGTTATCAGTGCAATGAGAATGCCAACCAAGGAGTCCCCAGGTCTGCCTGGGGGAATCAGAAGCTCTAACACTTAAGCTTGAAGGATCCTGAGGTATGCACAAGGTCACTAGTGCTCCTGGAAGAGGGAACAGCATAGGCAAATGCACAGAGGAATGAAAGCATTAGTACTCAGGAAACTCCACGTTTGAATGGGTAGAACACGGGAAGTTTGTGGAAAATGAGCGAAATATAAGGCTTTAGGAATAAATTTTTAAAATAAGCAAAGGTTAAGGGACCAATGACTGAATATTCAAGGGAAAAGACTTTTCGTGCCAAGCAAGAAACCCAGTCCAGCACAGAGTCTACTCTCTGGGAGATGAGATTTCAGGTGAAGACGAAAGAGGGTAAGTTTTTTTTTAAGCTAATAAACCACAAAGTATTCATGCCCCATATTTAAGAAGTAAAACCCCTTGAGTATTGCTGATTGTTTAGCAGCATCTGGACCCGTCGATTCAGTAAGCACTGGGCTGAATGGGGGTGTTTTCTGCCACATAGTAGAGTACCAACCTTGTGACTGTGACACCCAGAGGTCCCTTTAGAAGAAGTCATGTCTGAACCATGGACAGCAGGCTTAGCAGCCCAGTCAAGTTTGTCATGAAGAGCTCTGTGACCCGCTAACAAGTTTGGGCATTAATCTGCCCAAGAAGGCCACTGGCAGATTTAAAGCAAGAGACTATCTAAAAACTGGTCGAGGCATTAATATTGCCATCAAGAAGCAGATGGATTGGAAGGAGAGATGGACTAGAAGAAGGGCAACCAAATAAGCAGCTAATCTTAATACTTCATGAGACAGTGATGGGAGCCTGAAAGAAAACAGGGCTGATGAAGATGAGAGAGAATGGGTTAGGAAATACAAAGTTGGGAAATCAACATGACCCAGAAGCTGATTCGATATAGGAGTAGGAGAGGAAAAATCCAAGGATGATGCATTAAATTACTAAATTGGGTGAGTGGGAAGATTGTGGAGCTCCCCAAAGGGCTGATTTAGGGTAGTCTGGGAAGGAACATGAGGATTAGTACAGTACACAGTCATTGCCAGGGGATCCAGATCAGTGCCCCGTGGATTATCATGACCGGAAAAAAAAACTATCTCCCATCCACAAAGCCCATATGCCCAGGAATTTTAAGAGCTACTTTCTTCTACTGGACCCCCTTAAGAACCACTGACAAGGGTCAAAGCCAGGAGGAAAGATAGGTGTCTACTGGCTGGTGCGCATGGAATGAAGGTTGTCTCTGTGGTTCAAGACAACAGCCTCACCTCCTATGGACTACTGGACGCAGTGAGGATTCTTGGTGTTGCTAAGCAATTCTTCCCTCTAGCTGGGCATAGAGCTAGATGGAAAAGACAATATAGGACAGAAGCAGAAAGAAGCATTTGTTAGCTCTGCCTCCAGAAGCACTCATTGTCTGTCTGTCTGGATTCACAGGAGAGACCCAGGCATACAGAATCTAAAGACTGTTTCAGCATCTCCCTGACCCCAGGTTTGAAGGATGACATCTGTAGTAAGTTGAACTGTGTTTTCTAAAAAGAAACAACCAAGTCCTAACCCCACCCCACCCCCAGGCCCATACTTATTTGGAAAGAGGATCTTTTGTTAGATGTGTTTAAGGAGAGACGAGATTATCCTGGGTTTAGGGTGGGCCCCAAATCTAATGACTAATGTCCTTAGAAGAGAAAAGAGAGAGATTTGAGACACAGAGACACAGTGAGAAGACGAGAGGCAGAGACTGGAGGGATGCATCTACATGCCAAGATGTTTGCCAGCAGCCATCAGATGCTAAGAGAGGTGTGGAATGGATTCTTCCTCTGGGCCTCAGGAGGAACCCAACCTTGCCTACACCTTGATTTTGCACTTCTTGCCTAACCACTGTAAAATAAATTTCTGTTGTTTTAAGCCACCATGTTGGTGGTAATTTGTTAGAACAGCACCAGGAAACAGACAATATCCTAGGTAGTGCTTTCAGGATATGGGTGAAGGCCAACCAGTACCTTCTCAGAAGTGATTACTACTCTATGGGAGCTTGCTTCTTGTGTCTCTTCCATTCCTCCTGGTGCAGACACATCTCCTCAACCCAGGTCTCTGTTTTCTACCTTCTCTTTGCTCTTTTCCCATCCCAATAGCTCAGATGCTATTCTGAGCTCAGGGTAACAGCCAATTAAGCAGGTCTCTACAGCAACCCTGCAGTGGAACGGATGCTAAAGGTACCCTGCAGATCCCAAGTGTGATGAGAAGCAGAACAATTTTCTTAAGCAGTTGACAACAAGTTGGGAGAGCCTTCTCACCCTGCATTTCTTCATTCCTATCATTGGGCTACTGAAAAAGTCCGATGCATATTATCAGTCTTAAACTTTTACTTGCTTGATCTGCAGTCCAGCTACTACCCTAAATTCTCCCTCCTTTGGAAAGGTCTCCTGGGAAGACCATAACCCAAAGCCTTTCCTAGCCTATGTCTTTGATGTACACTATCAGCATCCTTCCTGAGCAACAATTCTCAGATTTCAAAAACTATCACAAAATAGCCTCTTGTCAAGAAAATAATATCAGAGACCTCAGCCGTACTCAAAGGCTTGACCTGAGCCTGTTGATCTGGGAGGTTGCCATGATCTTAAGAAGTCACAACATTCTCATTTCCACTTGAAAGCCTAACACTACACAAAGAGCAAATATTTTCCAGATTGCCTAAGTTCATTAACTGACCCTGATAGTGTGATACCGGATTTGCAAAAGTACCTTCCTTCCCGGAAATTCAAAAAAAATTGAAGGACTTAGCCAAATCCCCAGATGGCCCTGGCCTAGTCATTTAACCTCTGCTTGGCCCACTTTGCTTATTTATGCATTAAATGGGGATCGTGAAAATACATCTTATGAATTAATTAACTAATGATTGAAAGGGGTTTTAAAAGTGCTATGCAAATGATAAGCATTATTGTAAGGCCCACGGGAATCTGAGACAAAGCAGGGAGCCAAACTCCAAATTGAGGATTATAACCAAGAAGCAAATGTAAGCACTTAGGAATGTGAAAGAACTATTAATATTGGTTACTATGATGTATTCGCTTTCTCTAATCCAGATCGAGAGGTGAGAAACTGTTAAAATGTGGGTTCAGTTTTAAAACCCATGCGAGCCCAGATGCTCTGTAAGTGGTTACACTTCAGCAAACGCCTGCGCATTAAAACAAAATCAAAAGATCGAAGCAAACTGGAACTGGAGAAGAAGCAGGTGCATAAAGCAAATGCTGTCAGCATATGTGTGAGCACAAACAATTAATTGTGCCCGCATAGGTCATATGATTGGCATTTGCAGAGGTCCATATATATAGTTCAAATACTACAAAAATAAAACCTCTTGAACCCACATAATTTTAATATCATACTCATTAGAGAAAGAAAACCTCTCTGAAACCACCAGCCTGTGGAAGCCCTCCAGGCAAAGCGGCTTAGGTTTCTGTTTTCCATTCTTCAATAAATGGACCCCTGGCTTTATGCGGGCCTGGGGCAGCCATTGATCCTTATAATTATAAACAAAACATGGCATTAATTCCTCCCTTTAAAAAAAATTCACTGAAATTAATCTACGGAGATGTGGCCGTAATGTCTTCTAAAGGAATAAAAAGCCATCTTTACCACAACAAAAATCAAGAAACAACTCAAACAAGTTTTTCCTATTTCAACAACTTTTGGCTTTAGTAATTATAGAAGAATGGTTTTGCCTGATTGGAAAAGCAGCTTTCAATGTCCAGGCCCAACTTAGCTTCTGTGTTTACGCCTGAATGGCACTTTAAAGCTAACAGCACTGTCTGGTCTTCGGTTCACCAAGGAAGAGCAGAGTTTCTGGACTGGCAGCCTCTACTTCCCAAATCTTCGCCATCTCTGCACAAGCAGCAGAAACCATGGCACTCAGGACGCCACAGTTGAACTTGGGAGACCAGAAGAGCAAGCCATACCAGAAAATCCTTCTGCCTTCTAAAATATTTCCTTTTGAAAAAAGAACAAATGTTTGATCTTTATATTCCTGTGCTGCTTTTGTTGCTGATACTTCTGGTCCTACTGAATAACTAGTTACGGCCAAAGAGGCATTGGGGATTGTCTAGGCAAAGCATAGCCCTCTACTAATACTAACTACTTGAGCCACAGATGCTTTTTCCATATCTATACCATTAATGACATGATGAAAATGTTAAGTGTTCAAATATGTGATAAAAAAAAAACATTCATAGGCATTCATTCTGAAAGAAGATTGTGATCATAATGTCAGTCAACCCAGACCGTCTTTGAGCAGTGATTTGGTCTCCCTGGACCTTCCTGTGTACCAACGGTTAGTTTAAATAAATAAATAAGAGCACTTTCTCTAATAAAAATGCCCTTTTATGTTTTTTTCCTAATCTGGTCAAGTTCCTGAAATGGCAGGAGAAGTGGGAATATCAGAATCTCTTGAAAGGTTAGAATAATTAAGGGAAATTTCAACAGAAAGAAATATTTTCTTTGAAGATTTTATTTATTTATTTGACAGAGAGAGAGATCACAAGTAGGCAGAGAGGCGGGCAGAGGGGGAGGAGGGAGCAGGCTCCCTGCTGAGCAGAGAGCCCGATGTGGGGCTCGATCCCAGGATCCTGAGACTGTGACCTGAGCGGAAGGCAGAGGCTTTAACCCACTGAGCCACCCAGGCGCCCCAGAAATATTTTTAAACCTCGCACTATATAAATTGTCCTATACTGCAAAAGAAAAATACCTGAGAAGTTAAAGCCTTCATGGTGGCCATCTCGAAAAATCCTAAATCCTAACTTTGTTCCCATGTTCTCATGTCTTCAAGAGCAACTTCCTTTCTAACCCATTCTCCTCTCTGGCCACCTTTTGAGATAATCCCATAAATGTCTCTAACCACAGGATCCACCTCTTCTCCCGCGGTACATTTCCCACGTCTGAGATATTCAGTCTGGGTGAAGAACCAGGAGCCTCCAGGTTCTGTGATAACAGATCACAATGGCCTTTGGCTCAGCTTAAGTCCTGCAGCAGAACACAGAATGGATGCAGGTTCTTCTTCTAGAGGTAAGGTGATGATACATCTATCCCTATTGTCGGCAGGAAACTTCTGGATCTTTCTGTCTCTCTCTCTTTCTCTCTCCCTCACACACATACACATACACACACACACACACACACACACACACACACACAACTGAAGGACAAAATTCCTTCTCAGAAATTGTAACACTCTAAACCGATGATGACAAAAAAGTATTTTCCTGACTCAGTCTTAACTCACAGTGCAGGCAACTCATGTTATTCAGAGCAGTGTTAATTCCTTTATCCTTCCTTTCCTAGCCTTCTCCCCATTTACAAATTATGTCCCATTAGGCTTTCCTAGGATTAGATACTGACCCATTAGGAAGCCAGAGATCTCTTAAAAATCCCTAATCACACAAAGACTGTACCTGAATTTTTCATTTATTCATTCATTCATTCATTCATTAACTCAACTGCTATTTATTCACTTGCTATGGGCACCTTGTAAGGCATTCCGAATACAAGGGTGAGCAAAACTCCATGTAGCCCATTGCCTTTATACAGAGTAAGATTCACAGAAGCTTAGCATCCTCTAGGCAGAAAAGTGTAGAGATCTTTCTTTCAGTTACATTTGTTAGAAGCACACATAGAAAGTATTCCCTCGATGAGTTTTCATTTTATCATTGATTTTGGATCAGGTTGCCTTTTATCCAGAGTGCTATTGGGACAGAATTATTTTAATAGAAGGCAAGCAATGAACTAGCTGATCCTGGGAGGGCCTTTCAGATTTTTGTGATTCCTTAATCAAATGACCAGAGTACCAAAGCCCAGGGCTTAGAGATTATCTAGCCCCACCCCACACATCCCATTTAACAGATGAAGAGACTGAGGGACAAAGCTGTGAAATGTCTTTTCTAAGTAAAACAAGGTGTCAGTGGGAGAGGGAGAGCTAACTGGGTCTCCTGCCTGTTGGTTCAAGGCAGTACCACTTTCCACCACTTTCTACTGCCTTATACAGAAACTCTGACTTCTAGAATCTGACCCCTAGCTGTTCTGCTGAATTCTACCACTGGTGAATCTAAGAGTAACCTAACATCCCTAGGTTGACCTTTTTCTAACTACTCGCATTCAGAAATCGAAGTAATCGAGTAAACATGGCACCAACAGTCTCATAGGGCTCCATGTGAAGAGAACCAGCATTCCTCTTCTGGAGGAAAATGTGAAGATGTATAAAAGGTAGCTGAATGTTAGGCAGCAAGAAACATTCACTTATATCACAAAATTGAGGGGTATCCACAGTTTTTTGATCATTACACTGAAAATCAGATCTCTTTTAAGATTACCTAAGAAGAAACTACAAGGAGTAAGAAGACGTCAGGAGGTTTTCAGAAAAATTTTTTTTCATATTTTCATTCATTAGCAGGTAAAGGCAGTGACAGATAAATTGTACCCTGCAATAAGACATATGTCAGGCAAGGTTACAGAAGCTGGCATTCTGATTTTCCTCCATGTACTATATATTTCACTCATTAACATTAGAAGACATGGTCTTATTACTAAGTGTCTGAACATTTACATTCTTTTACTTATGGATACAACTAGTACCTACATGGGGAAATACATAAAATGAAAATTAGGTATAAGCCATATTATTAACATCACTGTTCTATCCTTTAGAAATGGATTTTTTTTTTTAAATGAAAAGCCCATGATTCGAAAGTATTCTCAAATCCTAGCTTCATGGCTCTTGTTTCATCTCTTCATCCCCGGTCTCTAAATCCTAACCCTTAAAGGGTTGGGGGGGGGGGGGTGTTAAAGATCACTCTACCTTGGAATGTGTGCGCACATGTTTTAAAGTTTTTATTAGGTGCTCTTTTATTATCTTTTTGCTTGAATCCCTTGTGATCACACTCCATTTTTAATAAGCTGGAAATCCTGTCAAGTGATTGTTCAGTGGCTGCATTTAACTAGCAGGCCAATTGCTGAGCCAAAAGGTTGGCTGTTGAGCTAACTGAGGAAGCTGGACAGAAAGCAAGCAGGCTCGGCCTCTCCATTTTAAATGAAGTCCCTTTCATTCTGCTGCTCATTCAGAATCAAAGGGATTTCAGAGCTCATTCACCACCATGGAAGAAGGGGCAGAGGGGAGAGGGTGTGTTTTGCTACTCCGTATCAATACGAAAACAGAAGACTTGACTGAGTACAATCTTATAGTATGTTGTTGTTGTTGTTACATCCTTACGAATACAGAAGTTTATTAATAAAAATAAACAGGGCTCTCAGCCAAGAGGTTAACAAAAGCTGGTAATATGTTTCCTGCTTTAAGGGCACACTGTGCCCAATGCTCTATCCTACCATCTCTTTCTTTTACACATAGAACCATCTGGGGTCAGGAGGAGGCACAGATTTCAGGAGCGCCTCACAGGAATCTTGAACAATCCCAGTTATTAATGTGGCTGCCACTAGAAAGGAAGAAAAGCAAAGAAGTTTCCAGTATAGGAAATAATTGCCAAGAGACACAAAATCACTAGGCTAGACACATACTGATCTTATTTCCAAGGAATAAGGGGGAGGCAGGTGGGCTCTGGGACAATGCCAGCTTCGGCATATACCTGCGTGTCTGTGAGTGTTTGCTGAAATGCACCTCCCACATCTGAAAAGGATGCTAACTTCAGGTCTACTTCTTTCCACACCGTGCTGCTAACAGTATGTCCCTATTAGTGGTTTCCATACTGGCTGAGGAAGCTCAGGATAGGGAACATGTAGCAAATGTGGCTCTTGCCATAGGCCAGGTGGGAGCTCAGTAATGCCCAAGTTTGGGCGAGAGGTTTTGAAAGGAGTTAACAAAGATGACCACTAAGGTCTTCAGAAAGACCTTAGCAGGTCTTGCACAAATTGACAGGGTCCCCCCAAAATCAATGTATGCTTTGGGGTCTCTTAGCTTTTATGGCCTGCTTGAGACTCTCACCCCACTGCTGCTTTGTATAGTCATGGGAAAAAGAACACTCTACCACACACACACACACACACATGCATACAATGATGCCACATAGATCATTCTTATTTAAGATTATACGCTATTCTCAACTAAAATTACATAGCCATCTGGTTAACCCAATACCTGAACTTATTTCATGCTAGGGGTCTAAGGTAGTGAATGTAGGGAATCCCAAACCAAGACTCACCCATAATTCCTCTCCATTGCTGCAGCCACTACAGTAGACATGTCAGAAGGGACATCTGGCCAAGAATCCAAATATTGGTTTCATCAATAGACTAAGCAACCACCTAAATAGCTCCATGCCTGAGGTTTAGGCTTCTTTGGAACAGCTGGATTACAGAATGTGGTTTGACTTCATATCTTCCACTCCAAATTGAGGACAGACCGACCAATGGAAAAGAGGAGACCTGATGGTGAAAAAGCTGGAACAGAAAGTGAAAATGCCTGTCTCCACCCCATCACCATTATTCATATAGAAAGACCCTGTGCTGGGTATAGAAAGCAAGGAGGAAGGAGCCCTTTTCAATGATCAAAGGGCAAGCAATGAAAGGAGTAAGAGATGGATCCCATTCCCCACCCATCCCACTTTTTTTTGAGAGACACAGACATATGTCCATTCTTTTTCAAGGAACACAGGTCATCCTCTTAAAATCTGCCAAAATGAGTATCAAGCTTCAGTCATTTGTATTGGCCACTCATTTGCCCAAGGGTAGAAGGGTGGAAGAACAGAGAAAATGCCAGGAAGGGTTGACTCTGATATGACCCTTTTGTGGAAAAGAGAAGTTCTATTCTCCAGCAAAACATGGCAAAGGGATCAATATATGTTCCCCTCCCCTAAATCACTGCAAACACAGAAGTAGAGAGTAGTCCTTAAGAAAGGCTTTCATATAGCCCCATGGTAATACCTCAGTGAAATCTGGGTCAGCCAGCAGAGAGTAACAAGGTATTTTTTTATTAGTGAAAAATAGTGGATACACAATGTTACATGAGTTTCAGGTGTACAACATAGGGATTTGACAAGTCTATACATTATAGCAGGATATTTTTAAAGTTCCAACATAACTGTACATGCTATGGGAGATGCCAAAGAAATAAAAGAAAGAGCTCTTATCTTTGTAGGGCAGAGCACCAAACTTGCATAAGATTTAACAAGAAAAAAATATAAGAAAAATAGAGAATAATAGAATAATCAAGTTCAAATTGTATGATACAGATTATAAGCATTGTTGGGTACAGAGGAATAAAAGAATGTTGTGGTATAGAAATAGTCAAGCAAAGCTTCTTAGAGGAAATGGCCAGCCTGAGTAAGAAGGAAAAGGAAATCATTACAGACAAGGAAAAGTATGACAATGAGGGCAGTACATGGTAGAAGAGAGAAGGCGGAATACTCAGTACAGGAGGAGAAGCCAATGTTAAGGGCAGTGAGAGAAAACATAGAGTTAAGATGGGGATAGTTACAGAAAAAATCATTAAGATTGGATGTGATAAGCCCTGAAGATCATGACAGACTTTCTAGCACAAAGACATCGACTGAAACGAATAATCCTACCAACAGAATGGTCTTTGGGCTATGGAACAATATTTGAAAGAGAGGATTTTCAGCCAAGGTCATACAGTCTCTGGGATTTAGAGTTCCTGGAACAAACCTTCTAATCCTACAAGGCATTTTGCAACTCCTTTCTTATGATATACCTTCTTATAATATACCTTATGATATACCTTTCTTATGATATACACAAGGTTTTGGAAACCTTTGTGGGGAGGGGGAATATGCTAAATCTTCATATATCCTCTCTTCCCATGTGAACTTCCAGGGATGGAGGGCAGCAATTGGGAGGAAATAGGAAGACACATAACAGCAATCCCCCTCCCCCGACACACACACCTCTTGCTTTCCAACTAGATGACATTCTAGAAAAGTCAAAACTATGGAAGCAATAAAAAGATTAGTGTTCTGGGTTAGGGAAAGGGTGAGATAAACAGGCATAGCACAGAACATTTTTAGGGCAGTGAAAATATTCTGTATGATACTATATAGATAGATATCATCATATATTTGTCAAAATCCACAGAATATGCAAAAGTAAGAGGTGTACTACAGACACTGAGTGATTACGATGTGTCAATGTAAGTTCATAAATTGCAATAAATATACTACTTTGGTTGGGGATGTTGATAGTGGAGGAAGCTACTCTTGTGTGGAGGCAGGGGTTATATGGAAATCTCTGACCTCTGTTTCAATTTTACTGTGAACCTAAATCTGTTCTAAAAAATAAAGTTATATAAAAAGAAGCCATGGAGTGCATGGCCCCTTTAAATGTAACACAATTGGTAGCACAGTGTAGTAGCCCTCTCTTCCCAGAATGCCCAATACCTAAACACAGAACCTTGTGCAGGGTTGATACTTAGTACAGCAGTCCCACCTTAACTGCAGGAAATGCATTCTAAGACCCTCAGTGTGTGCCTGGAACCATGAATAATACTAACCCTATATATATTACATTTTTCCCATATATACATGTCTATAACAAAGTTGAATTTATAAATTAGGCACAATAAGAGATTAACAACAATAACTAGTAATAAAATAGAAAAATTATAACAATATACTAAAATAAAATTTATGTGAATGTGGTCTCGGTCTCTCTCTCTCTCTCTCACCCTCTCTCAAAATATCTTATTGTACTATACTCACCCTTGGTCTTCTTGAGATGATGTGAGATGATAAAATGCCTATATGAGGAGATCTAATGAGGTGAACAACACAGGCACTGTGAGAGAGAGTTAGACAGCTACTGACCTGACAATGTCAGGAGGAGGATGATCTGCTTCCAGCCTGAGGTTGAAACCATGGAAAAGGAAATTGCAGAGAAGATGAGACTACTGTAAATATTTGTTGAATTGAATTGAAATGGATTGGAGAAATGAGGAAGTGCAGGGGGGGAAAAGTGCTTTCTTAAGAACATTTGCCACCCAGCATCCTTTCCCACTTTCTAATGACCCTCTAGTTTCAATCTGGGTAATTAATGCATCCCACCGTATGCAGTTTTGGAGGGATGGTAATTCCAGAGATCCAGGAAGCCATGGGATCGATTTTCTTTCTTCTCACCCCAACACCTCCAGGGATAAAGAGTGTCTGTCATTTGGACACTCTTTAAACCAGGAATGCAAGGAATGCAAGGAATAATTGCACATCACCAGTGGCCACAGCTGAAGCAGGTGTTGTGCTTCCTGATTTCTGGCCTTTACAGACATGTTTTGTTCCCAGCTATTCACAAGCCCAACCGTGTGCATCCTCTGCTGATTCTGTGTGTCCTTCCAGTAATTCCTTTTTATTACCCAGCACTGGTTTCCATGGCTTGCACCCAAGGAACCCGAATCACTTCCTGCCCTTGAAAGGCAATGGCAATGATACAGTGAGCACTTTGAGGGCCTAAACTGGGGAACAGGGCAACTTCCACAGGAGGCAGTTCAAGGGTGAAAAAATCTTGGGACTGGAGAGATATTTCTAGGCAGGAAATGGAGAGTAGTGAAGGTTGACCCCAGTATTTTTAGACTTCATGGGTATTTCTACCACAAAGAGTTTTCAGTCATTTGAACTTTCACCCAGGTGGACTGAGAAAACCAGCTGCATGTTTCTTATAAATGGATCAACAGTGCAAACTATTTTAACACCTAACATATGAAGATGAATAACTTTCACATGCTTTTCACTTCACTGAGAGAACGACCAACACGGCTCGTCAGGCAGTTGGTCTCACTGCTCAACCTCACTCACGTGCCGCTGGGCAAGTGAGTCAGTCTTCTCCAAGTTCTGCTTCCTGCTGAATGGGAGAGCCAAGGTTGTGAGTCAGCCCTGCTCCGAGCCAAGAGTCTTTGATTCAGGATTATTTTCTGCCTTACCACCCAAGGTCCACAATGTCCAATCTCTTTTCTTGAGGGCCAATGCCCAAATGCTTAGAAGTCATAGTCAAAATTGCTTCAT
The DNA here is from genome assembly GCA_028533885.1 of Nasua narica. Taxonomy (NCBI): domain Eukaryota; kingdom Metazoa; phylum Chordata; class Mammalia; order Carnivora; family Procyonidae; genus Nasua; species Nasua narica. The sequence continues at coordinate 64,235,201 of CM052802.1, forward strand.
TAAAAATGCTCATTTTCAGAAATCATTGATCCTTACTGCTCTCTTCCAAAACAAAAACACAAATAAGCAGAAAGAAAGAAAAATCAATGAAGAAAATAGCACAATGATAAGGGGTACAGCATAACATGCTAATGCTAAATGCCAACTTCGTGGTTCAATACCCACTTTATTATGATGAAAGCACCAGACAGAAGACAGGCATCAGATGAAATGAGGACTGAATAAATGTGCCGCCGCATAAAAACTATTTATGAATTTCCAGGCTGTTTGTCATTGAATAAAAGCTATAATCATTTGATAGATTCACATTTTGTTAGTGCTACTTCAAACCGATCCTTTATCAAATTGCTACAGTCCTTTCAGGTGTGGGAATCACAGAGCATCTTCGAGGGAAATCATGACTTAATGCACTGGAGCTGAAAGCCTGGCAAAAATAACAGAGCAACAGCCCATTACTGAAGGGCTAGGGTATGAAAGACTTGTAATTCACTTCAGTTGAAAAGAATCTCTAAGGTCACAGAGTCCAACCCCCCAACCCAAGGCTGAGGCTTGCCAGTTAGAACACACTCATCAGATAATTTGCAATGGTGTCGTATCACATACTAATGGTATGGTAATTCTCCTAGTATTTCAAAGACTGGGAATCTGATCCAAGAGGAGGAATAGATTAGTAGAGTTTATTCAGCTTATGTATGAATCCTCTCATTGCCATCTTTAGAATGGAAATATGTCATCATGGTTCAGTTTCCTGAGGTCACAAAGATAGGACAGTATCTTCTTTGATTTCAAACAGAATCATTTATAGATAAAAGAAGATTCCTCTATAAAATAAAACAGCTTTTCAAATAGCCTCTCACCGCAGCTAGTAATAATTTATGCTTGGTGAACAGGAAAATACGCTGAATTTATTCATTTTACTATGCACTGCCTGTTGAAAGGGCAAGCTGATAAAGACAAAAAGTGGGGGTGGGTAACTTATTGGTATTTGCAAATCTGATATAAAAGATTTTTATAATTCTTCTTGCTCTCAAGAGGAGAAGAAAATTAACTCTGAAAATGATAGAACAGAAAATTTCTACTGTTGTTAAAACCATGGTATCCAGCATTGTACCACAGAGATGGTTCCAGAAGCTGGTTTTGTCTTCTGCCCTACAATATAAATTTCTGCTCCATTTTTGAGCCTTATTTAAAAAAAAAAAAAAAAAGTATGCTGTAACAAGCACTCTCTGGTTATGAACCCAGAGTCTGACCCAGTTTCCCTGGCATTGACCTACCCTGTCACATTTTCATGAACACCTCTGAGAGCTGGATAGCAGTTTACTCTTCTCCTCTGCCAACCAGCTCCTTTGCTTTAACAAGAGCTTATTTCAATCCTAATTATTTCTGAAGTAAAATGTGATTTTCTAACATGGGTTCAGGATGCATTTTGGAGGGTTTGCGTTGTCAAACTTCTAGGAGATGGGTTTTTATGCCCGGGTGGTCTTCTCATGCTCTCTCAAGTACGGAGCTATTGAAACTCCTTACCTTTACATAACTGTTCAGAGGACATCTGCGGCGTTCCGCTTCATGTGGCAGTCAGGGCATTAGGTACATCTTGAAATTTAGGAAATTAGTCTAAATTAAAGCACAGATAACTGGAAGTCTGAACTCATGCTATTCTCTTTTCTTCCCAACAAGTCTGATAATAAAGTCTTTATCATAAATTTAAAAGTACAGCATAAAGTTGGGGCATTTTGAAGAAGGAAAAAGGAGCTCAGAATTTACCAAGTTTATTTTATAGACCTGATATACAGTTCTTTTAAAGTACATCATAAAATTCTAACTGAAAACAATGACATAATATAGTTTAATACTGTCTTACTTATAAAAATTATAATAATCATGAAAATGTATTTTTTAGACGAAAGCTTCTTTCTGAACCCCCTTCTTTTCCCACTTAAGTCTGAAAGAGCACAGTCAATGCCACCCACTGAGAATTCTTGGTGGTAGCTGGGTACAAACCTCAAATTTCAAAATAACTACACTCTGGCATACCACAACCACATCCTGGAATATCAGAGGCCAAGGAAATCCAATGATGAAAGATTTTTTAGTCTCACCGGAATCTACAGTGGGGGAGGGGGTGGGACTGCATTGCTCTAGTTACTGATGCCCAAGCTACTGACCCCTGCTTTTGGCATCTTGACCTTTCTTCCTCTCAGGTTATACCTCCAAATATTGTTGCTATAGCCTGTGAGGCTGTGTGGAGAGCCAGCCAATCCATCTGTAATCCCAACACAAAGACATGCTCCAGAAAGTCTTCTCCAGAGGCCTGGTCCCTCTTCTCACATTTGGAGACAGTTATGAAGTAGAATTACACTCATCATTATGTGGTAGTTGTGAAGCCCGAAGGCACTGTGGGAAGCTGAATGAAATAACATTTTCCAAAGTACCATCGACTCAAGGGTTTCCATATTCTCCTAAGATTCCTTTCATCGCTACCAATCAAAGGGTTAAAGATTTAGAATCTTTTATTTTTGTGTGACTGGTTATTTATCATTAGATGGTAACCACTCTTTGCCCTTGCCCCTCAGTAAGTCATGAAAACTCTCATTCTAAAACCTCCTCAGACTATTACCTCGACTTTACTCTGAGGGATTTAGGGAATGACTTGGCCTGCCCTAGAAAATGGCAGGTACCCAGCTCACCCATCAGATAGAGGTCACAGACGGCTCTTCCATCCCCAATGGATTTTCATTCACTAGGAAACATCATGGTAAGCCAGAAGGTCTGGGCTTTGGGTCAGACATATTTAGACTTAAATTCCAGCTCTTTAACTGTGCATCCTTGAGTAAGTTGCCCTCATCTTTGAGTCTGTTGAATTATAAAGGACTCTTATGAAAAGCAATGCAAAACAAGTGCTTAGCACTGTGTGGGGCACATAATAAGGATGCAAAAGATGTTAGCTATTATTACTGTAATTTCCTTCACAGGGATGCTATGCAGAATTAAATTATATAACATCTATGGAAGACCTGGCCCATTAGTAGGAGCTCAACAAACATTAGTTCCTTTCCCCATGAGGAAAATTGGGTCCTTTCGAATCTGCTTGGGTTACAGGTGATCTGAATCCAAGGTGCTTCTCTACCGCCTTCTAATAATAAACACCCTTCTGTCTTTCCTCAGAGGAGAATGATATGAACATCTCTTTGCTATGGTGGGGAGGGGGCTCCCCCCCAACCATTGTCTACTTCTATTAAGTCTTCTGCACCTGACCATCTGGGCCTCTATTTTCTTAACACTGAGATGGTTTTGCCAATTCTTATCATCCAGTTTCTAGGTGGGATCTAAATCCTGCCTTCTGCCCACCCCCCCCCCAACTTCTTTCTCTGCTATTCTGTGTTCTTCCATCCATTCCTGAGGTGCTCTTACCCAAGCACATTTTACAATAACAAAGAAAACACATTTGTGGTCAGATCAATTTTGTCTTAGTCAAACAGGTACATTTACAATACAGAAATAGGAGAGGATTGGTGTGTTTTATTATAAAGAATTAAAGTTATTATCCCACAAATCTGATTGAGCAGCCAAAACAAATATGTTGAGTAATTTCTTCTCTCACTAATTAGTTCTTTTGCCTGAATTTTCCAGACAATACCTTCATATGGCAAAGCCTCAAATGGTATATGTTCATCCTAGCACTTGTATCCTTTTTGGGATAAGATTTTGAGAGAAGACATCTTAGAAGGTAAATTCTTAGGGAATTTATGTATAAATATATAAATACTAGACAGATTGATAAAAATAGATAATTGCCAAGATTTCAAAAACACTGCAAAAAATAACAACAATAATAATAATATAATGACTGTAATTTTCCAAGCATCTTCAGACCACAAATGTAATTCTGGGGGAAAATAGATGTATTTGTTTTCCTCTTGCCTTATGGCTGAAAAGAGCAAGCCATGCATGATTTTTACAACCTGGCTAGTGATGTGTCCCTTCAGGGAGCTATTAACTCCATCCTTGTAGATGGTGCCTGATCCCCGTCAAAATTAGAAATTGCTTAAAACCAAGAGAAAAGCTTTTCATTCCTAGATAGGCCATTACTGATATTGGATAGTTTGTTATGCTGTAATGTAATATTGAAATTCCTAGAGGCAACTGATTTTCAGTAGTGAATTAAAAACAAACAAACAAACAAAACTCAGCATTTGAGGAATGAGTGGAAAGAACCTTGGACAGCTATTTTATAGGTTATGTGTCAGCAGTTGACCTTTTGAAAATAAAATCATTAACCTTCCCAAGACAACTAAATGCAAATGAGCCAATCTCAACTGTGCAATAGGTAGGAAAACATATGGATGGAAAACTTCTATTTGGATTTCAAGCACAAGGGGAAATACATATGAAACAAAATGTCAGAATAATAACCATCATTCTCAAAAGAAAGTAAGTGGACCAAAAAGAGCAAAGGACAATTTTGGTACTTAAAAGTTATAAGCATCGATGCATAGGGTAATGGGAATGGACACGTACAACATGGTTTTTCCCTTGAGTGTGTGTCTGGATACGCTGTCCCTATCTCAATGCATGGCTAATGTAATATTTGACAACCTTTACCTAGAGATGCAGAATTCCAAGAATAATGCACATAAACAAAATAGCATCATTACCTATCCTATGGTTAGAGAGAGACTAATTTACTGGCTGCATGTTACAATAGATTAAAAAAAAGATACCATTGTTTTAATATCTGTACCTATCTTCAGCATAATGTACATACCAGTTTGAAAGACAGCAACTTCATCAGTTAAGGTACTGGAGTGATTCATGACCAGTTTTAATTACATAAATACAATACTATATGTACTTAAAGGTTTTCAAATGCTATTTCCCATTTCTTACCATTTGTATCCAAAACCTCCAGTTAATTTCCTTTTCCTGAATACAGTATCTGAGTTACAAAAATGTGGAGAAAGTCACTAGTCTACTGAATGTATCTTTCCATAGACACTTAATTTCCTTTCTTAAGTTACTGTAATTTATTTCAGGAACTGAGCCCTTTTTCCTGGAATCCTTCTTGTTCTCAAGACAGACATGTTCTCCAAGGACAGTCTGATATTTCTCCTGGCTAAATGCTGGGGACATTTTCAAAATTATGGTACAGTAAGTTACTATTTCACCAAAAATCTAAAAAAAAAAAAAAGGAAGAACACAAGTGGAGGGGTGGTATGGTGGGAGGGTGTTAATCATATTCAAGCTAAAATACTGTTAAATTCATAGAACTTTAAAAATTTTACATCAATGTGGATGATTTCAACAAACATACAAATCAAAGCCTTTCCTAGTCCCTTGTCTGATTGATGGGCTTTTTCCATTAAAATTACCCATTTCATCCCAAATATGGATAATATATAATTCAAAGTCAAAATCAGGTCCCTTGAGTTTCCTGAGATTGGATAAATGTCTCAAAACATCAGCAAACAGGCCTTAAAGGGAGGTGACAATCTATAAACCATCCTGATGCCTTGTCAATAGGAGGAGGGAAACAGGATGAGACTGTAAATCAAGCAACCTTTTCATGACCTCAACCCTCCCCCAATCTCTGAAAAATAATAAGGACTGTTCCTCAGGTCTTTGTTTGAGGAAGCTGAGAGTAAGAATTGTGAGCCTCTGCGTTTCCACAGAGACTTAAGGTAAACACAGTCCCTTCCATTCAAAATTGCTTTATATTTAGTGACCTGAGTTCAAGCAGATGAAATTTTGCCATGTTCAAGAGCTCAGAAATAATTCACACTACCACTACCCTGAGCAAGACAACCAATGGGGGCTGGTGGGACCCATGGGAGTTGGAGTGGAGGGGTGGACAGGTCACAAAAGGACGTATTTCAAAGTGGTAGGCAGACTGGGAAACAGGAACTTTTGAAAGTCTTTCAGGGACCCTGAGATTTTAGCTGCCTACTAAGATGAGAAAAGAGCTCCAGATTTAGAATTAGTGAACCAGGTTTCTGATCAGCTCTGCCATTAATTCTGTGACCTTGGTTATGTTTCTTAATCTCTCTGGGCCTCAGCTTCCTCAGCTGCAAAGTGGGGGAAACAATTTCTAAGTTACTGTCATCTCTCCAAAGTTGATAGTTTTGTGACTGTCACACTCCTCAGAGATATAAGAAAACTGCTGTTAACCACTGGAGGAAGAAGGAAAACAAACTGAGTTTTCCCAGTCTAACTAATGACACTAGGCGGCTCAGCAGTGAGGCAGTCAGTGAGAGGCAATGGAACCAATCAACATGTTTAGGCTAATTACGTGTGGAAGACCTCTGTGCATCATCATCGTGACTAAAGGAAAGGAAACCCCAATAAAGGTCAAAGATTGGAAAAGTGAGTATGGCATTAGGAAGAAATAAAATATACCACAGCCGCCTGTGACTTGATCACAGGCCCCAGTGCAGTGAGACCCTAATTATTTTCTAAATCAGTGTGTCAAAGTAGGCACATGCACCACCTGCTTCCGAATCACCTAGTTACAAATGCAAATTCTTTGAACTCACCCAGCCCCACTGACTCTCTGGGGAGGGGGGCGGGGGATGACTAGGAAATCTGCATTTCTCAGAAGTTCCCAGGTGTTTATTTTGCACAGTAAAAGTTCAGCATGGAGACACTCACAGAATACCTCTGGAAGGCAAGGGGCAGGGGATAACCAGGGCTGCCTCCAAGGAGGTCTGTGGTACAGGTTAAAGAGAAACTTCTTTTTCACCATAAACTCTTTAATGTTGTTTGCCTTTTTATCATGAGCAAGAATTAAATAAATAAATATTTCTAATCCTAAAAATTTTTAGAAGTGCCAACTAAATTTTGGTACACTTTCTAGGAGTTGGGCAAATGAACATGCTTGAAAGCTGAAAGATAAAATAACAAACAATACTTTAAAATTTTTCTCTTTTTTTAAGTTACACTTGGATATCTTGGACAAAACATAGCCTAAGTTTTGTACTTTATAAAATGAAGGATGGCAAGGAAGACTGTCAGGAAGGATACTTGTAAAGATGCCTCCCCTCAGTTCATCTTATATCTAGGATGGGGGCCTGAAATTAGTACCTTGTTACTCACTACACTATTTTTTTGTTTCCTGGATGATTAGCAGTTCTTACTAACTTAGAAAAACCTCAGTTAAATTAAATATCTTTCTACCTTGAAAACAGGCTGTAAGTTATGAGGTCTAGCAGCTGGTAAAGAGGATCCCTAAAAAGGAAAAGAGATGAAGAGATCAGGTCCAGGGGCCGAGGACCATTTTCACACAAGCCCAGAACTAAGGAACTCTGCTTAAGAAAACTCGAAGACTAAGAGGCCCACAACTGTGAGCTATAACTGGAGACAGACAGAGGTCTTCTGTCAAAGCAACTCTTTTAAATTGGGCACCATGAGGGTACTTGGGTGGCTCAGTCGGTTAAATGTCTGCCTTCAGCTTAGGTCATGATCCCAGGGTCCTGGGATCAAGTCCTGCATTAGGCTCCCTGCTTGGCAGGGAGTCTGCTTCTCTCCCTCCCCCTCCCTGTTGCTTGTGTGTGCTCTCTCTCAAATAAATAAATAGAATCTTTTAAAAAATAAATAATTAGGCACCATGAGCTTAGGTGAAATTCTTAAGAAAGTGTCCCATCCCATCATTCGATCCATGCAAAATTATGCTGTGCCTCCCCCCCGCGAGATGGGGACAGATGAGCAATGCCTGGTATAAGGGTGAGAACTGCACCACCAAGTCCTGTTAAGTACCTATTAGTGAGGTCAGCCTTCTTCACCCGTGCCCAAGACAGATGGAGACTGAGCTGGGAGCACCTTTGGGACACTTGCCAATTACCTGACAGGAAGAAGGAATTGCTTCGGTGGTTCAAACAGTAATAAGATGACTGCCTGGCAACGAGCAGCAAACAACCCTTTGATGGAAGTTAGGCATCTGGGCCACTGGACAAAATAGTGCTGCCCTAGAAAAGCAGCAGAGCAACCTTGGAAGCTAAGTACTCCAAATTCAGAATTCTCCTTCTATAGTACAGAGTTCTGAGTTGCCGCTGGAGAGCAGATGCCCAGTCAAGGACCACTTTCCCAGTCCTCTTGCTGCTAGAAACAACAGAATGTGACGGGAAATGACGCACATCACTTCCAGACCCAGGCTTTTCAGCAGTTACTGCACCTTCGCTCCCTTCCCAGTTCCACTGGCTGGAGGCAGCTGTCAACCCCTATGTGCCAACAGAGCCACGGGATGGAAGAAGCTTGGGCCAGAATCATTTCATGAAGCAAACCTCCACCAACAAAGAACCACTGCTTTGGACTACTATCTTAGCAGGAAATACACTATTGTGTTTGAGAGATTATACATCGTGGGATCCATTTGTACTAGCATCTAGCTAGCATTACCGTGACTCATATATTTGACTAGGCCAAAGATAAATGTTGTCTTTCCTGGACTTCAGGCTCAGTATCTAAACCTGAAAAAGGTTCAGTCCAAGGGGGCAGGAGCCTGCAGCTGCCCTACTCTGACTAGGTGTTTGCAAGGGACAGAAGGCTCTTGTGATAAGCATTACCTGGCTTGAATGGGAAGTATTCCTTTCTGGATTCTCTTCTCTCCAAGACACACCAAAGGATAACATCCAAGGAGATACAACTCCCCTCTGTTGTTCTCCCCATCATGTTTCAAGCCCTCGAACACCATCTAGCTGCAAAACATTTTAAGAGTTGATGAGTTTCCTTTTCTAAAGAGCAGCCCCATAAAAGAACAAAGGCCAGGGAACCCAGCCACAGCCCAGAACAGAGCCTACAAATTCCCCTGAGAATGTTGACTGACCTGTGTTTTCACGCAATGAAGGACCCTAGCAGATTCTAATAGGGGCTTGCAGTTTATACATATGCACACACACACACACATACATGAAGATATTTGCCCTCTGAATTCCAGACTCAGGTTATATCTATCAGAGACAAAGCCCCACACTGGCTCCCACAGTAGATAAAAAATAAGTAAGACACCGTCTGTGACCTCCAGGAGCTGAAAGAATATAATTCTAACCTAAGTGTTACAAAAGAGAAGGATGCAGAATAAACTGTAAGAACAAACAGAATGTACCATAAGAATAAAAGAAATAATTCCACATGGAACAACCAGGACTTTTTCTTGGGACAGACAGAATGAATGCTGTATGTTTAGGAGGAAAATCACCCAGGGGGCAGGCAGAGTGAACAGCTCAAGTACAGGCCCTGAGATAGGAGGGAACAGTTAGTTTATTTATACTGGATCCTCTTGCTTACAAAAGTATTTGGTGCCATAATCTCAAGACGAATGAGTAATACAATCTTGGTTACTAAGTTTCTGAGATTTTCCTTTCCAAAAAGAAATTAAAATGCAATTTTTAAGGAATAAACCTACCGCTAAGAATTCTCTGGGATATTAGATACATAAAGAGAGGGACATACTCTGGGGCAGAAAACTCAGATATAGGAGAGCCCAAGATTGTGTAACACTCAGGATTCCAGTGAAAGCTAAAACATTGAGTAAGGAGATAGAAGTGAAGGCTAGAAAATTCAAATTGCTTTTGGGTAAATGACCTATGGAATGGGATGGGACCATTACTCAGTAATGCCAGACAACCAGGAGGCGTTCAATAAATGCCTGTTGAATGAATGGCCCCTACATCATACATATGCTTTGCAATGATAACCTGTGCCAGGAATACTGTTAAAAATTCATTGGTTCTGTTGCCCTAATTTAGTGACTCATCCTGTCTTTTCCACCCACATGCAGTTGGATCACAGAAATTTCTCAAGACTAACCTAGGAAAAAAATCATACATATATATGCATATACACAGATATGTACATATATATAATATATATGATTTTTGCAAGAAATACAATGTATGACTCCTATCAGAAAACATATGGGTTGTACAATGTATTTCTTGCATAAATCATACACACACACACATATATATGTGTGTATGTATACATATATATGTATATATATACATAAATTTTTAAAGGACTTTCCAAGCTGGGAGTCCCATAAAACTAAGAACTGCCATCCATTCAAGCTCCAGTTCTGTCTTGCTTTCTTACTCGCAGAAAGAAGAGGGAAGGCTCATCAATCTAGATAGCTAGAGATCTTTTCAGCAAGGACAATTTAAAAGTGTCTAACATGGTAAGAATTATGAAATCATTCTCCACGTGTACATCTTTAAAGGTCTATATGCATAAATTAGATTCCCATAGTGCTGCAGCACTCTAATTATTTTTTAATTTATACAAATACATGCAATTAAAGTGCAATTACAATGCAATTAAAATGCCAGTATAATTAAAATGCAGAAGGAAGAAAATTTATAAATGTGTTCATGAATCCCCTTGATTTCTTCTTAGGTTCAATTAATGCCACTTATGTTTTAAAGATTGTGAAAAATCTCCATTCTGACTAGAAAGACCATCCCATCAATCCACGTACCTTAGATTGTGAAATCTAGTCTGGATTCACAGAGTTTATCTTTATAATAATGTTGGACAGAACAGGCCAAATGAGAGTTGCTTTTGGCCAAGATAAAGCCAAAAGACAGAGGAAAAAAATAAGGCTGTCTTCCCTACAGAGGAATGAAGAATGCATGTAAAATACATTTTTTCAAGACTTCTTAAATGTTGGCCAGATAGTCTTTACATGTTTCTCTAACAAGAGCTTGACTCTCTTTACTGTAATTTCTCTGTAGATAAAGACATTCAGTTAATAAGGACTGATCTAAGGTACCATCAGTACACAACAGACATTTTTAGGAAACTGAAGATGACTTCTGCTATAAGACTCCATTTTTTAGCCTTTTATAGATAAAAGCTTTCATTGGAAGAGGGGAATAAAAGGCAGCAAGCAGTCCATTGACACTCTAGAAACTCAAACTTAAAAGGCTGTATCTGATTACATTATTTTTCACATAATAAATGTTTATTGAGTACTTTCAGGTGTATAAAATAATATAGGTCCCAGTCCTTTAGGTAGCCATGATTTGGAGGAGAGAATAGATATGTAAGAAGCTCACCACTGTGCAACAGGATAAATGTTATAGAGCTCATGTGCACTGTGGGTACAGAGAAATTAATAATGAAGAGTTCTCCAGGAAGGAGAAAATGTTTGTGCTGGGTCTAGATTAAACAGTGGCTCTCATCCCCAGGGGCCTTATTGTCTCAGTGACTGGGGCACCACTGGCATTTAGTGGGTAGAGGTCAGGAAAGCTAACCATCCTCACCCAGGGTCAGCCATCTGTGCCAAGAACTGTCCTGCTTCTGACATGATTTTCAAATGTCAAATGTCATGCCAGGCACTTAGGACCTAAAAAACCTGTTTAAAATTATCTGCGCCTTACACTAGGTCAAATTTTACATATAAACCACAAAGGATATGTTTTTTTCTTTTGTTTTTGGCATCATTCATTTATCCAGGAATATTTTTTTTTCCAAGAATATAAACACTTTGTAAAACAAAAAAGAACCACATTTTGTTTTGCTCAGAACTTTACATTCTTATATAGGCATATCAAGGTATATTCTTTAATCTTTTGATATAGGGCAAAAAATTTTTTTTCACTTTTGATAGGAGTCATGCATTGTATTTCTTACATAAATATCAAAAATATGTCTACAATTTCTAGTTTCAGCTTCTTGTACTTGAGTGGGAACAGGACAATTCCTAATGAATATGAGTCCCAACTTCCCCTAATTTTTTTAGAATGGTCTCTGTGCACATTTGTGAGAGTTGCTCCATGATATGAAAGACTGCACATTGCACAATTCCAGGTCTTCTGCCATTTGGTAGCCCCGGTGCATACCTAACAGTGGAATCACTGAGCCATACAGTCTGCATTTCTTTTTTAATTTTATTTATTTATTTGAGAGAGAGTGAGCAAAAGAAAGAGGGCACATGAGTATGGGGAGGGGTAGAGGGAGAAGCAGACTCCTTGCTGAGCAGGGAGCCCAGTGTGGGGCTGGATCCGACCTAACTGACTGAGCCACCCAGGTGCCCCAGAGTCTGTGCATTTGTAGTTTCACTTGATATTATCAAACAGTTCCTCAAAGTAACTGTCCTATTTATGGTCCCATCAGCAATATTCCCAAAACTTCACTCACACTTGGAGTTATTAGACTTCTTAATTTTTGCTAATCCTATTGATACTATAATGGTATATCGTTATTTTAAGTTTCTCATCTATTTAGAGACTGGACATTTCTTATATGTTTATTGGCCAGTCAGGTTTCACCATCTGTGAATTACACGTTACAGGAATCATCCCCCACCGCTACCCCTATAGCCATAGTTTCTCTTTTAATGGTTTCAGTTACCCATGGTCAACTGCCATCCCAAAGCAGTTGATCTTCCTTCTGACATAACAACATAAGGTCAATCATAGTCCAACACTGTCATAATGCCTATGTCATTCACTTCACTTCATCTCATTATGTAGGTATTTTATCATTTCACATCATTGCAAGAAAAAGAAGGCTAAGTTCAGTATAGTAAGATATTGAGAGACAAAAACTATATTCACATAACTTTTTTTTACAGTACATTGCTACAATTGTTCTATTTTACTACTGTTGTTAATTGTTTAGTATGCCTAATTTATAAATTAAACTTTATCATAGGTATGTCTGTATATGGAAAATAGTATACTGTCCCTTAGAGCTTTTCTTGCAATTACAAATAACATATTTTTAAATTATATTTTGATATTATTAATAAATCAAGTAGTATTATTTGCCCTACTGGTTAATCTAATTATTTGTTAAGTCTTGTATTTTCTCTATAGACACTGCAAATAATTCTAAATGCCAATCTTTTTTTTTGTATTGTGCTGATTAGAACTTTTTTTTTTTAATTTATTTGACAGAGAGAGCACAAACAGGGGGAGTGGCAGACAGAGCAGGCAGAGGGAGAAGCAGGCTCCCTGCTAAGCGAGGAGCCTGATGTGGGGCTCTATCCCAAGACCCCGGGATCATGACCTGAGCCAAAGGCAGACGCTTAACCAACTGAGCCACTCAGGTGCCCCTGTGCTGACTAGGACTTCTAATACAAAGCTGAAAATGAGCAAGAACAGGATATATTTGTCTTTGTCTTACCTAGAATACTTCTAATTATGATATTCATACATATTTTTGTTACTTTTGAGTAAAGAAATTTTGTTCTATTCTAGTTAGCTAAAAGATTTTATGATGAATGCTGACAGTTTCCCAGAATCTTTTTTTTGTAAATTTTGAGGTATTAAATGGTTGTTCTCCCTTAATATTATAGTAAAGGTTTGTATATTGAATATTCTTATATTTGATTATTATGTTAAATATTTTATATTCATCTTTTTTTTCTGTCTTAAAGCTTTTACTAATTTTTCTTTTTTTTTAATTTTTTATTAATGTATAATGTATTATTTGCCCCAGGGTACATGTCTGTGAATCATCAGGCTTACACATTTCATAGCTTTTGCCATAGCACATACCCTCCTCAATGTCCATAACCCTACCCCCCCACCTCCCAGCAACCCTTAGTTTGTTTTGTGAGTTTAGGACTCTCTTATGGTTTGTCTCTTTCCCCATCCCATCTTGTTTCATTTCTCTTCCCCACCCCTATATTCATCTTTGTTCATAAGTGAGCACAACCTATAATTTCCTATTCACATATTTTCTTTTTTCAATTTTGCTATCAAAACTATACCAGTCTCAAAAAATGAGTTGGGGATCATTCCCTCTTTTATATAATGTTGGGTACACACAAGTCTTGAACTGATCTATTTTCCTAGTGAAATGTTCTTTCTTTCCATGTAAAATGCTCTTAATTTTTCTTATTTATTTATTTGTTCATTTATTTATTTTGAGAGAGAGTGTGTGAGCACAGGGTGGAAGAGGGAGAGAGTGAATCTTAAGCAGTCTCCACTACCAGCTTGGACCCTATCTTGGGGCTCGATCTCATGACCCTGAGATCACAACCTGAGCTGAAATCAAGAGTTAGATGCTTAAACAACTGAGTCACCCAGGTGCCCCACAATCCTCTTAATTCCTAGTAACTAGAGAATAATATTCTTAAGTCTTAAAGAGCACTTGTTATTAACATATTTATATTAACTTTCTTCTACTTAGCCTGGCCTAAAATACATTTTGTAGCTTTTCGTTTTAGCCCCTATGTGTTAAGTTTTAGGTGAGTCTCTTAAATATTACAGAGCTGCATTTTTAAAGATCTAATCCAAGATTCTCTGCTTTTAGGTACCAAATTAGTTCATTCATATTTGTTGTAATACTTAAATATTTCCATTTATTTCTATTCTATTGTCTTGAAACTTCTATTAAGCAAGCTTTTGATGTATTTTTCTTTTTTTTTTTTAAAGATTTTATTTATTCATTTAACAGAGAGAGAACACAAGTAGGCAGAGAGGCAGGCAGAGGCAGAGAGAGGAGCAGGCTCCCTGTGGAGCAAGGAGCCCGATGCGGGACTCGATCCCAAGACGCTGGGATCATGACCTGAGCCAAAGGCAGCCGCTCAACCAACTGAGCCACCCAGGTGTCCCTGATGTATTTTTCTATTCTTTTTTTTTTTTACTTTCCTAATGTCTGTTGAATTGGTTGTTTTATTCTTTATATACTTTGGAAGCTATACCATCTATTCCTATTTTTAATGATTACTTATATTTTAATGATATTGGGCTTATCAAATTATAAAATTAATCAACATACCTTCACTCCCCCTAAATAGAGAAACTTACAATATTTTAACTCTGAGGTCTCCTTCAAACTTACATGTTATTTTTTCCCAGTTTTTAAATTCCACCTTGCTTTTAAACTCTCTCTCCCTCCATTTATTGTCAACATCATTATTATAGTTTTATATAATACTTCTTCAGATTTATTCATATTTTACCAATTTCTTCACTCATCATTGCTTTTTGTTTCCCATTCTTTCCTTTGGGTTAAATTTCCTTTTTACTGAAATTTATCCTTTATAAGTTCTTATAGTGAGGCTCTGTGATTGCTAGATTCATCCCTTCTTATTTTTCTAAAACTGTCTTGTGTCCTCACTCTAGAATGATAGTTAAACCTGGTAATTCTAGCTAATAATTATTTACTTTCAGCATTTTTAATATATCTTTCTACAGTTATCAGACTTCACTGAATATTTAAAATTCAGCTATTTGTTTAAAGGTTATTCCTTTTGTAACTGGACTTTTTTCTCTGGTAGCTTATAAAATCTCCATGTTTTGTTATAGTTAAGGTTCACTACAATATATATGGCTGTGAATTTATTTGGCTTTATTCTTTCTTGCATTCATTGTGCTTCTGACTCATTATTCATGTTCTTATATCAATTTTAAAATTCTCAGCTATTATAGGGGCATCTGGGTGGCTCAGTGGGTTAAGCCTCTGCCTTCAGCTCAGGTCACGATCTCAGGGTCCTGGGATCTCTGCTCTCTGCTCAGCAGGGAGCCTGCTTCCCCTCTCCCTCTGCCTGCCTCTCTGCCTACTTATGATCTCTTTCTCTCTGTCAAATAAATAAATAAAATCTTAAAAAAAAATTCTCAGTGATTATATCCTTATGCATTGCCTCTTTACTGTTTTCCCTCTTTTCTTTCTGGAACTCTTATTAGAACTATGCTGGACCTTCTAATTTTATCCTCAATATTTAAATTTTTTAATATTTTTTATTTGAAAATTTATCATTTGAAATTTTTGGTATTTTTTTATATTTTTCATTTGAAATTTCTTGTCCAGCTAGTGTCACTAACTCTATGCTATTTACATTCAACTTCTCAGCCATTGTATTTGAGAATGACAAGATGTGGTGCTTTTTTCAGTACTATAGATTTATGGTAAACTTTTGAAAGGAATCCTGTATACCCTCTGAGGAAAAATCAATTGCTTAAGCATTGTATTGTACAAAAATCTGTCAAGTGCCTACATGAAACAGCTGGGGTACTTTCTCAAAAATTCCAAACAGTATTCCAGTAAGATGAAATATACCACTCAGAGCTTCAATCTCTTCTCTAAATTGTGGAGCTAGTTTGGATACAGCACTGGTCAAACTCTCCACTGCCATTATCTTTACCACTTAAAGACAGTAATCCCAGTCATGGTACAACCTATATGAGCATAAATCGCTATAGGTTTTTCAAAGCTGCTGGACTGCACGAATTGGAAGGTAACTCTCTCCTCATCAGCTAACATACATCTTCTGATGTCTGGGTCCCAAGGGCTATAGGACTAAGCTTAAAAACTTTAGTAACATATTCTATTTGAAATT
>CM052802.1:64251582-64270641 GCA_028533885.1 Nasua narica
ATTGCAGGGTCGTAGGGTAGCTGTATATTTAATTTCCTGAGGAATCTCCATACTGTTTTCCAAAGTGGCTGCACCAACTTGCATCCCCACCAACAGTGGAGGAGTGTTCCCCTTTCTCCACATCCTCTCCAGCATTTGTTGTTTACTGTCTTGTTGATTTTGGCCATTCTAACTGGCGTAAGGTGGTATCTCAGTGTGGATTTGAATCTCTCTGATGGCTAAAGATGATGAACATTTTTTCATGTGTCTGTTAGCCATTATCATACCATATGAGGAACATGAAAAGAGTAGAAGGCAGAAGTTGCCACTTGGGGGTTCACTAGCCAACACACCTGTACTAGCAAACAATTCACATATACTGCACTGCACTAAGAATTCCCTTTACAACTCACACATTGGGGTTGTTGTTGTTGTTGTTGTTGTTGTTGTTTTTAATTTCAATGACTATAGTAGTCATTATTAAGAGTTCCATTTTATTTATTTGCAAACATGTCTGCAAATATTGGCAAATATGCTCTTCCATACTGTCTTACTTTCTATGATTTTAATGCTTACTTTTCCATTTTTAATTATTTTAAATGTACCTATTTTATCATTTCCATTGCTGTTATCTGAAGGTTTGGGAAATTCATGCTCCTATTTATTGTGCCATGTGGCTCTCATTCATGATATGATAGTTCCTCATCTATTTTACAATCCTGGATTGTGACTTCATCTTCAGCAAGTTCTACTGAAATCTTTTCCCACAGGGGTGAAGGCATGATCCTCAAAAGTGGTTTTGCATTTGCTTCTGTAAAGTATCCCAGGGACATCAACTGCCCACAACAATTTTTATTGAATTTCTTGGCTTGAGGATGCCCATAACATGTGGATATTATAATTTCGAACCTTGAGTTTCAGGTTCTTGAAGAAATTTTCCTGTTTTTCCCTCATCCTTGCCTTCTACCCCCCAACACACAGATAAGCCTTCTCATTATCTCCCAATGCTGGTGTGCAATGTTTTTCAGTTCGCTTTTACAACAAAGAGGGTGCAGACTTTCAAAATCCTGGCTTTACACGAGAGTTTTATTTCAAACTCTCTGCCCATATAAGACCAGCCTCATTTCCTCTCTATTGTAGGCATTAAAACCCTCCTGCCTCAACCTCCAGGGAAGACTTAGCATCAGCTCAGACTCATACTTCTTTGATTTACAGTTTCTTCTTTATCCCTTGGACCTGTAGGCTTCCATTTCCTCATAAATACAGTTATACATTTCTAAGGATTTTTATTGCATTTTATCCAGCATGTATAGAAGCTATTAGAAAGAGAATTTTCTAACTGTTTCATCTGCCAGCTTGCTAGAACCAGAAATTCTCAACTTTATTTTTTAACAGGCACTTATCCTTTTCACTAATGTTATAATGCTTTATATTCACCTTAATTATATGATTATAATAATATAATTTAACTGCAACAAACAGATCTGGGAGCACACATACACAATCATTCAATTATTTGTGAGTATACAACTCCAACTGGTAGAAGCAGAAGTTTAGGGCATACTAGAGAGTGTCCTGCAAGCCACGTGTGTTTTGAAGTCTATAAACATCAATTTAGTGTGTTTCATGGAAAGAATGGGGAATATCATAAATCAAATAAGGAGGTTAAATGGAAAAGAAGAAAGCATCCATCCTAACTTTTAGGAATGAAGCATAGGAACTGATGAGAAATGAATCTAGAGAAATATGTTAGTTTCATGCCTTGAAAGCATGAGTCATTCTGAGGAATTTGGCCTTAATTCTTAGGAAATGGTGGAGGAGGGCACTTCAAAGTATACGGAACTACGGGTTTTGAATGGGAAAACATACAAGAAACAATCTGCATAAAGTTTTACGCAAATGTAAGACATTTTTTTTATTTCAATATCTATAAAAGCTTCAAAAAGCCCCCAGAAGTTAATGAAGCAGTGTAAGCATTCTGATATTTAAATGGCTATAAATTCTTAAGGTACTTCAAGGTCTTTGCAGATGCTCTCCTGGAACACTGGCTCCACGCATTCAGCCTGTGTGTGGCCCCCCAGTAATTCTGACCACCAGTGAACCTCCATTACATCCTCTACAAAGAGGTCTGACTCTCAGCACTTAGTGATAGGGAAAGAGAGAACCTTCTTCCAAGTGTGTTCATTTCCTGTGTACCCTACCTCAATCCAAGATCTACCGGCTGCTACCTATATTTGCCATTCTGGTTTTCTTTGGAGCTATTGTTACCCCTCAGTAATTATGACTCATTGATGATTAATGATTCTTTAATTAAGCTTTTTCTATTTGAATTACTGTGTTGTTTCCATCTTCAAACTGGACCCTGATTGATAACACACACTGAAATTTGAGAACCAATATCCTAGATCATAGAATTATCCCAGAATTTCCAGTAATTTTCACCAAAAGTAGATGAATTATTCTAATGAATATATAAATAACTGTTACTTGGAGCACCTGGGTGGCTCACTTGGTTAATCACCCAACTCTTGGTTTTGGTTCAGGTCATGATCTCGGGGTCATGGGATCAAGCCCCACAGCAGACTGTGCGTTCAGTATGGAGTCTGGTTGTCCCTCTCACTTTGTTCCTCCCCTCCACTTTTTCTCACTCTCTCTCTCTCAAATAAATAAACAAAATCCTAAATAAATAAATAAATAACTGTTCCTAAAAGATTGAGCCTCATTAGAGGCTCAAATAGCTATTTGTTCAGGGAAATTCTAATATACAGTGTACTTTTATGGCCATGTATGTAATCTGTACATGATATGTACTGATACTTTTCTGATCATAAGGCCTGTAAAACACTAATTAAATTTTTTTAATCCTGAGTAAATATGATTTAAGGTAAGATTAATCATCTGTGGAACTAAAAGATAGCATTTATAACTACACTTAAAAGTTGTTTGCAATACGCTAAAATTCTGAGTCATGAAATAAGTACAAAAGTCAGGAAAAGAAAATATATTTTTAATAGGACTTTCCAAAAGGAATATCCTTGTGCTCACTTCAGCAGCATATATACTAAAATTGGAATGATACAGAGAAGATTAGCATGGTCCCTGAGCAAAGATGACACGCAAATCTGTGAAGCATTCCATATTTCTCTTTTGACAAAGGTGGGAAATTCAGACAGCCTCATGATCTAATAAACCTTATATTTTGTTAATAAAGAAAGAATATCCTTTTTCTGAAAGACATACAAGAACTCACACATATTATAGCCATTACTGTAGTGAGATAAACATTGCTAACAGTAAGAAATCCAACTTTAATTTACTTATTGAATTAAAATAAAAACACCTATTCAATCAAAGTGACCTGTCAGTACTATAGTTTCTACTGCTTCAGTGAAACATTTCTTTTAAAAGATTAGGCTGTTGTGGGGTGCTTGAGTGGCTCAGTGGGTTAAAGCCTCTGCCTTTGGCTCAGGTCATGATCTCAGGGTCCTGGGATCGAGCCCCACATTGGGCTCCTGCTCAGCGGGGAGCCTGCTTTCCCCCCCACCACCTGCCTATCTGCCTACTTGTGATCTCTCTCTCTCTCTGTCAAATAAATAAAAAAAAAATCTTAAAAAAAAATAAGATTAGACTGTTGAAATGTAAGGTCCAGAAAAGAAAGTGATGATCGCATATCAAAGCTGTAGGTCACAAAGTTTCAGAACTTTAGCTTTCCTTTCCAAGCAAACTTTAATTATATGAATCTAAATTTCCACAAGGCCTCTTATCAATCCCTGCTCCCCAAAAGTGGGTCAATGTAAAAATCATTCTTTTTTTTTTTTTAAAGATTTTTATTTATTAGGAAAGAGAGAGAGTGAGAGAGAGCAAGTCAGAGTGAGAAGCGGACTCCCCATGGAGCTGGGAGTCCGATATGGGACTCGATCCCGGGACTCCGGGATCATGACCCGAGCTGAAGGCAGTCGCTCAACCAACTACACCACCCAGGGGCCCCTAAAAATCATTCTTGATCCAGAACCTTGAAAGATTTTAGATTCGGGGCACATTCTTAATATCGGATTCATCAAAACACAAGAATCAGAAAGGTATTCTCATCTTTTAAGGCATTTTCTTGATAATATTGACACTTACATGAATATCCTTAGGCTTGACATTATTAAGTCTGAGACAAATGACTAAAAAGCAAAGGTTTTCTCCTGGCAGAACCACAGCAACTTGGTCAGAGGGCTGGGGGTCCCCTCAAGTCTCAGTAGCAGACTGAAACTTCAAATTCTTTCCATCTTCTTGGAATGTAAATTTCAATTAATGTTATAAAAAGTACTACTTAAAGATTTTCATTCTTGCTTCCAATTTCCTTTGAATTTTAGTAGCCTTCTTTGTCTTCTATGCAGAAATGTCATAGCAGAATCTCAGCAGATCTCCTGGACAGCTGGGGGTGAGGAGGGGTAAGACAGTGTACAGCACTTCATGAATCATAAAGGGCATCTTGGAGGACTTGGTGCTCAAAGGGATGCTCATCCCCGATAGATGGAACCATCTTCAGTTGCGGCTTCTGTGAGATGTAAGGGCCAGGGAAACATGTCCCTCTAACTGAGAGGTTGTGTCTGCTACTTCATGGAGTAGCAACTGACAAGTATCCTCACTTGTGGTGCCTGTTGTTTGTTGGTGTCTTTCAATCAGCTATGCAGCCCCTTTCTCCCTGCTACCTAGCCTAGGCGACATCCAGAGCTTCATTCGGTTATTTAGCAGGCATTCGTGGATTCCCTCCAACGACAGGCATTGCATGACCTTACCCTAGCTGACAGCTTCACAGACATGCATGCAATGATGGTAGTAGAAGGGAAGGGTTGAGAATGCTGGCTTGGAGATCAGGCAGACTCAAGTAGGTATCCCAATTCTGTTACTTACTAGCTCTGTGATCTTAAGTTTGGCATCTATAAAATAATACTTCATAGCATTGTTGAAGGAACTAAATGAAATAATATACAAAGGAACTTAGCATTTGTCTGGCATACCTTCAAAGTTCAATAAATTGTTATTACTTTGTTGTTATTGTTATAATTATTTCTTAAATATCCCTTCTGAGCTCCTGTCCAATATTTTCAACTGCCTATACTTCTTTCTCACTAGATTGTCTCTATAAGTACATTAAACACAGTATTTCTAAAACTGAACCCACTAGCATTCTCAGGAAACCCATCACTATTTTTTCTTAGTATCTCCATCTGTAATCTTTATGGACATATAAAATATCTGGAAGCCACCTTTCAGTCTTGTTTCTTCTTTACTTCGATATTAAAATATGTCATCCAGTCAGTCCTTTTTAACTCATAAATGTATTCCTTTCTCTCCATTCCAGCTGGCACTGCTCTTGTTTATAATTTCATTCTCACTTTCCTGTACAGTCTCTACATCTAGCCACAGGAAATCTTCTAAAGAATCCTGAGTTCAAATATTCTGTCCTGTTGAGCCTATAACTACATTAATACTTGTTGAACCATGTTCTAATTTTTTTACTCAAGAAATATAGCCTCCCTACTGGCCTCCAGCCTCCCATCTGTGCCCTAAGTCATATGTCACTCTGCCACCAGAGTGATCATTTAAAAAAACAAATCTCACCATATTTCTTCCACTCAAAATGTGGAAAACCCTCCACTACTGAGCTCCAGCTTCACTCCTGAGCCCCCCTCCTGCCAAAATTATATATATACGTGTGTGTGTGTGTATGTGTGTGTCTTATATGCACTCTAGTCAAACAGAGTGTGTGTGTGTGTGTGTGTGTGTGTGTGTGTGTGTGTGTATTTCCCAAGTCTTAAAGACTTCCATATGTCACCTCTACCTGGGATCCCTTCATCACCCTGCCTTTCCTCCAACTGCCATTTATTCTTTCTCATTCTTCGAAAGTCACTTCCTCTATGAAGACTTCCAGAACTTTTCTCCAAGGACATTTAACCAGTTTTGCTTCTGGCCTCATATGGTAAATACTCCACCATGGGCTTGTTACAGAACAATTCCTCCTGTGTATGACTCTCCTACCAGACTTTGAGCATTTATCCTACTAGACCTTGAGCTCTGCAGGGGTAAGTCAACAGTTTACTTCTTCTTTTTTTTTAAGATTTTATTTATTTATTTGACACAGAGAGAGAGATCGTAAGTAGGCACAGAGGCGGGCAGAGAGAGACGGGAAAGCAAGCTCCCTGCTGAGCAGAGAGACCGATGCAGGGCTTGATCCCAGGACCCTGAGATCATGACCTGAGCTGAAGGCAGAGGCTTTAACCCACCGAGCCACCCAGGCACACCAATAGTTTACTTCTTTATACTGACAACCTGTGGTTGGTCTTTGATAAATGTTTGATGTATGAAAGGATGAATGAACAGTTTAATCAGACAAGGAGGGAGGGAGCACTCAGCTTAGTTTGGGAGGGAAATGGAAAACATTCACTGGTATTTGTTTAGTGGGGAGGAAAGTAGCATCTCAAATAATAAGACCTTGCAAATGAAAGCACGGCTTTGTCTTTTCTCTTACAATGAGAGAATTACACAATTACCACTAGATATTCAAGTAGCCAAAGGCCTGTGGAGTCAAAGAATATAACGGAAAGGTTTCAGTACACACTGTGTGCAGGCCCTTAGGAAAACAAATGATAGGTAATGATCAGTATCCCAGGTCATGTGCACAAGGCTTTGGGCAACTGGTGGAATTATTTGGTAATTTGAGGAAGACTGATAGCCCCATGTAGAAAGGTATGAGTGGGCATTCCACTAATAGTAAGATCTATGCCTTTATCTATCCCTTCATTTTCACTCCCTGGGTATATAACTGTGTCCAAATTTCCCCCTTTTAAAGGATACCATCATACTGAATTAGGGACACATCCTATTCCGGTATGATCTCATCCTAACTTAACTAATTACAGTTGCACTGACCCTATTTCCAAAGAAGGTCACATTCTGAGGTACAGTGGATTAGGATTTTAACATATCAAGTTTTAAAAGGACACAATTCAACACAGAACAAGAGATTAGATGGTGTTCATCCCAGAAGATCCTGTTTTCCCAGTATCTTGGGATGGCTTATGAGAAACACATAAGGAAGAGAGCTGGGTTATTGATGGCTTAGAAAGAGAAGGAAATCCCTAGGAAACACTACTGACTAACCACCCAATCATTGGGACCTGGCGAAGGCACAAACTATAAAAGGAGCAGAGAAAAGGTCTTCAGAACCAGACCCACTTCTAATTGCTCTTCTGTAGGTCGATTACCTACAGAAGATTACCACCAAGAAGTTCTTGTGGATAAAATCACCACCAGACTTGAAGGTGTCCAGGACTGGAGAGGTATTGTGCCAACTGGTTTACCAAAGTTCCAAGGTTTGAGAGAGGATGATGAGTCACTGAAATTGAAGTCCTGTCTAATTCCTTGCATCCAAATAGTGGTTATACATAAAACATAAATTTTTTGGAGAGAAAAGGAGAATTTGGTAAAACAGTCTCTCTGCCTTAATTTACAGAAGACAAAACCAAGACTCAGAGTGGGAATTATATGCTATGATGTAGAAGAAACAGCACAAGACCAGGAACCCAAAGAATGCTGTTAAATCCACATTTTGACATGAGGGAACCTTAAACAAACTTTATCAACTCACTGACCTGCACTACAATATCTTAGAATATGATACATCCTTCAAAGAATGGTCAGTTGATTAAAGGAGATAAAGCATGTGAAATTACTATTCAACTCTAAGAGATGCTTCAATGAATTCCCAAGTACAGTGATCGAATCCTATTCCTACTGAATCTACAACACCTAGCACACATTAGATGTTCAACAAATGTTTGTTGAATGATTGAGTGAACTCAATCTCTACAAAGATAAAATCCTAGAATACAATGTCCAGACCTCAAACCTGAATACTATCTGAAGCCCTGAAAACAGACATTCAGGATGCCTGTGTGGCTCAGTCGGTTAAGCGTCTACCTTCAGCTAAGGTCATGATCCCAGGGTCCTGGGATCAAGTCCTACATTGGACACCATGCTCACCGGGGAGCCTGCTTCTCCCTCTGCCTGCTTCTTCCTCTGCTTGTGCTCTCTCTCTGACAAGAAAGAAAGAAAGAAAGAAAGAAAGAAAGAAAGAAAGAAAGAAAGAAGAAAAGGAGAGAGAGAGAGAGGGAGGAGAGGAGAGAGGAGGGAGGAAGGGAGGAAGGAAGGAAGAAAGAAAACAGACTTCCCAAATGTCCTTTTTTACAACCCAGACACCCACAGAATCCTAAGGACAACAGATTTCCTAAAGGCTGCATCTCAATTATCCAAAAGAAATTCTATTACTATGGTTGCTGCTTGTGTTCTGAGCCGCCTATGGGAAAGACCACATCCCCTGACAAAACTCAAGAGTGTTCTCTGTACTCAGGAAATCTCCCCTGAGTATTAACTACACATTTGATACACTACTCAAAGGGTAAGCAAGTGAACCCAGAAAACAAATCCATAACAGCCAGCATAAACTTCTAACAGTTATTATTCCAGAGTCCTGTGGCCATGGGGAGACCTTTGTGCACATTGTTATGGCTGAGTATAATTACTATATATTGCAAGTTCTAACCTAGGGCTTCTTTCTCTGTCTGGTGATTCACTTTCTTAGTACCATCTACATTGTTTCTTGTAGACTGATCAAAATATTCACATAAAATCTCTTACTTTAGTACCTAACCAATGTTGGAGGTTGGAAAAAAGAAAGTTAATTTCAATGCAAACAGAAGAAATTAGCTTCATTGTAAGACTTACTGAAATATCTAAATCATCTGTTGCAAGGTACATTTTTCAGGGAATTATCCTTTAAAATTGAGATGGTGTGGTTTCAGTCTTTAGAGTGATTGGACTGTGATGCCTCACCTTAGCAAGTAATGTTTAGGAGACCATTAGATCCTGAAGGGATGTACTTTGCAGCATTTAAATAAACCCGTTATTGGGCCCTAAAAAGCATAATTGATCATTTTATATTTGATCAAAATGGTTTGCAATTATTTCTGCTGAGGGATTTATCCATTTGCATCTTGCGGTCAGTTTCAGAATTTTATTCCCTTGAACTTGCCATAATATCATGATTAATTGATTGGTTCAAGGGTTCAGGAGTCAACAAACTGAGTATTTGTTATTATTTATTATTTAACTCCCCCGAGTGTGCCGGCTGGCATTCAGAGGCTAAGAGAAAATACAGTACAGCTCTCATAGCTTCTCAAAGACTTGATTATGCAGGAGAAAAAAGAAAATAAAAACCTTTTTTTGTTCCATCATGTGAATATTAAGGGAAAAAAGAAAACAACAAAAAAATACATTCTGTATTTTTGTTATGAAATGTTCTGAAGATCTGGACTGTTGTTCACTTTTAATTTATTTTTTTGGTTTCCATGTATATCCATATAAATCCATATTTGTATCTGTACTTTCATCTGAAACTAAACCTCTCAATTTACTTATTCCTCATATTATAAAAAAATAATTCTACTTGGGAATAGTTCAAGAAACACACAGGCTTAGGAAGCAATAAAATTGTCCTCAGTTCAGAAAAATTAAAAAAAGTGCAGAAAAATAAAAAAATAGTGTCAGGATAACCCATGTCCTTTTCTTAGATTGAGACTAAGGTTTCCTCACATAATAAACACTCATTTACAGGACGGATTTAGCAGTGGCAAAGAATGGGTCACCGATCCTAAGAAACTATACCCTCCTGATGCTTAGGTTTGCTGTCAGAGCCCTGGGCAAGTAAGAATATGACTAAATTGGCCAAATGAGAGGCAGCACAGTGAATAAACATGTTACCAAAATAATACTGTAATTCTCAAATCACATTTTTTAAAATAATCATTCAAACATGCACCCTAGAAAAAAGGTGGTTGGTTTTGTACATGATGGCATGCGTGTGTATGACAGCCTCCATCCAATGATCAACACAATAGCAGGATGAATATTTGATGGCTATTTTTTCATTTAACAAGGCATTAAATAAAGATATACAGAACTTAGTGAATTTTTCCCAAGACAACTAAAATAAAGTCAGTATTAACACCAAAACATAGATATCCTAACTCAGGATTTCCAGGGAACTATTTCTTCCTAGGCCACATTTCTACCCATAAGCTGTCAAATTATACAGAGATGCTGTTACATAAATATGCTACTCTCACCTGAAGCTCCAGGAGAGATGTCTGCATAACCCAAAAATGGAATTCACCACCAAAAGTCAATAAAAAACCAAAGGTGTAAGGATGCTACTAAACTAAGATTGATGGTATGTCCTAAATGGACCAGCTGTATAAAATATGAAATCATCCACCATGCTGATGTCCTGAAGATACCCAATGAGGGACACATGCAATACCACATGTTTTGCATGACAGGCGATACAACAGTGGTCGACCAGATGTTATTTTCCTTCTCATTTGCATGGTTAGGACATATGGTGACTAGGAAGAATGAAGCCATCTCTTAAGCAGTGATATGAATGGTTTGAAAGATAATTGTTTCAAATTATAAACCCTGTATCTGTCATGGATTAATGGTGGTGAATCTCTGAAAATAAACATACTAAGTATAATAACCTAAACACCTCATGTCATACGGTGTTTTTTATGCCTTACCACACATTTGCGATCTCTGAAATAAATCACAGCTCTTGAATAGTTTGAGATTGCACAGTTTTATCTAGAGAAAGGTTTGGTTTCCTTACACATGTTAAACTTGAGAGTATTTCAACACTTGCAATAGCAATATTTGGATGTTAGAAGATCTAGATTTCAGCACCAAGGGATAATTTGGTATATAAAACATCTGGTGTGTTTATGAGAGAGTATCAGATTTAATTCAATGGTTTCCATATTCTCTCTGGTTCAAATATGCTTTTTGGTAGGAAGTTCAGTTTCTGGTTTATGTACTTGTCTTTTCAATGGCTAAAGTAAGACTAACATATATTTTTAAAGGTTGCCTTACATAAAATAATAGCAAAGAAGAAAGTAAATTTGCTCACCATCCTGGAAACATGAGCTTGGAGTCCAGCTCCAACTTACTGCAGCTGATCCTTACCCTAGGGATATTGAAAACAAAATCTTCGTAGTGACTTTTGGAGCACAAATAATACCAAAACCCTAAAATTCAGTCATGGCGAGAAATCCCAACAAGTATGTAGAGTTGTGACTCCTTTTTCTTTGATTTGGAGCCAGCATGAAAAAGCCATTCCACTCTTTTCTTTGCAATATAACTAATTTCAAGACAAGGAAAATTTGCCCCACCAGTTGTTCTTATGCTTTTATTTTGGCAGGTCTCCTAAAATTCTACTAATGTCCTTGACAAACAAGATACATTAAAGGAGTCTAACCTGCTGTAAAACATATTATAATTGATTTTTATGACGCATCTTTTGCTGTAAGTCATCACACAGCAGTATTTTGAAGCCAGTATGGGAACCACACCAAAGAAGGAGATTAAGGTTTGAAGTGTTATTTTCTTCTTCAAAGGTGTTGAGTGGAGCTTCTGAGTTGAAAACATCTCTCTAGCCCAATGAGGATAGGATTTTAGAAGGGTGGCCCAAGATGAGCAAAATCCTAAGAAAACATCCAATAGCTTCTGTATCAGAAACCATAAAGGAGGAAGAACTTAACTGTCCCAGACATACCGTAATCGAACACTTTAGGCCAATACCTGCTGGTACCAGTATCACACATTGAATAGGTAATCCTACTATCTTAACTTGGTGTTTATGAATACTGAAACACAGTCAGAATTCTTGGGCCAAATCAATCCTGAAAATGGAAAATTAAATAGACGTAGGAGACTGTGTGGCCAACCACTTCCTGTGTTTACTGGCATCATTTCATGTCCAGGCACAGCTATGTCTCTAGAGCAGAGAGCAACACCAGTACCACAACCTTGCTATACAAGGGTGACTCCTGGCAAAATCATGAGTTTGGTGTGGCTGACCAAACATTCATCATCCCAGTGCTCTGCTTTCCATTTTCGGAGTCTTCCCCCAATGTTCAGTTCTTTCTCTATCCCTGTCCCTGCCACCACAATGCCAAGGCACGATTCCCCTGGTGAAATAATACTGCCGACCCAACCACACTGTTTCATGCTGGAGATTTCCTGTAGATGTTCTTTATCAAGTTGAGGATGTTTCCCCCAATTCTTAATTTGCTGAGAGTTTATCATGATGGGTGTTGGATTTTGTCAACTGCTTTTTCCATATCAAATGATATGATCCCATCATTTTTCTTCTTTAGCTTGTTAATGTGGTAGATTACTTTGATTTTTAAATGTTGGATCAGCTCTTATTTGTTTTTTAAAACAAGAATAGGGAAACAAAACTCTAGTGAATGGGTATAATTAGTAATAAAAGCCACTCTAGCATTTTCTGACATGATACAAAGATGAGAAGTATTTATTAATATTGTAATTATTTTAATGTAGAGAAGGCATAAAACCATTTGGATTCACAAAAACAAAATAATATTACTAAACATTATTATAAGAATATTTTGATTCTTATCTAAAGTTGCAAGCTCTAGGATTCTTCAAATTCTCTTTTCAGAAAATGTTTTTTTATTTTTAGCAGGAAATGGCCCCCTTGATGGAGCTACATCACCAACTTGTAACTGAAAGCTTTTACTTCTAGGACTTTTAAATCTTACTGCATTTCTGACTCAGAAGCATGAACAGTATCCAGATCATATTCTGGTGCTTGCTTCACAGGACATATAAAGTGGAGCTCATATCTGGATTTGTTCACAGGATTCAAGTCTCCTCTAGCGAACTAAATTATAATGAAGTATTAACAGTGGAGGCCAGAGGTGTTAGTCTTCCCAGGAGCACTGGCATTTTGTTTCTTTTTCCCTAACACTCGCCTGGAAGTTAACCACCAAGTTGGATGTTCAGGCACTTGACAGAAAACCTACAGGTCAGGTCAGAAGAGCTGCAAAGCATTTGGTGTCCCTCTCCAAAACTACTATATGGTTGAATGCCTAATTAAACTACACATAAGGCTTTCAGGTAGCCTTATGGCTTTCCTCAGGTAGCTAATTTTTATATTTTATCCTGAATTTTTAGTTGCAATCAATAGGAAGCATATGCTACAGTGAGTTTAACCCCCCACAGCAGAACTACAACTCAACAACTAATCTCACGAATGAACAAACTGAGGCCCAGAGAGATGGACAATGATGACAGCAACTCCTTACGTTTATTAAAGACCTTTATGGTTTACAAAGCATTTCCTTGGGACGCTGGGTGGCTCAGTCGGCTAAGGGTCTGCCTTAAGCTCAGGTCATGATCCCAGCTTCCTGGGATCAAGTCCCACATGGGGCTCTTTGCTCAGCAGGCAGCCTGCTTCTCCCTATGCCTACTGCTCCCCCTGCTTGTGTGCACTCTCTCTCTCCCTCTCAGTCTCCTTATGACAAATAAATAAAATCTTTAAGAAAAAAAAAACGTTTCCTCACATTATCCATTTCATCCCCACAATAATCCTTTATGAAGGTATAGCCTCATAATGCTATGGGTTCCAACAAGCTGCAATTAATGCTATAAAATTATGACTGCTCAACATTTCATTTTTATTTCTCTCTGCTGTTTTCCTTGATTTATACAACTATTAGATATTATAACCCAACAGACAATGTAGGAAGACATGGATTTATAGTGTTAGAACATAAGTTTGCAATTAAATGGAAAAATTTTAAGAGCCCAAACTGAGACCCAAAACCACTAGAAACATCCTATAACTTCTTTGAGATAGTCAAAGATTATGAAGAGGATAGAAACAGAAATCATGCTAAGCTGATCTATGATGAAGTGAGAGAAAAGGAATTTGGATCAAACAAGTTTCCTGCTAGGGGTTCATCAGCAGAACATGCCTATCCACTATCCCTATGCCCTATCCACATCCGTATAGGGGAAGCCCAGATATCTGAGAGAAAGGAGCTCTTTGCCATTGGTAAAAAGAGGTTCCCTCCATTTCTTAGTTTTACTTATGATGTTTTCTATTTTCATCCACTTTTGCTTTTTCCACAATACTCTCATATACCAAATCTCATTTCAGCCACACAGTAACACAGAATTGACTAAACAGATATTTGCTTTGTTACTGACTGGTTTTTTTATGGCTGTCTTTTCAGGTAAGAAACTAAAGTCCAGAGAGTTCAAGTGCTTGACTGAAGGTTACATGATTAGTTTAGAAGTGAACAGGAACTAGGAACTAAGATTCGTAACAGAACGTGAGTCAGAAGAGGTCTACCAAATGCAGTAGAGCAGACTAAACATGGCAGATTGATGCATACATAGGACTCTGTCCTAAATTCCATCAAATAACAAGAAAGGAATTTAAAACATTTTAGCCCACAAGAGCAAACGACCAGTTAAAGAGCTGCCAGTAGAAAAGAGATTTCAACAAGTAGATGAAAAACAGCAAAAGGACAGAAGTGTGGTTTTGATTCACAAAAAGGAGGAAGGGACAGCTAAGCTGCTACAGAGGAAAATCCTGAAAAGAAATGAGACTGTCGAATACATATAACAATGGTAAGTCCGGGACATGGGACACAAGTTATCAGAGGAGGCAGGAGGGCACGTCAGGGCAGAAAATAAGACTTGGTGCCAAATCTACACATGACCTGAGTTGAATCCCCTATCATTCTTCCACCCAACATAACAAGTCAACTATATCTCCCTCCATACTACTACCTCTGCTTCAGGAAGAGTCCCAAGAATTCTTTTCTGAGGACATTGAACCCAAGTCTCAGTGATCATCATATTTTGTGTTGGGGGTTGAGGACAGACATGAAGAAAAATGAAGCAATAAAGTAACACTTCTGCACTGAGAAGGGTGGGCTCCTTAGTTCCTTTTCCCACCTCTGGCTTCCAACGGGAGCCAGGCTTAACTTCCCAGGCAGGAAATGAAAGAATTTTTCTCTGGAGCAACTAAATAGCAACCCCCCCAAAAAAAACAAAAAAACAAACATAAAACAACAAAAGCAAATTTTAAAAATATCAGACATCGGTGGAGGGAAAGCCTGGCGTTTGGTCTCCAAAGCCGACTTTCCCTCAACAATCCCTTCCCCTCACTACACACAAGCCAACACACACACACAGAGCTTTCGATCTCCTTTTTAATCTCCTTTCAATCTCCACTTAAATATATATGAATATATATTCACATATATGAATATGTCCATTCATATTCACTCTAAATATGAATGGACAGCGTCGGATAACCAGACATTAGAGGAAGGCCTCCAACATGAGAGGGAACAAAACAGGAAGAGAGAATAGAGGAAACCCTGAGAGCACACACACAAATTATGAATATGATTCTCAGAAAAATAAGTAAAGATATTCAATCCCTGAAACAAGATCAGGCTGCCGCAAAACAAAACAAAACAAAATAAAATAAAAGTACGTGTTTAGGTTGGGGGTAGGGAATTAGAAAAATATAGAGTTTCTAGAAAGTAAAAACATAACAGCAAGAATGAACAACTTGCAAAATAAGGTGAGGAAATAAGAAAAAAAAGAACTAACAGATAAAGAGACAGACAAATGGAGAGAAAAGGTAAGAAGATCAGAAGATCAATTTGAGAGCCCTGTACCTAACTAATAGGGGCTCTAGAAAGAGAGAACAGTGGGGAAGAAATTATGAAAGACATACTTTTCTCATAACAAAATTCTCCAGGACTAAAGATTAAATTTTTAACTTAATCTTTAGATTAAAATAGTCAATCATAATAAATGAAAAAAGACTGACACCAAGGAACATTGCTGTGAAATTTAAAAATCTCAGCAAGAAAAAGAACAATTATTTTAAGCTTCCGGAGAGAGAAACTGTTCACACACAAAAAATTACAAATCAGAATGGCAGCAGATTTCTCAATAGAAATTATATAAAGTAGAAGAAAATGCAGCAATGATTTCATAATTTTGAAAGAAATAAAATTCTATACCTAAACTATCAATGAAGTTTGAGTATAAAAGAAAGACATTTCAGATACTCAGATCTCAAAAATTTTACTTTCTTCATACTATTTCTTTGGAGGCTATTGAAGAAGAAAAAAAAACAAAACAGGAATTCATCTGAAAGGAGCTGTAAATGGGATTCAAAAATAAAGCAACACATCTGGTTTGGAGTCGAAGGATGAAAAGCTCCAAGAAGAACAGCTTTAAGGGGAAAAGATGGAATTGATTTTTTGAGCATTTG
The DNA here is from genome assembly GCA_028533885.1 of Nasua narica. NCBI lineage: Eukaryota > Metazoa > Chordata > Mammalia > Carnivora > Procyonidae > Nasua > Nasua narica. The sequence continues at coordinate 64,267,781 of CM052802.1, forward strand.
GAAAATATTGATAGGTATGTGTGATAGAGACATTAGAGCATTGGGGGGGGGGGGATTACAATAGGTCCAGAGAAATGGAACAAAAGCAAAGAGACAAGTATTAATTCCAAGAGGACTGTACAAGATAAGAGGCATGATTGTAGTATATTACTGGCCTTGGCAGTGAATATCATTTCCACCATCATAATACTCTAAGCACTGATGAATGATTTAAGCAAAATTTGTGATACTACTACTTGGGGGCAGGGTGGGGAACAGGATCTGGGGATGTATGTGTAAGAATGAGCTCTCATTGAAAGGGGAACCCTCCTACACTGTTGGTGGGAATGCAAACTGGTATATCCACTGTGGAAAACAGTATGGAGATTTTGCAAAATGTTAAAAATAGAACTACCCTATGACCCAGCAATTATACTACTAGCCACTTACCCAAAAAATACAAAAATAGATTCGGAGGGGAATATGCACCGCAGTGTTTATAGCAGCATTACCAACAATAGCCAAACTATGTAAAGAGCCCAAATGTCCATCAACTGATGAATGGCCAAAGAGACATATACAATGGAATATTACTCAATCATCAAAAAGAATGAAATCTTGCCATTTGCAATGACATGGATGGAGCTAGAGTGTATTACGTTAAGTGAAGTAAGTCAGTAAGAGAAAAAAAAAAAAACACTTGATTTCAATCATATGTGGAATTTAAGAATCAAAACAGATGAACATATGGAAAGTGGGGGGAAGAGAGAAGGAAACAAACCATAAAAGACTCTTAATAACAGACAACAAACCGAAGGTTGATGGAGGGAGGTGGGTGGGAGATGGGCTGAATGGGTGATGGGTATTAAGAAGGGTACTTGTCATGTTGGGAACTGGGTGTCATATGTAAGTGATGAATCACTAAATTCTATTCCTGAAACCAATATTACACTATATGTTAACTAACTAGAATTTAAATAAAAATTTGAAAAAAAACTTGAAAAAAAGAACAAATCCTCATTCTCTGTGACAAAACTAACTAGAATTTAAATAAAAATTTGAAAAAAAACTTGAAAAAAAGAACAAATCCTCATTTTCTGTGACAAAAAATTAAGAGATGATGTCCAAAACCATTAAATCAAAATTGTGTGACATATATATCACATGAACAAAATGAATGATGAAAATCAAACATTCATCTCAGCAGATGTAGAAAAAGTATGTGGCAAAATTCAACTCAATTTATGATAAAAATTCTCAAGGTGGATATCAGGGGAATGTACCTTAACATAATAAAAGTCATTTATGATAAGCTACCACTTATTTTCAACATCAGACTCAACATGAAAAACTGAAAACTTTTCTTCTAAGATCAGGAACAAGACAAGGATGCCCATTTTTGCCATTTTTATTTCAGTGTGGTATTGGAAGTCCTAGCTAGAGTAATTCAGTCAAGAAAAAGAAATAAAAGTCATCCAAATTGGAAAGTAAGAAGTAAAACTCTAAAGACTCACCCAAAACCTGTTAGAATTAATTTAAATATTCAGTAAAGTTACAGGATACGAAATCAATACACAGAAATTTTTGCGTTTCTTATACACTAACAATGAACTATCATGAAGAGAAATTAGAAAAACAATCATGATTACATCGAAAAACATAAAATATCTAGGAACAAGTTTAATCAAAGAGGTAAAAGACCTATACACTGAAAACTATAAGACTGATGAAAAAAACTGAAGAACACACAAAGAAATGGAAAGATATTCTACGCTCATGGATTAGAAGAATTAAAATTGTTAAAATGTTCATACTACTCAAAACAATTAACAAATCCAATGCAATCCTTAACAAAATCCCAATGACATTTTTCACAGAAATAGAACAAATAATCTGAAATTTCTATGGAACCACAAAAGATCCTGAATAGCCAAAGCAACCTTGAGAAAGAAATGCAAAGCTGGAGGCATCATGCTCCCTGACTATTTTTTTGGCTTTTTAAATTTTTATTTTAATTCCAGTTAGTTAACATATGGTGCTATATTAGTTTCAGGTGTACAATATAGTGATTCAACAATTCCGCACTCCCTGATTTCAAACCATACTACAAAGCTTTAGCAATTAAAACAGTATGCTACTGGTATGAAAACAGGCACACAGATTAATGGAATAGAACAGAGAGCCCAAAAATAAATATGTATGGCCAATAAACTATGACAAATGGGGCAAGAATACAGAATGAGGAAGAGATAGTCTCTTTAATAAATGGTATTGAGAAAGCTGAATAGCCACATGCAAAAGAATGAAATTGAAATACTATCTTAGACCACACACATATTCACTCAAAATGAATTGAAAACTTGAAAGCCAGACATGAAACCAAAAACCTCCTAAAAGAAAACATGGTCAAAAGTCTTGGCAATGAGTTTTTGGATCTGACTCCAAAAGCGAAGGCAATATAAGCAAAAATGAACAAATGGGACCATATCAAACTAAAAAGCTTCTGCACAGCAAAGGAAACCATCCACATGAAAAGCCAACATACCAAAACAGACAAAATACTTGCAAATCATATATCCAACAAGGGATTAATATTCAAAATATATAAAGAACTCCTACAACTCGAGAGCAAAATAACAAACAATCCAATTTAAAAATGAGCAGAGGATCTGAATAGACATTTTTTCAAAGAAAACATACAGTGGCCAACAAACACATTAAAAGATGCAGTATGGAGATTCCTCAGGAAATTAAAAATAGAGCTACCCTATGACGCTGCAATTGCACTACTCGGTGTTTACCCCAAAGAAGCAGATGCAGTACAAAGAAGGGCCACATGTACCTCAATGTTCATAGCCACAATGGCCACAATAGCCAAACTA
>CM052802.1:64270741-64300451 GCA_028533885.1 Nasua narica
TTCAACAGATGAATGGATAAGGAAGCTGTGGTCCATCTATACAATGGAATATTATGCCTCCACTGGAAAGGATGAATATCCAACTTTTGTATCAACATGGACAGGACTAGAAGAGATTATGTGGAGTGAAATAAGTCAAGCGGAGAGAGTCAATTATCTTATGGTCTCACTTATGTGTGGAGTATAAAGAAAATCATGGAGGGCATTGTGAGAAGGAAGGGAAGGATGAATGGGGGGAAATCGGAGGGGGTGATGAACCAGGAGAGACTGTGGACTCTGAGCAACAAACTGAGGGTTTTGGAGGCGAGGGGGTTGGGAGGTGGGCGAGCCTGGTGGTGGGTATTGAGAAGGGCATGTATTGCATGGAGCACTGGGTGTGGTGCATGAACAATCAATCTTGTAACACTGAAAAATTAAAATAAACATATTTGGGGAGAAAGAAAAAAAAAAGATGCCCAACAGTCTTTTTTCTTACCTAGTGCATTCATGGTACATGGTCCCAAGAAGCATCTGAAGCATGTACCAACTCCAAAGCACTGGCTGACGGATAAACTAAATGGTGTGTTTGTCCCTCATCCATCTACTGGTCCCCATAAACTGAGAGAATGTCTCCCTCTCATCATTTTCCTAAGGAACAGACTTAAGTATGCCCTAACAGGAGATAAAGAAGATCTACATGCAGTGTTTTATTAAGATTGATGGCAAGGTCTGAACTGATGTAACCTACCCTGCTGGTTTTATGGATGTCATCAGCATTAGCAAGAGTGGGGAGAATTTCCATCTGATTCATGACACCAAAGGTTGCTTTGCTGTTCATCAGATTACCTGAGAAGGCCAAATACAAGTTGTGCAAAGTATGAATGATCTTTGTTAGGAGAAAAGGAATCTCTCATCTGGTGACTCATGATGCCTGCACCATCCACTATCCTGATTCTCTCATCAAAGTGAATGACACCATTCAGAACTGATTTGGAGACTGGGAAGATTATTGATTTTATCACGTTTGATACTGGTAATCTGTGTATGGTGCTTGGGGGTGCTAACCTGGGAAGTATTGGTGTGATCACCAAAAGAAAGGGACATAGTTCCTTTTGATATAGTTCATGTGATATAGTTCATGTGAAAGAAGTCACTGGCAACAGCTTTGCCACTCAGCTCTCCAACATTTTTTACTGGCAAAGGTAACAAACTATGGATTTCTCTTCCCCATGGAAAGGGTATCTGCCTCACCCACTGCTGAAGAGAGAGACAAGAGATTGGTGGCCAAAAAGCAGTGAGAAAAATGGTCTCTAGGTGACACGCTTAAGTCTTTATACTTAACTAAAGATAATACACAGCAAGGAAGGAAGGAAGGAAAGGAAGAAGGAAGGAAGAGGGGAAGGAAGGAAGGGGGGAGGGAGTAAGGAAGGAAGGAAGATGCTCAACATCAGCAATCATCAGGAAAATGCAAATCAAACCACAATGAGAGGGCGCCTGGGTGGCTCAGTTGGTTAAGCAACTGCCTTTGGCTCAGGTCATGATCCCGGAGTCCCGAGATCAAGTCCCACATTGGGCTCCCAGCTCCATGGGGAGTCTGCCTCTCACTCTGACCTTCTCCCTTCTCATGCTCTCTCACTCTCTCTCTTTCCTAATAAATAAATAAATAAATAAAATCTTTAAAAAACACACACACACAATGATATATAGCCTCACATCTTTAGAATGGTTATTATAAAAAAGACAAGAAATAATATGTGTCAGCAAGGATAAAGGCATTGCAGCATTATTTACATTAGCCAAGATATGAAAACAATCTAGTGCAAATGGATGAATGAATGGATAAAAATGTCATACACATACAAGAATACTACTCAACCACAAAAAATAATTAAATCTTATCATTTTTCAGCAATATGGATGGACCTTGAGAGAATTATATTAAGATAGAAAAAGATCACATAGGGAGCCTGGGTGGCTCAGTTGGATGAGCAACTGCCTTTGGCTCAGGTCATGAATCTTGAGTTCTGGAATCGAGTCCCACATCGGGCTCCCAGCTCCACGGGGAGTCTGCTTCTTCCTCTAACCTTCTCTCCTCTCATGCTCTCTCTCACTGTCTGTGTCTCTCAAATAAATAAACAAAATCTTTAAAAAAAAAAGACCATATAATTTCACTTACATGTAGAATCTAAAAACAAATATAAAACAAACAAAACATAGATACAGAGAACAGTGGTTGTTAGAAGGGAGGGGGTCAGGGGATGAATGAAATTAGTGAAAGCCAAGAGGTACAAATATCTAATTATAAAATAAATAGCCACAGGGATGTAATATACAGCATGGTTACTATAGTCAATAACACTGTAGTGCATACTTGAATGTCACCAAAAGAGTAAATCCTAAAAGTTCTAATAACAAGAAAAAAAAAATTTGTAACTTCATATGGTGACAGTTGGTAACTAGACATATTGAGATGATCACTTCACAATGTATACAAATACTGAATCACTATGTTGTACACCTGAAACTAACATAATGTTATATGTCAATTATACCTCTCTAAAAATAAATAAAATAAATGAAATTACACACACACACACACAAATTGTGTGACATAAACATATTTAGCTAGGTGACAGTTTTCACTTCTAGGGCTAGGATTTAGGATTAAATGGGATGGAGTAGATGACTATTTTTTCGTTTTAAACCTTAATACACATATTACTTTAATTGAAATATTTATTTGTAAGTAATTTTCAAAATAAAGGTTTTCTCTCTCTCTTTCACTCTCTCAGAAAGAAAAGTGAGTTCCCAGCTATATCTTTCTCAAAGGAGCTGACTAGGGGCACCTAGGTGGGCTCGGTCAGTTAAGCATCTGCCTTTGGCTCAAGTCATGATCCCAGAGACCTGGGATCAAGCCCTGCATCAGGCTCTCTACTCAGCAGGAAGCCTGCTTCTCCCTCTACCACTCCCCCTGCTTGTGCTTGCTCTCCCTCTTTCCCTCTCTGTCAAATAAATAAATAAAATCTTTCAAAAAATACAAATATATAAAATCAAAGGGGCTGACTAGTGAACTAGGTGGACAAGGGGGTGAGGAGCCTCCTGAGTAGGGCATCCCAATGAAAAGAGACCCAGGCAAAGTCAACTGGACCCAGCGGTAGAGCCCTAGTCCTCGGAAGGCAAGGAGAGCCCATCTCATGCATAGTACACAGGCTGTCCCTTAGAACTGCTCTCACCCCAAATCCCTACTGAACTCCTGCCTAAGGGTTATGGAAAAGGGAAGTGCAGCTGACCCTTGGACAACATGGGTTTGAACTGCACAGGTTGTCCAGTCACATGTGGAAGTTTGTCAATAAATACAATACAGTACCGTAAATGCATTTTCTCTTCCTTATGGTTTTCTTAATAACATTTTCTTTTCTCTAGCTTATTCTGTTGTAAAAACACAGTATATACTACATATACAAAATGTGCTAATTGACTATGCTATCAGTAAAGCTTTCGGTCAATAATAGCAGGCAGTGAGTAGCTAAGTTTTGGGGGAGTCACATTGCTCAAGGTTCAACTGTATAAGCAAAAAACACAGGAACGAATTCACTAAGAACTATGTAGGGGCGCTCAGCCCAAAGACAGCTCTGTCTTGGAATCCCACTGACAGATGTGTCCCAATGTGTCCTGAAAGTGGGGAAATCCCTGGCCCGGACCCTTCCCCCCCTGGGCACCTGGAGAGCTCCAGCACACTGGAGCGGCATCCAGAGGGAGACCGAGGTGCTAGAAAAAATGGACATGCCTTCAGAGACTTATCAGAGGAGGGCCGGAGTTTTGAAACGTGTAAACTGAGAGCCCCTTGATCTTGCTCACAGGCACGTGTCAGGTACCTCCTGAGGACCCTCAAAATCCCCCTGGGGCACTTTGCAGTCACCCGATAGGCTGTGTGAGCAGACGGAGTGATACCAGCAAGTTCAGTATCTTTCTGTTTATGTAGCCCTGTTGCCCTTGTGCGCTGGTGACCAGAAAAAGCAAATCTTCCCGAGTGAGGTACAAATGGGCCGGCTCACGCGTCTGGCTCTGGGACAGTTTTACCTGACCACCTTGGAGTGCTCCTGCCGTGAGCAGTCTTCCTGAGTAACTAATCAGAGAGAACATAAAGCTAAGAAACTGCCCACACACACCCACCAAAAAAATTTCAGGACACCATTCGTGAGCGGTCACCCCTCAGAGAGCCCCACTAAGTCTGAGAAAGAGGTCGTGACCAGGGGCAAGACCACGGCTGCTGGCTCCACGGTTTGAGTTCCACAGCTTAGGAAGAACAAGGGACCCTGGTGAAATGAGCTCTCAGCTTTAGTGTCTGCTTTTCTCCATGCCAGACCCTTCACCTTGGCCCCTGGACACATCCTCACCTTGAGGAGTCAAAGCCAAGGCATGCCCTTGACCCTTGGGTATCAAGGAGGAAGCTCCCATGACCTCCTGGGAAGCAAAGCAGCATTTCTGTGCCTCTTCCCTTCCTCTGGTGGTTGTGTTGTTACAACACATAAGAGGAATTTTCCCCTTGAGGATCGTTTCCATTTCTCTAATAGCAGGGCCTCTCAGAGATCTCATGTGAGCCTCTAACCTGCCCTCTCCAAACCAGGTACTCCCAACCACACATCCCATCGTTCAATGATATAGCCTCCCCCTAAGGAAGGTCCTCTATTGTTTTTCATAGGTTGATCCTTTTCCTCCAGCTAGACATTCCAGAACAGCAAGGATCAACCTTACACATCTATTCTATAGTTCCCAAAGCACCAGTCCTAGCCCAATAAATAAGCTGGCACTCAATAAACATGACTTCACTAATGTTTCAACTCAAATGGCTAGTTTCATAAGGAACCTGAAAATGGGCTAACAATGTCAGGGAGAAAAAAAAAAAAACAGAAAAATTCACAGGTTTTCTGTGTTTTTGATATCCTCTCCTCCTTTTTCAGCCCCTTCCACAACCCCCCGCATGCTAAAAACATATAAACAAGAGTCTAATAGAAGCCAGACATTTAAAATAACATATTTTCAGGAGATGTTTTTTAACAAAGCTTGGACGCCTGTGCAGGCTATAAATTTACAGTTGATGATCTCCTGCCAGAAGTTCTTTTGGGCACTTACAGCTGTGAAATACAATCTTTAGTTGACTACACAACCCCTTCGTGCTCCCGGTCTGATTCCAACAGCCTGTACTCCTGACAACATAACTCATCACAACGATAATGAAGCAACGAGAATATTTATTTGGATTTACACACCACCCTTCACCGAAGAACCCCTGAGCAACTTCAAACACAGCTGAAATGGTTCCAAACCATGTACCTCTCCAACTTGGATTTAGAAGCTAAAAAAGGAGTCAGTCTGCTATGTGTAATTCCTTGGCAAAAATCTTACACTTTTCCATAAATGGAAACAGTGAGTCCTGGCTCTTCAATAAGCTTCTCTACCCTCCTTAGGGTACCCTCTACCCTCCTCCTCCTCTACACCTTTCCTCTTTGCTGAGAAAGAAACCATTGGCATAATCTAGACCCTGCCTTTAAATTTTATTGTTTTGTGCTTCAAACATGGGTTTTTTTTGCAAAAGGTAAGTATACTATAAAAATTGAGTGTCTTTCTACTTTGCAAGATTCATTGAAATAACTTTTATTTGGGATACCTAAGAGAATTGGGAAATTCCCTCTCTTTTCCATTTCCTTATTTTTTCAACACTTGTACTTTTATTTTTTCATGAAGTATAACTATTTCTTTTTTAAAAAAGATTTTATTTATTTATTTGAGACAGAGAGAGAGAAAGAGCATCAGGGGTCAGGGGAAGGAAGAGCAGACTCCCTGCTGAGCAGAAAGTCTGACATAGGGCTTGATCCCAGGACCCTGGAACCACGATCGGAGCGGAAGACAGACACTTAACCAACCGAGCCACCCATTTCTTTACTGAATAACAGTAAACTGAATAACATCTATTTCTTTACTTGTTTATCCTCCTCTACTACAGTGGGAGATTTAAAAAAAAAAAAATAAGGCCTATATATATGTACCCCTTCTCTTTGTATGCCAATATCTCTCAGTGCCAAGTGCACAGAGTATACAGATTTGTGATGAACTGACTTGTTTCTGAGTTGCATCCATAATTTAAAATTTTTCTTAAATATATTATGACCTCGGGATGCCTCGGTGGCTCAGTTGATTAGGCAGCTGCCTTCGGCTCAGGTCATGATCCCAGGGTCTTGGGATCGGGTCCCGCATCGGCCTCCTTGCTCAGCAGGGAGCCTGCTTCTCTCTCTGCCTCTGTCTGCCACTCTGCCTGCTTGTGCTCTCTCTCTGACAAATAAATAAAACCTTAAAATATAGATATACATATTCATATACACACACACACATACATATATATATAATGACCTCAATGTTGACGTTAGGGTACAAATGAGGGGATAAAAATAGCAAATGTCTAAACTCTATCTTTCATTCCACTGGACCTAAACAAACAGCTATCAATGGTGTTAACCATCATCACTAGAAATAAGGAAACCAACTTACCAGGCCTACCAGTACAGACCCCAGATCTCCTGCTTTGGCCAAATACTACGCTAGAGGGAAATTACTCCGAGTCCTTGGATTATTTCAGCCCTATTGCTGGACATATAAAAAGATGACCCTCTTAGAAAACTCTGGCTCTTAGTCACTCATTAAATCCAAATAAGGAATCTACAATGTGTCGGACATCGTGCTAAGAGCTGAGGATATAAGAATGTGAAGTGCATTGCCCTGCCCCTAAAGAATAGTCCAGAGAAACAGGAAAGAGAAGGATAACACCGCAAATGGCATGACATAACGATGCACAAGGTGAAAGCGCCTCCATTGGAACCCAACCCAACTGATGCCTCTTTCCAAGCCCAGGCTGGGCCCTGAACACACTTTAAAAACCTGGGCTCTGAACCTACTTGCTCTCCTCTGGAATATCTAGCTATCATCATAACTGGGGCAGTGCCTCATCTTGGCATCCGGAGAGTGGTGTTTTGTTGCATCCTCTAGAAGCTTTCTGGCTTCTTCCCTGGATGCCATCTTTCTGCTCTCTCTTGGCTCTTGACTCTGGAACTCACAGGCCTTCTTGTTTTCTTTTGTGCTTTAACACTGTGGCTAGATGATATTTTCAGATATTAATGTTTTTTCTCTCTGTATTTGTTTCCTTCCTCCACTTCAGACTGGTAGCAGTCTTGATACACCATGACTTTCAGAAGGCATGCATCAGGGCCAAAACCAGAAATAACCATCAAGTCCTTCTTGCTTCCCTCCTCCCCCCCAAAAAACATGTTTAAGCCTTTAATGGAGCTCAGTGGTTTGGAGAAAGAATTAGAGAGAGAGTGTGAAAAGCAGTAAGTAGGGGGCTTCATCCTTCCTTTCTTCTCTGCCCTTGAAAGAAATATCCCTAGGGTAAAAGTAGAAAAGGAAGGAAGAGAAATACCAAAGGGTTCCATAGCAGCCACACTTCCCCATGCTCCCATTAACTGTTAACAGCAAAACTCCAGATGGAAGGGCAGGGTGGAGTTTAGGCTAGGCAGACAAAACCCCAGGCAGCATCATGTGGCGTAGCCATAGGAGAGAAAAAGGGACCTGGTAGGAAGGGTGGCAGCCTTAGCAGTAACCCACCTGGAAAGATGAGCAAGGACCAGAAAACCACTCTACATCCTGCTTCCTTGGCACTGCACAAGAGGAAGGGAAACTCAAACAAATGAAGTTAAGTTTCCCCCCAGACTAAATGAAGGGATCCTCAGTATGAAGTGAAGCTGACTTATGAATGATAACATATGATATATCTAACATACCTGAGCTGTGTGGGCTGACTAGCACCACACTCTTCCTGGATGCCCTACTCTATGCACAGGGCTTCATCCACTGTTGAACTTTAGAGCTAAATCTCAGGTTTTATCTCCTTGCCCTACAATTGGACTGATATTTCAAGCTGCTTTCTAAGTATTTCATTTCAAACTTATCAGTTTGATTTGATCAGATTCTTCCCCACTCCCACCCTACCAACCTAGTTCTCTCCCCCATATTCTTTTCTTTGACAATAGCATTAAAGTCTGCTCATATCAGAAACCTCATATATACCCTTAGTTTGTGTATCTCCCTTAGCATCCAGACCAGTAAGTTTTGCCTTAGGAATCCTCTCCATCGCCTCAGCCATATCCATTTTCCAGACCCTCATCATGTGAACTCTATTCATGTACTGGCCTCGTCACTAGTATCTGTGTTATCAGACTCTCTTCTACCCTGCCCAAGGCATCCAAGATCCTAGACGCCTCCAGCTTCCTGTTAGAGAAAATCCACATTCCACATCAGGGAATACAGGACTCTGTCTAAATATGGCCTCTGACTACTTCATCCTCCACCACCTTCTATATTCTGCATGCACAGACACTCACACATATACCCCAGAATCTTACCACCTCTCGTGAGCCAAGAAGTGACTATTGCTAAGCAATAGATTAAGAAGTGGTAAATTGTGGCTTAGTCTAAATGATAAGCTGGTTCATAATTAAGCATGAGGAAAGCCAGAGCAAATGTGAAAAAAATCTTCCTTGGTTTCCTTCTATATTTCTCTTATGTTGCAAGAAAACAAACCCAGGAGAGCCTGTCACTTAGGATAACGGTCAACATGAATGGTAACTAAGGCTGAATTCTATAAGGCTTCTCTGGCCAGCCTTCCAAGAGTCCTTGGCCACTTTTGTGGCACCTGTAATACTGCCATTCTTACAGTTTTTTTGTAAGAATGAAGGCGGTAGTTGAGGGAGGAGGAGAGTTCTCTGTAAACTTCAAAGTGTTGTACGAAACGTAAGGATTCACTCTTTTTTTAAAAAAAAAAGATTTTATTTATCCATTTGTCAGAGAGAGAGAGAGAGCGCACAAGCAGGCAGAGTGGCAGGCAGAGGCAGAGGGAGAAGCAGGCTCCCCGCCGAGCAAGGACCCCGATGCGGGACTCGATCCCAGGACCCTGGGATCATGACCTGAGTCGAAGGCAGCTACCTAACCAACTGAGCCACCCAGGTGTCCCTCTTTTTCCTGTAAATAAATATTCATTCATTTCTGTCTTTTACAATTCAAAATTCCTTAGAAAAATACAACTCACAGAGGGTCTGGTCTGTCTTATGCAAAAGGAAATGCCACATACCCATAAGAATCCAAATCATTGTTAAATGAAAGTGTGCTGGGAAATAGCAGAGTATCTTTTACTGAGAACATGGGAATCCATATGAATTCAGAAACACTACACCATGGCTGTTATCATCAGGGCAGCCCTGGTGTGTCTGGCTGAATTTTTAATATTCTAGCTATTTAATCTTGCATGACTCTCCCTGGCAAAGTCAGTCCAAAAGGAGAGACGCTTAATAAATATTTGAGGCCAGGGACTAGCTGTTTGTGAAACTCGCTGTCCATTAAGTAATTGTAGGTTAGGCTAAATAAAATGTTTTATGGAGAGTAATATGTCCATGGTGAGGCTTCATTAAATATGTTACTGTTTTTATGGGCCCTTCGGGATGGAAAACAAATAACCTGTCCTTGTTCTCCAGAGAAGACGCAGACACCCCCCACCACCCCAAACCTGCTTTGTATTTGCCTTGCATGCAGATCAGGTGTCACAGCTGGTTTTACAAACTGTAAGAGTACAACCAGCTCTTTGCTGCTTACCAATGCACTGATAATACACAATGAGGAATAAAGCTTTATTTCAGTATTCCCCAAACTGTGCTCTACAGAACAATTAGTCCTATAAGACAGTAATATATATTCTGAAAAAATGAAAAAGAAGGAGGTAGCCGTGATAAGTGGCTCCTCCATGAGCAAACAAGTTTGAGAAACAATAGGTTAAATGAAGGTAAGCAGTTTTCCTTCCTTTGGGATATTTAAAGCCTTCAATAGGCCAAAATGTTTTGTGAATCTCCTAGAGGGGAGTGTAGTAAATAGAGCACCTCTAAAATTATTTGACCATAGAACTTATTTTCTATAGAACACAAAACATACTAATGTTCCACAGAACATAGTTTAGAAGAGGCTGTTTTATTTAATAAAGCCAAGTAACCAACGACAACCAGTTCAATAATTTCTAGAACATCATATTTCTTGGTGAAAGTCCTAAGCAAGGGAACATCCCCCACAAGCAATATCATTACAAGAAGCATAAGACAGAATCATCTGCAAATGAAGTTTTGAGTAAAACACATTAAGATCTCACTACAGCCTGAGGATCTATAATTCAATATCCGAAGTCACTGTTTCTCTTATGGAGAATAGGAAACAAAACTGACAAAGGAAGTTGCCATATTTTCTACACTTTGCTGCAGGATGACAATTCTTACTTAAGCACAGGAAGAAAAATATTAAAAAACAAAAATCCATGTATGTTTGCTATCCATGTTTTCCTTTATAATTAAAAAAGCATCTTAAACATAGCAAGCTTATAAAGGAACATACGATAGCCAGAGTGGCCAGGGTGACCAAGAATAGGGGCCATGTTGTGAAAAACCTCTGTGACTCTACGTTGTCATCACATAATAGATGCTGATAGTGCCCTTCCTGGATCCCTTTTTACCTGGCATTCCCCCGTTGCCATGAGTGTTGGTTACCAAGAGCTCCAGAGGCTTTCTCCCGGGACAATTGCCCTCTGCAAAATAGGAGCTAATCTTAGCCAGTAGATTATATCACTCATCCATCCCAGGGCAGCTTTTAACCAGTGACTGACTGATGCGAGATACAAAAGGCTGTCCTCCTTTTCTCAAGGCAGGACCAACTATGTGGTACAAGTCATTTGTGGAGCTCTTCATGAGATCAGGTTAAAGCCAACCTCTAGCAGAGACCACAGCCCTGCTTAGCTCCTTGCCTGGCCCTATCCTATTTCCCTTACTCTCTTGTTTCTGAGACCACTCCAATAACTAACACACATCCAAATGCCAGTCTCAGGCTTTGCTATTAGGGAACCTAGCCCAAGACATCCAGTTTGCAACTTTGTATCTAAAGAAACAGCTTTTCATAAGAGACTCTTAATCTCACAAAACAAACAGGGTTGCTGGGGGGTAGGCGGGTAGGGATAGGGTGGCTGGGTTATGGACATTGGGAAGGGTATGTGCTATGGTGAGTGCTGTGAAATGTGTAAGCCTAATGATTCACAAACATGTACCCTGGGGCAAATAATACATTATATGTTAAAAAAGAAAAAAAAAGGAAAAAAAATAAATATTAATTAATTAATTAATTAATTTTAAAAATTCAATTAAAAAATAAAATAAAAATAAAAATTGATAGTGGATAGTCTTATATATCATTAAAAAAAAGTAAAGAAACAGTTTTTTTCTTTCAATTACAATAATACAGTTCGCAATGGTTTGTCCTCTTACCTGCCTCAGGAACCTTACATCGTGTTCTAATAAGAGGACTCAGATCAGTATTTCACATCATGTGGTCTTGGATCATGTACAGTAAAGTTATCAAGGTGCTTGCTAAAAAGTAGAGATGGCTAAGGCCCACCCCAGACCTACTGAATCAGAATATCTGAGAGTGGGATCCACAAATTATATTTTATATATCAGGTACTTCTGATGTGGTCTAGTTTAAGATCCACTATCAAGATGCCATGATTTAGCCAGCTTCCCCTCACCATCTCCCTCCCTGTAGTAACTGAGAGACACTCTCAGGTCAAGCTAACTTGTCTTCTTACCTTCTGCCTATTGATAAACTCCTCTGAGAGAAAACAATGCATAAATTTCTAAGTAGAAACTTCCAATGTGGTCTATAGAGGGAAAAAAAAATGAAACTCAAGCAGATTATTGTCTTGGCTAATGACAGACTACTTCAAAATGTAAATTTTGTTTCATTTCCTTGAAACTGAAAAATGTGATTTGAGATGACATTCTAAATAAGTTGGAGAAGCTATGTTTAATCATCTAAAATCAATTATTTCTAAGTATTTAGAAGCTATGGGAAAGAAGGCAATCTGAAAACATTTTTTTCAAAGCACAATGCAGAAAAAGATTTACAGTAACTCATAAACATCTAAATTGCCATATATTCATCCCAAAGAAGTTGTCTGTTACTTGAGATTTACGTAAAAAGTCTGAGATCTCTGAATGCACAGTGAAAAACATCACTGAATGCCGTGTTTTTGCCTACCTCTGATGAGCATGCGACAACCACAATTGTTTGCAAGTACCTCAATCAGCAGGACAATCAAAATTAACCACAGGTATAAGTTAGTGACAAGAGATCAAACAGAGCTCCAACAGCAAGCCTGCTGTCTACCATAGAGCCAAGACGGGTCAAGAGAATCAGAGGGTGGGTGGAGATGGCTTCTAGGGAATGGTGTCCACTGAGCAGCAGCTGATTCAAGGCTAGACTGTTGACAGGCGGAAACTTCTCTTCATTATCACTGTTTGGGGGCGGGGGGGTGTTTGTTGGGTTTTTTTGATCCAAAAGAAATGAAATGGGCTTGATTCAATGTCAAACGAGGTGGCCACACAGTTCCTCACTGACTGGCATTTCTTAATGACCATCTCAGCAGGGATCCCAAAATGAATCAGCCACCCCTGAAAAGCTCACTCACCCCTACAAGATGTTCCTAATAATTATCTAGTGCTTGGTTAATAGAGAATACAAGAACACACTTCTAATCAAAGTGAAGCACTATTTCAAATCCCAGAAGTTCCAAAAAGCTACCTGGCAGGAGGATATTGAGTTGTTCAATTTGTTTTCCTGGAAGCTGAAACATGGACTGTGTGATAACAAATCTAAAAGCAAAACTCAAAGAGAAGTCTAAACTTGCAAGTTATAAAAATATATTAAGACCAATATTTTTAAGAAGAGATGTGCTAAAAATAACGTGTAGCAAACAACACACTTTTGAAGGAAAGGCAACTCTACAGGTATGAACATGTAGTTTTCAAAGTCCAAAGTGATTCCAATGTGTCATTTTAAAATGAGCTCAAAGTTCCTTAGAAAACGTATTAGAGTAGCTCCTTTTGGGGAGAAAGTTATATATATATCACTTAATGGGATAAACAGAGAGACATCTGGGACCACACCCATCAAGACCCAGCATCCTTACCTTGAATTTCATAATCAACTCTGCTGGTATACCACAACAAATTGACCAAGAGGATGTTGATGATTTGAAAAACTTGAGATTTTCAAACAGACCCAAGAAAAAGGAAAAAGAACTACTTTAGAGAAAAGATCCTGGCAATGGCAACACTAAATACAATGAATGCTCCAGGCTTATATCAATAAACAGTCTCACTGCCCTGACGGTTTCAGGAAAGGTAGGGAGAGACATGACTATGGTAATAAACTCATCTCCTCAACATTAATTCCTATGGAAACACTATGGCAAATCATCAAACTATCTATTTGAAGGCACCCAGAGGCTCACCAAGTCCAGATAACCTTATAGGGGTCCATGAAGAGCCAGCCTGGGAGCACCCATGTAGCTCTTCAACTACAAGTTTGATCTACATGGTGTCTAGATAAAGGAGGCAGAATGAGAGGTAATTTCCTCAAGAAATTTCATTCCAATCTACATGATATTCTTAGCAATTTCTTATCAAGATATGGCTTAGCATCTAACTAGTCCAAAGTCAGACACAAACACAATTATAATGGCTTGGTGTCCACCCAAGCACCATAGAGTATTCTCATAGTGAAAGCTGAGAATTAAAAGTATGCACCTTAGTCCTTCAGATGAAACAAAGTTGAGTGGCGCTGATTGAACTTGTGAAATATTTTGAGTTATGTATTTATAGTTTATATACTTACAAGTATATACTTATGGTAGTATTGTATTCTATGTACTGTGAACTGAATTGTATTCCCCAAAATTCATTATGTTGAAGATCTAACCCCCAGTGTGATGATATTTGGAAACAGGGCCTCTGGGAGGTAATTAGGTTTAGATGAGGTCATGTGAGTATTGCCCTCATGATGGGATTAGTGTCCTTATAAAAAGAAATAACCAGCGATCTCTCTCCCTTTGCCATGTAAGGACACACAGCGAGGTGGCTGGCTATCTGCCAACAAAGAGGAGGGCTCTTGCCAGGAACAAAATGGGCAGCACCTTTTTCTTGGACTTCCCAGCCTCCAGAAATACGAGAAATAAATGTCGATTAAGCTACCAATCTATGGTATTAATAGTAATTTTATACCATCAATACCGAGCAGATTAATACACTACTATAAAAGTTTACTTAGAACAAAACAACAGCAAAAAAGCAAAGTAGAAAAAATAGTCCATCAAAAACAGAATACACTTGAAAACTGTGATTTCAGTACAATGTCTTGTGATGTGAGCGAGAAACGATGATTGAGAACTTCTCAAATTCCCAAATCTGCAAATACCATTTTAGAGAAAAAATGAAGTGCCATTGAGATATGGTGTAAGACAAGACCGGCACTTGCTCCACGACCGGTCTGCACACCAGCCTTACAGTCTTTGAAACTCAAATCTTTGCTTCGGTAAAATGACAAATGACTACCTGTTTGATCTCTCTCTCACTCTCTCTCTCTCTCACACACACACACAAAATCCCATTATTATAATGTCCAGAAAGTCTACTACACAAGGTTTAGAAATATAAAGCAGTACCAGAAGTACCAAGAATAGATCAGACAGAAAGGGCCATTCTCAGCCACAAACTAAACATTCGTGGGGTATGAAATGCCTTTCCTGAAAAGTTAAAATTAAATTCGTCATGTTTCTGGTTAACAGAACGTAGGCTTCTGTATGAGAAAAATTCAATCAATGATACTGAGACTACATATCCTTGAAAGATGATATTTAGTTTGGGTGAAAAACATTTTAATAAATGGTGGAAACAGTGCAACATAATAAAAATAACACTTCTGAGCACAAACTGAAGGTATCCAAGTAGTCGGCTACTAGGGGGGCACCTATGCAAAGTGTACAGCTTGAACGTGGCTCCACCCACTAGGCAGCTCCACAGACATGACTCAGACAAGTTGCTCGACCTTGTCACCCCTTGGTCTCCTCATCTGTGTACCGGACAATAATAATTATCCCCCATGGGATCATCGTGAATCAACTGCATTAACATAGGTGAAGTGTGTCTGACATCTAGTAAACAATACGCACACACAGATTGTTATTACGGAACAAGAAAGAGTTTTGAGATTCTTAGAGCTAGTAAACAGGACTCCACAATAGTCTTCTATTCCTCACCTTGGGTGGAAGAAAAGAAAAGAGAAAAGAGAAAGCAAGGCTAGTTGGGGATGGAGTTACCAGGATCCCCAGTCCCCAGGGCATCTCCCTCACTGTTCAGAGACACCAGAAATGCCTAAACATGTTCTACGATCAGAAAGGCTTGAAATGTAATAGCCCCTTAAAGAAGCCCTTGGATTTTCACCTTATGCACACTAGGCAGGAAATAATTGCTGTCAGGACCCTTTTCAGGCACCAATTTGAAAACTGGAATACAGAAGATCGTGGAGCACTGGACGCTTCAAAGTAGAAAGGAGAGGGGCGGCTGGGTGGCTCAGTCAGTTAGGTGTCTGCCTTTGGCTTGGGTCATGATCTCAGGGTCCTGGGAGGGAGCCCCATGTCAGGCTCCCTCCTCAGCTGGGCGTCTGCTTGTCCCTCTCCCTCTCCCTCTGCTCTTCCCCCCGTCATGCTCTCTGTATCTCTTTCAAATAAACAGAGATAGAGAGAGAGTAGAAGGGACTCTCAAGAAGAGAAGAAGCTAAAGATGCTGAAAGCTAACTTCATCATTTTTTTCTATCATCATTCTGGACACAGGGAACTCCAGCCGATCCTTGAACAACATGGGTTTGAACTGTGTGGGTCGACTTACATGCAGATTTTTTTTTTATAAATACAGGACACTACTATAAATGCATTTTTTCTTCTTCATATGATTTTCTTAGTGACATTTCCTTTTCTCTAGCTTTCCTTATTGTAAAACGAATACACACACAATGCATATAACATAAAAAAATACGTATTAATCAACTGTTCACGTTATTGGTTAGTTGTGGGGGCAGTTGACAGTTACACCTGGATTTTCAATTGTGTGGGGGGTCAGTTGTTCAAGGGTCAACTGTATCTCCTCACGAAAAAGAAGATTTAAAGTAGTTATCTAGGTAATACAATCCTCCCAAACCATTTCTCCTCAATTATTTGTAGTTTTCAAAGGGCCTTTAAGCTTGAATTAACAGTGGTTACGACTTCACCTGCACTTGCCCTATATAAATTCAAATTTAGTATTAAACACTAAGACTACCAAAGAAAGCTATAGAAAAATGGATGTGTGCACTTTAACTCTAATAGAGATGCAAACCTTTGGAAATGTGGATGTATATTTTTACGTATTTTAAGTGTGGAAGTGGAATGTGGTTAAAACGAATAGCCTGTTGGTAACGTACATCTCTACAAATGGATCTGTGATGAGCTCTTAAGGGTGATTTAGTAACTGGCTATAAATGTGGACCACAAAAGTTAGCAGGCCGTCTCTAACAGAACTTCTTGAATTTATGAAATATAAAGACCTTCTTGGAATGATTGTTCAGGCTCAGAATCTAACTTCACACCACACTGACAACCTGTGCCTGCCGGAGACAGCAAGCCATTCCCAGACATCCTCTGGAGACCCTTTCAAGGTCAGTGGTTTCACGATAAAGATAACCTACAAGAAGGGAAATAAACGTACAGAGAAAACACCTCCATTGAAACATTCCTTCAAGTCTGGATTCTCCACACTATCTACTCCTGAGAATTCATGACGATTGTTCCCTCCTAATTCAGGAAAAAAAAAATATTCAGAGGTAAATCTCCCATCCTTCCTGATTTCCACAAAGAGGGAAAAAAAATCACTTTCCCTTTCCATAGTGGATTAAGGCTGATTAAAATTAGTAGGCTGATTTGCAACGACGTGGATGGAACTAGAGGGTATTATGCTAAGCAAAATAAGTCAGTCAGAGAAAGACAATTATCACATGATCGCTGTGATATGACGAATTTGAGAGGCAGGGCAAAGGGTTGGGAAGTGGGGAAGAGAAATGAAACAAGATGGGATGGGGAAGGAGACAAACCATAAGAGACTCCTAAACTCATGAAACAAACTAAGGGTTGCTGGGAGGTGGGGGGGGGCGGTGTAGGGATATGGACATTGGGGAGGGTATGTGCTATGGCAAATGCTGTGAAATGTGTAAGCCTGATGATTCACAGACATGTACCCTGGGGCAAATAATACATTATATGTTAATAAAAAATTAAAAAAAAATTAGTAGGCTGGTAGAAATTGTTGTGACAATATAGAGCCATACTAAAATAATTATAAGATAAGAAAAGAGAGAGAAAGAAAAGCAGCAAAAGACAGTGAACTAAAAAGATTCCAAGTAAATAATTCTCATTTTTTAGGATCTTGGCCTGAGGCTTTTCTGCGAATTTTAGATAAAGATATTCAGCCTCTGCAGAAATCTTTAATAAAACACTCAACCCAACAAATAATGTATTTTCTTGCTGTGGCAGAAGATTGCAGTTAAATTTTCCAGTGGTCATGATCTGTGTTTCCATGCAAGAAAGAGGGCCAAGCAAAAAGGATTTTCCATAAAACAGTTAAAGTATAACGTGGATTAGGAGAAAAATAAAGTGAATCTTTATCTACTTTTATGTAAATATTTTCCTAATATACCACCTGCTGGCAGCCTCTGGCAGAATATGATTGTAAGAACATAATTTCTGTGAAGAAATTTTCTGAATTCCTGGGTAATTCAATTAAAAGTGGGACAGCTCTTGAATTATCCAAGATACTATCTCAAACCACAGCTTTGCCCTACTTTTACCAACATGCCCCAGAAATTTCCATTTATCGGTTTTCCAGTTTGGTAAGATGAATCCCTTTAGCTTTTTCCTTGAGTCTGAAATCTAATCAGTTAAAATAACCTTTCTACTTCCAAGTCTGGGAGTCATGTTGGACCTTCCCACACTCACCTTCATGCCAACCAGCCCCACTGATAACACACACACACACAAACACACACACACACACACACACCTGCACAGAGTGTACTAAAATATGCCATTGAAGATGTTATTTTCCCTGTGAAGCTGTGCCTTCTTTCCTCCTTTACACCCACTCAAATTCCAGACCTTAAAGACCAAGCTCATTTTCTCCAGGAAACTTTGATGGATAAAAGCTACTTCACTGCCATAACACTTCAGTATCAAGGCTAAATCCTGCCCCAAAAGTCCAGGTCCTTTGCTTATAAAGTTCTTTGACTCCTTTTTAACATTGTTTGAAATAACATGGCTCTTTAGTATTTGGTTCTTGGTTCTCCCAGCCCCAACCCCTACTTCCATCCCAACTCCCCCCCCCCCGTTCTCTCCCTCTACATACACATATACACAACAGACTGATTGTGAGCAGGAAGCTGTTTGATTATTTGATACACTTAGTCCCAAGTCTTTTCCCCCACCCTTCCTACATTCCCACAATACAGTATTTTTAGCACTTTACTTATTGAGCAAATAAATATTTGTTCACCCTCCTTTTGATGGCTAGAGACAGAAGGGCATGGAAACTAAACTGCCAAATAAATATGTGCCCCAGTAGTCACCTAAAATGTCAACACCAGTGGTTCTCTTAAGGATTGTCACCGGGGTGGGAGATGGAACAGAAAGGATTTAATTACTCTACAAATTGGATTGCACAGTGTCTTCGCAAAACTGTTTGATTTTTCCCCATCTCTCAAACACCACACTATCACAATCCTAGCTCTCTGACCCATCAGACTGCAGGCATATCCTTTGGTCAGGCTGCCCCTTCATTCCCTGCCAGACTGTCTTCTCTGCAAATACCACAGAGGTGACAGCTGGAATGTTTTAGAGTACCCCTATCATAGCATTTACCCCACTGTCATGTGATTATTTATATGTTAGTCTCCCACAATTAAGATTAGATTTAACAAATTAAAATACAGGGTGTCCGTTAAATTTAAATTTCAGATGAGCAGTGTTAAGAAAAAAATTCAACAGAGTAAATTTTAAAGATCTTACTGGCTTTATTCAATGACTCATAAATTGGGCAGCATCCCATCCAGGAGATAGAAAGGAGATCTAAAGAGCTATACAAAATGAAAGACTTCAATAAGCCAAAGGGGGCAAAATAAGCAAAGACTAGATTGTTTCAGGCAAGGTCACCTTCCTTTAAGGGACAGCAGGGGTCTATCAGATGAGAGACGTCACTAGTGCTGATCAGGTAATTCCATATTGACTGGTTAAGATTACATTTCTGGGAGAGGCTGAAATTACAATTAGGTTAGGTATTAAGTCTCAATTTGGTGATGTAAGCTTAGCACAAGTGACTTGCTTTGCACAAGTGACTCCATGTGGGGCCTGTTATCTCCTTTTTTTTTTTTAAGATTTTATTTATTTATTTGACAGAGAGAGATCACAAATGGGCAGAGAGGCAGGCAGAGAGAGAGGGGGAAGCAGGCTCCCTGTTGAAGCAGAGAGCCCGACGCAGGGCTCAAAGCGGGGCTCAATGCGGGGCTCAGTCCCAGGACCATGAGATCATGACCTGAGCCGAAGGCAGACGCTTAACCCACTGAGCCACCCAGGCGCCCCATGTTATCTCCTTTTTAACAACAGCAAATAATCTTTTAATATACGTATGTCCCAAATTTTGCATGGGACATACTTATACTAAACTACTTTTTTAACATCTGAAATTCGAATTTAACTGAGCATCCTCAATTTTATCTGCAACTCTACCCAAAATAGGCTAATATCACTGCTGTACCAACCACACCCACCTCACCGGGTGCTGCATACAGAGGAGGCACTCTGTAAATGTTCCTCGGATAGATGTAAATAACTTTCACCCAGAGCTTAAATGGCAGCAAATCACAGTGAAAGTTAAACTTTCATGACACAAAGCACAAAAAGTTAAATGTAGGGCACCTGGGTGGCTCAGTCCCTTAAGCGTCTGCCTTTGGATCAGGTCATGATCCCAGGGTCCTGGGATCTACTCCCTGCTCAGCAGGGAGCCTGCTTCTTCCCCTGCTCATGCTTTCTCTCTCTCTCTCAAAAAAACAGATAAAATCTTTAAAAAAAAATTTTTTTTAAAGGCTAGGTGTTCATTCTTGAGCCCAACATGGGTAGAGCCACCTGAAAAGAAGCTACTCCTCAGAAAGGATAAGAACAAGTTTGGAATAGCAGCAATGCCCAAGCAATTCCCTCAAACATTATAAGGACATAATTACGAATAATCCAGTTCAGAGGAAAAGCCCCTGTCAAGTGGGCAGCTGCTATATGTGCGGCTTTGCAAAGACGCAACACTTTGCAGCTGCATTTCCCTCAAGGCTGCTTTATCTTCTGCCCGCCTACTTTAAAAAGTATCCTACTAGTTGTATTTCTCAAAAAAGCGATAAGAAACAGGAAAATCTACCACCATTAGTTTGAAGGAGATAAGAGAAATAAGCTGTCTAGATTCCAGCTTAGCAAAGGAGAAAAGAATTGGGAACTCGATGTTTCATAGGTGGAACGATGAATACAGAGGATAAAGAAAATAGAAAGTTTCTCTAGGGTTGAAGTACATACTGAGAAAAATAAAGGACAATAAAATATTCAAGGCTGCATTGAGGATCAGCAAAGCACTTCATCATGACAATATGTTTTTCTAGAACTGCAGATCAAAGGTTTCTTCATGAGCACATCTTTATTAATTCTTCAGATACCCAAACCTTCTTAGTAAACCTGTCGTCCTAACAAGCCATCTTTTGTGCTGTTATTGAAATTTAAAGCTACTCTTAGGAGCACCTGGGTGGGTCAGTGGGTTAAAGCCTCTGCCTTCGGCTCAGCTCATGATCTCAGGGTCCTGGGATTGAGCTCAGCAGGGAGCCCTCTCTCTCTCTCTCTCTCTGCCTGCCTGCCTCTCTGCCTACTTGTGATCTATCTCTCTCTGTCTGTCAAATAAATAAATAAAATCTTAAAAAAAAAAAAAGGCTACTCTTAAAATTCAAATGCTACATGCAGGTTGGTTGAAAAGAAATGGTTTCACAAAGCAGAAAGAATGAACCTATATAACTCACTGCTCAGAAGACCATTAAAATATGGCTAAATTTTTTTTATTATATATACCTAGGAAAGGAACATGTGTTGTATTATACATACCTAGGAAAGAAACACTCTCGAATGTGGAAAAGTGTGGCTGGTATACCAGCCCTACTCCTTAGCAGCTGCGAGTCCTCGAACAAGTTTTTTCACCTCTCTGGCTGTGTTTTTATAATCATACCTCCATTACTAGAGGGTGACCATCAGTGAATTTCTACAGAACACCCAGCACAATCCCCAGGACATATCTGTTTCCTTATCCATTTACACTTACTACCTCACTATCATCATCCTATGCATCCCCATCATCATCTTCATTATCATCATTATCAATATGAATTCTGATTACTGGCTATGTGCAAATTGCTTTATACACTTTCATTATCTCACATGACAGAGCTAGAATTCTAGTTCCTATTCTGTTGGTTCTAAAGGCCCCCCTGTTTACATAATACTGCCTTTAAGAATAAAAATCCTGTCACCACAATCCCTTTACTTCAGCCTTATACTGATGGCACTTTGCGGAAGATTTATAGATATTTAATAGCAGAAAAGCTGGGGCCCCAGAGATGTGAGAATAAAGTACACCCTCCTGTGGAAATCAGATGAGGAATTTTGATTCTTCCAAACTTCAGTGCCTAAGAACCTCCTTAAGACCAAGGAAGAACACTACTCCAGTCTAGGACCCTGCTGACAGGGATAATTCTGGACTGGAGAGGACAGCTTAAGAGAGGAAAAGCACCTGCTGTGGATGATTAGAGAAGAAAGCAAGCATTTCCTGTGGCAGCTGGAAGTCAATTATCAAAGCTGATAATGAATGAAAATTTGAAATACTGTTTACAAAAATTAAAGAAGAAATACCTCTAGAGCTCAGGATTTTTTTAAATCAATCTATTTTGTTTCTCATTTGAAGCCAAACGTTTCAGAATCTCAAAAGTGGCATAACCAAACTTACTCCTCAAATGCACTTCACACAGGTGCACAAAAATGTTTAGATAAGGAAATTCATAACAGCATTTTTTCCAAGAGGAAACTCGATAAAGTACCGTTCATTCACTACAACAAAATACCCTACGATGGTGAAAAGAATAAAATAAATCTGTATGTGTTGATCAGGACAAACTCTAGAGCCCAAGACGATATCTTTGTGCAAATTAAGAAAAGGGGCCCCCTTCCAAGCAGACCCAGCCTCCTGCCAGAGAACACAGTTTATTGAATTTCAGCACCCACTCTCCCCTCAGCCAAGTGCCTTGTGCACAACTATATACATGATAGTTCTGCCAAGATGCATTAAGGGGAGAAAAGGGAGGTGGGTGTAATTTGATACCATTTGTGTGTGTTTCGAACAGCATATACACAAATACTAAATATATACTTTTATACATAAATATTTCTGGAGGAACACTCAAGAAATTGGTAACAATGGTTGTCTTTGGGAAGAGGAAATGAGGGTTGTGGGTGGGGGGTGATGTTTTATTGAATTCTCTTTTGTACATTTTTTTTACCATGTGCATGCAACTTTATCAACTGGAAAAAAAAAAAAAAAAAGTTCTATTCTCTTCCAAAGGCATGCCCAGAGACTGTGAGGCAAACGGCCATGGTTACTGCTGTTATGTTACCTGTCCCCCCACATGTCGGCATGGCCCAGCAGCCCACATGTGATGTCCTGGCCCAGTTCGGCCCATGTGGCTTCCATTTATCCACGTGCAGTGCAGATTTTTTAAAACATATTTTTGAACTGGAATATACTTGGCTTTTATACATTTCTCAGCAATGACAACTCCCCAAATGATTTTCCCTGGGTGCTTCTCATTTTAGCCTGATACCTAGCCTGATCCAAACCAACCATGAACTCTTTTTTCACTTCTGCCAACCACAGTGAAAAAATAACATACCTACAGCAATGTGTGCAGCAGCCTTTGAAAATCCCTGCCACACTACGTTTCTGGGTACACTTTATATATTGTGGGTTTGGTATTTTGCACTTAGGATAAACTACTCTGGAGGGTGCTAACTGATAAAAGCTATGCTTCCAAGAACACTGGTTAAGAACTGTACTTGGTACTGGACCACCCACTAGCAGCGCAATCCCGAGCAAGTTCCATATATACCCTATGCCTCAGTTTTCTCATCTGAAAACTGGGAATAATAATATCCCCTCAAATGGTTTGTGTGATGCTTAAACGGGATAATGCATGTGCCATACACAGTTGCCACTCAGTAAATGTTTGAGGTCCTGACTATTGCCTTGTGGTAAGATGGTTGCTATCTGGTTGGAAGGATGAGGTTGAAACAATGAAAATGATTAGGTAACCAAAATGCATTATCATCAGAACAATTCATCCATACTTACCAAATGCAATCTCAGTACATTAGCTTCCATCAATAGTAACAGTAGTTATTTGATCTTGAAATCAAGGTACACTGAAATACTACACATCTTTCATGTTGCTGCTTGGATTTAATTTTTGTTTAATTATAAAAACTACCCATTATTAAACACTGATACAGATGAAAAGGAAGTAATCATCCTTTATAATCCCATTTCCAGAGAACCACTGCTAATGTGCTAATATATTTCCTTCCAGTCTTTTTTTCCATGTATTTTGGTAGCTGAGATTATATTAAATATAGAATTTTCTAGCCTTTTTCCCATTCAGACTTTGGCCAAAGTGTTTTCCCAATATCATTAAAAATTCTTCATAAATATCATCATTTTCATCAGTAGCTAATATTCCATTGCAGTCATTCATTTCTTTAACAAATACCTACTGAGAACCAATTATGAGTTAGACACTAGTCCTTACTGCTGGAGCTGGGGTAGTGAATAAAACAGACCAGATCCCTGTTCCCATGAAGTTTCCACACAGTGCTAAGGGTTGTGGCACAAAGTAGAGTGGCCTAAGGAGAAAATAGGAGGTGGAAAAGCAGAGATACTCCTTCAGCAAGTTTAGCTGTAAAGTGGCAGTAGCTGAAAGAAGAGGTGGGGTCAGTGCCATACCTTATTTTATTCAATTATTGCACTAATATAGAAATATAAATGTGCATCTTAAATGAGATCTTGGACATTTGGAAATACTTAAAAAAGACTTCTTAATAAAAGTTGCTAATGCAGCTTCTAAACTGTTGTTGGTGAAGCTATTTTGATTCTCATGTGTATCTGTAATAATCTCGTGGTCTTTCAAAAGTTATATACACAGAGTTGGTTTTAAGGGTGATGGCACTGATACCAAGTCTTCACGCAGGATTCCACTTTAGACATCATGTTATAACCTCACAATAGCCACTACTCTCACTTTAAAGAAGTATTTGATAGAAAACATCTTTGCCTGATATCCTATCCTAGGGTTTATTTGTTTGTTTGTTTGTTTGTTTGTGTTTAAGGTTGGGAAGGAAGGCTTATTGTTCTTATAGGTTTTTGTACTAGAAATGTTTTATAGTTCCCTCCCACAACATCTTCTATGGGAAACCACAGAAGGCCCACAGCCTTGTTAAGAAATGGTGGCCATGTTTTATAACACATGGCCCTACCACTCCTCCACCCCAATACACACACACACACACACACACACACACGCACACACACACACTGATTATACCTGACTGTACTCAGTGTACATTCTTACCCAACGACCTATGGACACAAATGGTTCAACTTGAAAATTAGATCCTCTCTTAAGTTTCATTTGGGAACTAGTGACGGGGCAAAAGCCAATAAGAGCAGAAACTGAAGTAGTGTCAGAACCAAAGAAGCCTTAGCTGTCCAAATCACAGAAAGCTGGAATTCTGGAAGACTGAAAACTTTGAATAAACAGAATAAGCTGATCAAATAGAAAAAGGAACACAGAGAGATATCTATAGGGGAGTGGACACACTATGAGATTTATTCTGATCTTCCAAATGACTCCTCAACTGACACAACTAAAATATCAGCTAAAAAATTTTTTTAAGGTTTTTAAATGCATCAATGAACTTGCATAAAACAAAGTTTTTTGTAGATCCCAAAAATGCAATCAGAGCATGGACTCTCGTTGGTTAAGTGAATACCAAACAGGCTTTCACACTGAAAGTTTCTGCCAAACCCTGGAGCATTTGAGCATCTGCTTTGAGGACTGCACAAGACCGGGACCCACCTAAGATGGACAATCTAAATGAAGACCCTCACATAACGTTGGAAGCCCACATGAGTGACAAACAGACCCTGTTCTGCAGAAGGTGGCAGCTAGGACCACATGTCTCTTGATCTCGGTGCTGAGTGGATGGTTAGACAATCTCCCATAAGATTTCACAGCCATAAGCCAGTCCTCACATGGCTTATAGTCCAAATTCATGCTAGCTGTGTTGTCTGAAAAACTTCCAGCGGAGAGTATAGTTCTAAAGTTCCTAACTTAGTCCCAACTGCAACTAAGTTCTCAAAAGATTCCACAGATCAAGTTCCAAGAAAATATACAGCTCTCAGATGGAAAAAAACCACAAAACACACAAAGAGACACCATGAGGGGAAAAGGCCACACAGCTCTTGAAAGAGAATTGCCTTCATCCTGCAGTTCCTGTCCTTAGGTAGCCAAGAGATTTTCTTTAATGCTACGATAAAGTCTTCCTTTATTTGATCACATTTTAGAGAGACTTTGCTCTTTGAAAGATATCACAACTCCCTTGTTATGTTTTTGTCCTTAAAACATGGGCTAACAGCATGTGTCTTAAGGACAGCGGTAGCAAGGCTCCGTTGCTTCTAACTGCCTTTATCTTTATTGTTACTGCATTGGTTTCCGAATTGCACCCTGCAATCACACTCATTCCTTTGTCATCACAGAGTGCATCTTGTGCATCTTGTGCATCTCTCTTTGGTATCTGTTTGAATGACATACTGGATGAACAAAAGGGGCTTACTGTATCCAACCAGGACTTGATTGCAGAAGAAATGTATTAGGAAACTCTTGTGGGAAATCTAGCTTATGCTAATCAAACACAATTTGGATGACTGTAAATGCCTGGGAATTAAGGAGAGTGAAACCAAAGAGGTAAAGGGATGGCCACCTAATTCCCCACAAGGGTTGAACACAAGAAATAACTAGTCTTATCATTTTTAGACACAATAGGAAATAATCCACAGCCAAAAGTCTGGTTTCTACAGATAAATCTTTCACAGAAAGGTGAATAAAGCAACTGTTAGCCAGCTTTAAAAAACATAATGTGGCACTATTACGAAAGATGGCATTTTGTAAACCTGTGCTCTGCTTCCGGGAATGATCACACTGCTTCAAATCCCCAAGCCTATAGATGGGAATAAAAATGTCCTCAGTTCTCTAGAGAACTCTATCCTGGCTGGCAGCCAGCTGCTCCTAAGACTGCTTTTTCTTGAAATTCTCACCAGCACTTTTGTTTGTAGTCTCACTAAACAAGCAAACCACCTGGTTGTTGACAAGACTCTGATGGGTAGACATTCAAGGAGTGGCAGGAAGACAGAAGGGAACAGAACTCCTGACCTTCCTCTCCGGCTGAATTAACACTGTTTGGTTAAAACAATTAATCACAGGGATGGAAGATGTGCTCAGGAGCAAAAGCCTGTGCCTTCTTAGCCACTTCTCTAAATTCGGTGAGGAACTATTTTGAGATTAATTGGACTTTTATCTGAAACGCCCAGTAGTGTGACCCTTCTTCGTTCTGCAATGAGCAAACCCAGGCACAATTATTTCCTGCTGAAGGTTAGGTACACAGCAACATCTGAAAACAATTCATCATCAGGCATTAAGGAAGTGAGAAGAGCATTCCACTTCCTCCTTTCCTTGCTGGAAAGGCATTTTCGACTTCAGATTAAGTGAAAATTTAGGGTCCAGTAGTAGCGATTCTGTCAAAACAGTAAATTAAGTATTCATCACTTGCAGATGAGCCTGGGCAAAATAGGATTTGTACTATGCAGAATCATTTTGGATACTGGGGCATTTAGGCTACAAAGTAGTTTTTATATATTTCAGTTGCTGTCTCAGCAAAAGTCTTTTTCTTCTCCCCTCTCAGTCAACTTCATTTGAAAAGACCTAGCTTTCTCTAGATTTGAGAAATCAGCCCTCCTTCAAGGATCTGATTTGCAGTACTGTGATTACTGATCTTGTTTCTAGAACTCTGAAAGAACAGGAAATATATCTGCCCATAAACAAATAAACATGTTTTCACACATATTTTTAAAAAAGAATGCCACTTGGAGTTTAGCCTTAGTAACTTTTGATTCAGCCAGCTAGCCCACTAATTTAAATCACCAAGTATTTATTACACATCTACATTTCAAGGTACTATGCTGTGCCAATTAAGTCAAATGTCAAAGGGAGGGAATAGAAACGTAGTTGAATTTCATGAATTTCATCACTAAGGGTCTCACACCAAAACAAGGTCATTTTTTTAAATTTGTGAATTCTGACTTAATTGAATAGAAGGTTTCCTACATAATCCTTATCAGAGAATATGTTTAATGGCCCTATTTGTCACTAGGAATCTATTCCTACTTCAAAATAAAAAGTTTCTCACTATTATCATCAACAACAACAAAGTCTTACCAGATACAAGGCATTAAAGTCTAGGGAAGAAATCAAAATACAAAAGGACAGGTTGGGGAGAGCTTGAATACCCTGTCTGTCATGGAGGTTACAAGAATCTATGCATATATACACACTCATTACTTTACTGCATGTAAAATTTTTTAAATACATCTTTTAATGAATAAGAGGAATTCAGAGACAGATTTAGCCTGAAGCTAATGAAGCTGAACATTCAGGGCCACTAACAACCACAAATCCTCCTAAGGCCTCATACCTATTTTGTACTCTTCTTCATAAAGTGGGCTCCACTCCAGTCCTTATAAGCTTCAGGACATAAAACTTGCATTCACTCCTTGGAGGTGTGACTCTAAAGTAATTAAATTTATTTCCATGAGTTAAATACAGGTAAAGTTAAAGAACAGAATGAGGCAGCGAATACTAAATTCTGGGAATTCATAAGAAGAGCGATATCAGAAGTCTAGGGAGGTCAATGGAATTTGGATTGGGTCTTTGAAATAAAGTCTGACTCCATCTCTTGATACTGATAGCTTTCAAACCCCATCACTCTTGTACCCCTTCTGCAACCTGATACAAGATTTGGTTGCCCCCTCCTTTGGTGCCGGTAATAAGTTCAAAACACACTAGCCCCAGCCCATATGGGAGCCCTCATCCCATCCTACTCCTTAACCACAGTAAAAGCAGTCTCCTTTTCCGACTCTCTCAAGTCATTTCAGACCACTTTGGGAGCCTGCCTTGTTTTCCATTGAAGTTCCCAATTATGTGGGTAACAAAACTTTCATTCCCTTGGTGCATCTATAATATCATCAGTCTTGACATCCAAACCAAATTTTGGGCGGGAACTGAATATTGGATAACAGGTCCATCCTGTTCTATTTCTGCAAGGTGACCATAACAGTCTTGACAATCTATACAATTTAAATGCACCAAGAAGAGAAGGGCATTTCCGGAGAGAACATGGCTTACACAACGACATAGAGGTGGAAACATGAAAACTGTGTATGCTGGATGATGTAGTTGAAACCACAAGTTTGAACAGATGAGTCAGAAAGGTGGTAATAAAACTAAAGTGGTAGTAGGGGGTCACTAAATGGGTTTAGAAATAGAGATTTCTTCTTTTATACATCAAGACAATACATCTCTTATACATACATCAAGATTTTTTTTTTTGAACGGGGAAATAATTGAGTTGAGTAAGTGTAAGAAGATTATCTGTCTAGTTATAGGAGGTAAAATGGGCAGAGAGGTCAAGAGAGAAAAATACTGTCAAGCATAGTTTGGTAAGGGTTTGCATTACTGTGGTGTCAGTGGGATCGGAAAGAAGAGAAGGTTGGCTGTAAAAATACAGTGAACATAGACATGGTAACGGGGATGTTGGGAAAAGGGGGAAAAAAGAATTAAGGATGGCCAAAAGATATAATATGACTATAACAAGAATAAATTCCATAAAACAAGCATCAATCACTAAATGGATAGTCCTTTTGTGGCACCTATTTGTATCACCCATCATGAAAGGATTCACATCCAATTCAACTCAAGAAATATTTATTGAGCGGGGCGCCTGGGTGGCTCAGTGGGTTAAGGCCTCTGCCTTCGGCTCAGGTCATGATCTCAGGGTCCTGGGATCGAGCCCCGCATCGGGCTCTCTGCTCGGCGGGGAGCCTGCTTCCCCCTCTCTCTCTGCCTGCCTCTCTGCCAACTTGTGATCTCTTTCTCTCCATCAAATGAATAAATAAAATCTTTAAAAAAAAAAAAGAAAGAAATATTTATTGAGCATACATTTATTCAACAAATAATTAGGAAGGACAGGCACTGTACTAACATAGGGGGCAAAGAGATAAATAATCAATAGCCCTTTGCCCTCAAGGAACTTAAAATCTACCACAGGGAAACTGTTCTTTATTCAATTCACTCTAAAACAATGTGGTAAATGCTGCACTCATTTAGGAAGAGGGGTCCTATGAACTTTTAACTGGAAAAATGAACTTTTCCAGGAAGATGACATTTAAGCTGCGCCTTAACAAACAGTTTTAGGATGCACAGAGAGGGTAAGAATGTTTCAAGA
>CM052802.1:64300951-64335743 GCA_028533885.1 Nasua narica
CTTGAAGTCCAGAATTGTGATGTCTCCAGCTTTGCTTTTCTTTTTCTGGATTGTCTTGGCTATTCAGGGTTTTTTGTGGTTCCATACCTGCCTAGGCAGTTGGAGTGCTGTGTGGCATGGCACAGTACAAACAGTGGTGGGCTAAGTATCAGAAAATCTGCCTCAGAGAACATAGTTCCATCCCTTATTTACCAGATTACTTAGTCTCTTGGACTCAGTTTTCCCATCTATAAAATGAGAATTATAATCCCTATTTCCTGAGGTGGTTGAAGGATTAAATAAGATAATATAGGTGAAAGGACTTAGCTACTTACTACATCCAGTAGCCACTTACTAGATATTACTGAAATGCTATTTTTTTCATTAGTATTAGCATCAGAACATAACATGTCTCTTCGGCTTTGAAATAGGTTTTATAGCATCACAGGTAAAAGCAGATGCTTCTTTTTTATTCTGAATTTGACTCAGTCTAATGGAAATGATTTTTCAAATTCTGTTTTACTCTTGCATTTAGTTATTGAGTGGGATTCCTTCCTCCATCCCACTTGCTGCCCACCTTAAAGTTTCTTATCCATAACTACAATACCCAAAGGGTGGGCAATCCCCGATTCCTCATTTGTAAAATAAAGAATCAGACTAGACTACCACTCAGCCGCCTTTGATTCATGGTCTGTGCCCTTCTAGTTTGTGTTCTCTGCTCTATCTCCAGGACCTAGAATAGTGTCTGGCATATTGTAGCCCCTCAATAAATATTGCTTGAATGAATACATGCATGAATGGCTGAATTACTCATGTTTAGAATAAGGTAATAAACGTATTTTTCAATGTCCTCCATAAATTAATTAATGCCACTCTGGAATTAATAATTTGTTGAGTATACATCTGAATAAGAATCCTCACAGCAGTAGCTCTCCAAAGGCAACAACAGTTGTTCCATTTGTTCTGCTAAGCTGAGAACAAAATGTTGCTTGGATTTTAAAAAAAAAATTAATATTGAGAGTCTATTCACTAGTGAACAGCACGGACTGCCAAATTACAGAAATAAAGTGGACACCTATTCCCTTGACCTTCTCTAACTACTTCCACGGAAGACACTACTGCCTGTGCATAGGGTAAAGTATTTATGATAATTAAACAGTCAAGGACAACCAGACATTAGCTGCTTCTAAAAAACAATCCACAAAGGGTTTTTTCTGTGCTCATATATTGCTTGCTGCCTAAAACATGCTAGATTTGAGAACAAAGGAAGAAAGCAGGAGATACAAGAAATAGGACTTCCTTTTTCCTTCCCTCTTTTGGGGTGGAAGGAAATTCTGAGCTCCAGAGAAAAGTTGGTCTCTGCTCCAATGGTCAGGGTGTTCTGCAGTCTCAACCTTGCAATTTAAGAATCTTTTCTGTTTCATGTTTATTAAGCTCCAGAAATGAGTTTGAATATAACTGAATAATGCTGTACAATGTAATTTTCCCTCAATCTCATATAGGAGAGTTAGGATCTCTATATCCAAGAGGCAAATGAGTAGAGCAGTAGGCCTCCATTGTATACTAAACCTCATATTAAAGTCTGCATTCACTTCCACTCCACCCAGAATGGACAGGGGTTGTATTTAAATGCTGAGTAATTTGTTAGAGGAACAAAAGTGCTTTAGGCACAGGGCTTGGATGAAAGACTATATAAATGCAAGTCCAGAGTCATTACCTCCTTTTCCTCTGCTAAAAACTTGTAAAAGGCATTTATGCCATCTGAGTCATAAAACTACTCCTGCGTACCAATTCATTTCACTGAATGAGTCCTAATCCCTCATGTTTTGAAGCGTGTAGTCAAGTCATTAGATCTGACTAATGAACCTTTCCAAATCATGCACACCATTTAGAGTAAGCCTTGCTAGACCCACACAGTTAAATTGCATGTCATTTAATCTCCCAAAGAAGCAGGGAGCTTGAAAAGGTGGGATTCAGCTCTGAAACAACCACTTAAAGGTTTACCTATAAACTTGGTGTTTCGTTAACACTTAGGCAAGAGAATAGCTATGCAAATCATCCAAGCCTGCCCAGTAGGTTGGAAACTGGTAGGTGTGAACACAGAGTATATGATTTTCACAACTTGAACTGAAATAATTTACATTTTTGTAACGTTGTGACCACCGTACGTAAATAAAGTGCCCTATCTAGTGGCTTCTCAGCTGCAAAGAATATAGGCAAAACTTTGACTTCATTTTGAAAACATGCCTCATGGTGTATACTATACAAAATTCATATTCTTCTAAGTGCAAAGCCATGGATTAGACACTATGAAGGATCCAAAGTAGGGTCCCTCATGGTCCCTTTTCCCTAAGAGTCCATATTATAGCGGGAGATGGATACTATAGAAGGCATAATGAGTAAGAGCCTACTACAGAAACTAGTTATTTCTGTAGAAGATGGGAGGGAGGAGATCTTAATTCTGATTAGCAGATCAGGGAAGGTGACAGAGAGGAAATGGACCTAAAGGATGAGGGGGATTTTGATTGGGTGAGGGTGAGGATGATGACATTCCAGGAAGATGAAATAACAATAGCAATGGCATGGAGGCATGAAACTCTTACAATGCAGAAAGTATATAATTATATCAACTACTAAATCCGATTTAATGTCCTACCTATCCTATGCTCAGAGCACAAGGTTCTTGAGAAAAAGAAGCATAATGCTGCTTCTTCTTCTGTACTCTAAAGGTACATGATGAATCTCCAAGTACCTTTTATCATAGTCATTATCAGAAGAAACTAAATAGTATCTTTATTACGCCATACCCAGACCATAATAGTCCCCTTCTTATCTGAGGTTTTGCTTTCCGTGCTTTCAGTTAACCATGGTCAACCACTGTACAGAAGCAAATGATCCTCCTTCGACATATAATCAGAAGGTCAATAGTAGCCTAATACTACATCATAATGCCTACATCATTGACCTTACTTCATCTCATTACAGGCATTTTATCATTTCACATCATCACAAGAAGGGGGATGTGTTCAGTACAAGAAGATATTTTGAGAAAGAGGGAGAGAGACCATATTCACATAATTTTAATTACAGCATATTGTTATTTTGTTCTATTTTTTATTTTTGTTGTTAATCTCTTACTTTGGCTAACTTATAAATTAAATTTTATCATAGGTATGTCTGTATAGGAAAAAACATAGTGTATATAGGGTGTAGTACTATCCATGGTTTCAGGCATCCTTTGGGGTTCTGGAAATGTATTTCCCACAGGTAAGGGGGGAACTGCTATAAGAGCCCCCAACTGTCTTCTTGGCCATCGGTTTTCAGTTTCCAATCCATTCTGCATAATAAGGCCTTATACCCTATTAATCTTCTAAAAGACGCATTTCTTCCAGTAAAAAGAAGTTGGGGAGTCAAAGAACATGTGATACTCTTCTAGGGTATCCTGATGTTCATAAGATAAAGCCTGAACTCCTCAGCCTGGACTTCAAATCTTTCCTTGATCTGGTTTCAAGCACTCATTCTATCTTAATCTTCTGCTAATCCCCATCATACAAGCCGCTGTAGCATCTTATCACTTATCATCTTATCACTAAACCACATAGTACCAGGGACTTAAAAAGGAGAAAATTCTGCTAGGATTGACTAGAGTCAAGGAAGGTAGTGATGTTGCTTCTAGCAGCAAGACTCTGGATGGTGTGTGTGTGTGTGTATGAGTGTGAGAGAGATAGAGAGAGAGGAGAGAGAGAGAGAGGAGAGAGAGGGAGGGAGGGAGAGAAAGAGAGAGAGCAGGAAAGAGGGAGAGATGCTAGGAAAGTACTTATGATGAGAGAAAAGAAGGCTGCTTTATCTCAGTGAAAATTGCATTTCAAATCTGAACTTTAAAACTAAAAATCAAAATAAAATTTTAATAAGATGTTAACTCACATGGTATTTGGTCTGTGATCCTCTTATGTGACATTTAAAATGATCACTTATTTATTCATTCTCTAAATACTGAGTGCTCACACTGTCCCAGGCACTGATCTAAGTCTAAGTCCTTGGCAGGACAACAGTAAACATGGCAGAAGTGCCCCTATGAGTTTACTAAAAACTAAGATGTAATACTAAAATGAAGTGATTAGGTTAGAAGATCTGTCTATGATGTGCACTCACACAACTACACTCTAATTCAGCAGAGCAGTGACTAGAGACTCTTATTAGGTAACCAGGTAGAGCAATGAAAGACAGATGCTCCTCGATTGTTCATCTACTGAGATGATTATAAACACTTCTGAAGTCATTGATGATCATAAACACTGCTAAAATTCAAACGGGGATGACTTGACCTCTCTTATTATTACTGTTATCTTACAACAAATGATTTTCAATTTTTTTCTGACATATTTTCAATTGTATCTTTAAATAAGAGTAACAAATCCAACTGCACAAGAATTTCAGCTTTACAGAAATTAAGTGCCTTAATTAAGATCTGCTTGGTTGACAATACCAGAAGTCACCTTGTGCTAGGTGAATTGAAAGAGAAAATGTATTCCAAAGTTACAGGGGTAATTCATAAAGTCCAGAGACATAAAAGCAGCCAAGCTTCCGAAGAGTCCAGAACAAAGACCCACTGGGAACACAGACAGTATTCCCCTTCCATTTCTCCTCCTTATTTCTCTCAGTACATTTGTTTCTTGTGTCTCTTCGGACCATCTTTCTCTGGGTACTTACCCACTGTTCAAGTTTTCACCATCTCAGTTGCAGACATAAGGAAAAAATAAACTAATTGGCACAACTTCAGTTTACCCTATTCCAGCTAACAGCAACAAGGAGTTGGCGTCCCTAACACAAACAAGGCTCCCAGGGTCCTGTCACTCTGAGAGACGTTATGAGCAGGGAAGATCATCAGAGGGGTGTCTTCTGTCCCAGGAAAATGTATACCAGATTCCATAGCCCCACCTTGCACTGAGAAATTCCTTTCAAGATTCAAGTTCCTCTGCTAGAGATCAATGGAAAGAAAGGGGGAAATAATCTTTAGCAATTAAACCCAACAACCATTTCCATACAAATTTTAAGTTACACTAGAACAGTGGTACCCACACACTTCAAACTTTTAAACCCATTAAATGTTAATATAAATATATATTTATGCAAAATAATTATATTTTCCAAAACAAAAGAAATTATTTACTGAGGAGACTAGCATTGCTTTATCTTTTTATGGATCTCCTTTAATGTCTAGTTTTATAGACTGCAGATATATTCTCACATTTCCTTCTGCTTTCAATCTATTGTGATATCACATCATATACCCTTTGGAAAACTCAAATGTATACTCCTAAGATCAATTTTTTTAAAGAAATAAATAATATCTTCATCTTAGTATGAAAATAGGTTTGACCACACATGTGCCTGAAAAGGTCTCACTGACTTCCAGAGATCTCCAGGCCACACCTTGAAAAATTGCTAGACAATATATTATCTACCATCTGCTTGTAAGTAGACATTTAAATTAAACAAAGCAAATTTTACAGGAGTAACTTCTCTCTATGTCCATATACACTGGCTCATTCAATTTGATTTCCTACATTAATCATATTATTTTGATTAATTTGATGAGTCAATTGAATTTGATAAATTTTACCAATAAATAAATAGTAGGATATGGCAGTTACTGAAGAGAACTTTACAGAAGGGCAGACCTAGAATTACAACCTAGGTCCTCTACATTATGTGTGACATCAGCCAAATCCTTTAAGCCTTGGTTGCCCCCATTTTTAAATAGGCATACTAAAGACACTTGTGGGGTGTGAGGATTGAATAAGATAGTATAATAAAATCCTTAGCTTCATGCACAACGTATCATGTTAGCTGTTTTTATTATTTTTTGTTACTTGGCATTTCTGTACTCACAACCTCTAAAAATGAATCTCTCTTTATAAACCTGGAGAATTAGCCCTACAAGGGATGATTTGTGTCTTGTATCCTAGATGTCCTTACCCACAAGAATAAATGTCAAGTAACTATAGCAATAAGAAGGCTTTTGGGCACACAGTGATTCTGGAAGAA
Source organism: Nasua narica (assembly GCA_028533885.1). Classification (NCBI taxonomy): domain Eukaryota; kingdom Metazoa; phylum Chordata; class Mammalia; order Carnivora; family Procyonidae; genus Nasua; species Nasua narica. Next base: position 64,306,979 of record CM052802.1, read on the forward strand.
ATGAGGTCATCTTCCATCCATATGGCTGGTCTCACTAGGACAGTATAGAAAGTGCCTTCAAGTGGGTTGGCAAAATTAAAATATCTAGGAGCATAGTTATAATACTGGTTCTCTTCTCAAACTTTTATTGTCTACCTTGATCCAAATGATTTGTTTCTTGTAGCCCTAATAGAAATTTCCTTTTTGGTAAAAAGAAAGGAGGAAAAAGGCTTTCTGACTGGTTATTTGAAAATCCAATTCCATGGTAAGGAATTTTCATCTTCATCTGTTTCATCTTCATCTGTTCCGTATTGACAGAAAATGAGGACAGGAGAGAGAGGGATGTTAACATTTTCTTATGAGGTCCATGTGGTTCTATTGAGCCCATATAAAATAAGTATTTAAGAAAATTGGAGCTCCACAATAATAGTTTATGATAATTGAGTTTAAATAAAAAGAAATTAATTAAAATAAAGACTAAAAGTAAGTAAAAAGAAAAAAAGAAAATGGGAGCCCCATCACTGCCCTCTGGCTTACCCTAAGCTGTCTTCACAGATGTCATAACTTTTGTCGAGGACACAAAATACATAAGTTATTTAATTCTTTTTATCCAATGCCAGTATATTTTTATAAAACGAAACAAAAAAGTTATTTCCTTGGAGCACATGCTGGGTGGCCAAAGACAACAAATGTCTTTTGTAAGAGGCAATCCATTTGTAGAAACAATAAAGGAAGAGGGTAAGACATTATCTTATGTAGCCACTAGTAAATTTTATCCAGCTCCTACTCCCACTGTATCCTGCCAAACCTTGACCCAGGGTCTGGGACCTAACATGCCATGATAAAGAGCCAGGAAATAACTCCATTAATTGGTGAGTTATGATGAGTTGATTTGAAAAATATCCTTTCCTTTAGTTATTTTTTACCCCAAAGCTGTTTCCCATACACTCCATAAGGAAACATTTAGGTTCCTTTTCATTCTACAATTTCCAAACATAACTAAAATTCAGTGCCCTTTGCTTAATTTTAATGAGGAAATACAACAAAACATCAATCCAGAATTATATAAACCAGAACATTTTTTTTGAAAAATTTAATCAGAAGCATAACAAAGCACGTACTGATAACTAATGAAAGCTTTCATGTTTGGTTTAAATAATAAAATGTTTGTTTACCTAAATTATAGAATTTAGGCCTTTCATAAAGCTAAAAGTCTCACATTTTTGTTAGATGCTTTTCATAATTTGGAGTACACAACTTCTTCAGGCTTCTCCTAGGTCAGGCATTTGTCAAGATAGTGTAGGAGTAGGACCTGGATAAAACTTACGAGTGGCCACTTCAGAGAATGTCTTATCCTCTTCCGTTATTGCTTCTGCAAATGGATTACCTCTTGTGAATGAAATTTGTTGTCTTTGGCCACACAGCATGTGCTTCAAAGAAATTGTTTACTCTTTCATTATGTAAGAAAATACTGGAGGGAACCTAGGTGGCTCGGTCAGTTAAGCGTCTGTGTTCAGCTCAGGTCATGATCTCAGGGTCCTGGGATCGAGCCCCATATTGGGCTCCCTGCTCTGCGGAGAGCCTGCTTCTCTCTTTCCCTCTTCCTTCCACTCCCTCTGCTTGTGCTCTCTCTCTCTCTCTCTCTGTCAAATAAATAAATATAATCTTCAAAAGAAAAGAAAATACTGGTGTTGGGTAAAGAAAATTAAATAATGTATTTGAGTTCTCAAAAATATTATTTTATTATATATTATTTACTAATAGTATGTATTTTATTTATTAATAAATTATATTTATCATATATTATAATACTTGTTTTTTATTGCTCGTTAAAATTCTAATCATTTAAAAATTTTGGAATTAATATTCAAGCTTTTATAAAATATAATATAAATAATTATCTGATATTAATGAAAATGTCTGGAAAGGGAGTCTAATTAGGAAATGTGATCTTTAAAAGCAAGGGATCTAGAGTTGCCCACAAATCTTTGTCTCCCAGGCAAATTCAACCATGTTAAAATACCAGGTTGGGAGCATTAGCACCTCAGAATTTATTACTGAGCAGAGCTATGCAGTTACTCAGCATCCTCTTTCCCTAGCAACAGTACTATAACAGTACCAACCTTAGTGTTCCATGAGGACCTAAGTACTCATCAATCAAATGGAATGATAGATTGACCAAAGGGAACCTTATAGTTTTTACAGGATGATGTTCTATAATGTGGAGAAAGTTAAAGCGGAATTTTTTAAAGCCCACAAACATTTATTTTTGGTCTGTATGGAAAAGAAAGATAAGGAGAATCTTTCTGAGATCATGCCTTAAAGTAATGAAAATTCTCTATTTTTTAGGCCCAACTCTACTCTTTTACCATTGTTTTCTACAAAGTTTAGTATCTATTTTAGCATCCATACTTTGGATAAATTAATATAATATAAAGAGGATTCTGGAGGATGAAGTGTAGAAGTTGGCAAAATAAGAAGAGTTTATATTTTTCCAAGGAAATAGAAAAAAAATCACTAGAAAAAGATTCTTGAATTTTTTCAGTTATTCTAAAACTTTTTGTCTGTGGAAACTATCCAGTTTTCAAAGAAATTATCCTCAGATCTTTGTGCCTACAGAGTATTTATTAAATCATGATTTTAAAACTACTGTACTTTTTTTGTAAGATTTTATTTATTTATTTGATAGAGAGTGAGAGCTAGAGAGAGCACACACAGAGGGAGAGGGAGAGAGATAAGTAGGCTCCCCGCTGAGCAGGGAGCCCAATATGGGACTCTGTCTCAAGCCTCCGGGATCACAACCCAAGCTGAAGGCAGACACCTAACCAACTGAGCCACCCGAGTGTCCCACTACTGTACTTTTATTATTACTATTAACTATCTTTAAATACTGGAAGCCCTCATATTGCATGCAGCACTGAGTGTGGTGCAAACAGTGAATCTTGGAACACTGAAAAATTTAATTTAATTTAAAAAAAAAAAAAACCAGCTTAGAACTGCTTTCCTTAGACCAGAAATTATAAATTAATTAGAATGCACATGGTCTTATATTACTCACATGGAAAATACATCACTAGACACATGGACACGTTAAAATCATAAAACTTTTATCACATACTTTTCTGGCTAAGTAACAAAATTTTGATAAGACAGTTTCATCTGTCAAATTTAATATTATGTTGCAAATGTATACATGTGCTTATAGCCAACTTAAAACCTTTTTAGAGTGGGGCTAAATAAATAAATAAATAAAATACTGGAAGCATATCTTTTTTTTTTAAAGATTTTATTTATTTGACAGAGAGAGAGAGAGATCACAAGTAGGCAGAGAGGCAGGCGGAGGGAGAGGGGGAAGCAGGCTCCCTGCTGAGTAGAGAGCCCAATGTGGGGCTCGATCCTGGGACCCTGGGCTCATGACCTGAGCTGAAGGCAGAGGCTTAACCCACTGAGTCACCCAGGTGCCCCATTGGAAGCATTTCTGATGCTGTACTAAACATTGCTTACCAGTGGCTTTACCATACTATTTTAATAAAACAAATAAGAAATCAACCCATAAGATCATTAGGCAACAATAGATAATAAGGTTCCATTTCTAAAAATGGCAGAGTAGCTAGTACTAGACCAATCTTCCCAAAATAACAATTATAAACTTTGGACAAAACACAAAAAAACAGCACCTGAAGCCATTTAAGAGTGGTCAAAAGTGGGCAGAAACTGCAGGTGATCATCATTTAGAGGAAAAGTATACACTGGAAAATTGCCCATTTTTATGTTCTTTTACCTGAGGCAGTCCCCAGTTGATACTATAGCAAGCTGGCTAAAACTTTAATAGAAAACTTACTGGCTAAGAAATCAGAAGACAAGGGTGCCTGGATGGCACAGTCTGTTGAGCACATGAATCTTGGCTTTGGCTGGGGTCCTGATCTCAGGGTCATGAGATGGAGCCCCATGTCAGGCTCCATGCCAAGTGCAGAGTCTGCTTGAGATTCTCTCTCCCTCTCCCTCTGCCCCTCCTGCTTGTGCTCTCTCTCTCTCTCTCTCTCTCTAGAACAAATAAATAAATCTTTTTAAAAAATAAAAATTAGGGGCGCCTGGGTGGCCCAGTCATTAAGCATCTGCCTTTGGCTCAGGTTATGACCCCAGTGTCCTGGGAACCAGCCTCGCTTGGGGCTCCCTACTCTGCAGGAAGCCTGCTTCTCCCTCTCCCACTCCCTCTGCTTGTGTTCCTTCTCTCACTGTGTCTCTCTCTGTTAAATAAATAAATAAAATCTTTAAAAATAAATAAATAAAGGCCACCTGGATGACTCAGTGGGTTAAGCTTCTGCCTTCAGTTCAGGTCATGATCTCAGGGTCCTGGGATCGAGCCCTACATCGGGCTCTCTGCTCAGTGGGGAGCCTGCTTCCCCTCTCTCTCTGCCTGCCTCTCTGCCTGCTTGTGATCTCTCTCTGTCAAATAAATAAATAAAATCTTTTACATAAATAAATAAATAAATATTAATAAACATTTTAAAAAGGAATCAGAAGACAAAATCCAGGAAGGTAGCAGATGGTAAGTGAAGGGAGAAATACTGGGAAGAAGAGAGCCACAGAGGGGAAGCCCCAAAATCTATGAATAAACTCTGCCCAATACTCCAGCCAACCCTAAGCTAAGCATACATTAGGCAAATACCAAGAAACCCAGAGAAGGCTAAAAGACCTAAGCAGAAATTTTAGTTGCTACAAAGCACAAGGGAATTTAGAATTTGTGATCAACCAAGTTAATTGCCTGCAAAAACAAAAAGGCACTACGCTTCATGGTAACATAGCAGAACCCAGAGTCCCTAAAACATACTCTACACAATATGCATGATATAATCCAAAATTACTAGGCATAGAAGAAAGAAGAAAATATGACTCAAGTGAAAGAGAAATGGAGATGTGTGAGTGGCTCAGTCAGTTAAGCCCCTGCCTTTGCCTCAGGTCATGATTCCAGGGTCCTGGGACCGAGTCCCACATCAGGCTCCCTGCTCAGCGGGGAGCCTGCTTTTCCTTCTGCCTGCCACTCCCCCTGCTTGTGCTCTCTCTCTCTCTCTCTGACAAATAAATAAATAAAATCTTAAAAAAAAAAAGAAGAAGTCCTACTGTTAAAAAAAAAAAAGAAAGAAATGACAGTCATCGGAAATCAACCCCAAGATGACTTGGATGTTACAATTAATAAATAAGGGTTTTAAAACAACCATTATGATTATGCTCAAATAACTAAAAGAAATACACTCATAATGAATAAACAAATAGAAAATCACAATAGAGAAAAAAGTATTTTTTATAAAAGAATCAAATGGGAGGCTGCCTGGGTGGCTCACCTGGTTAGGTGTCCAACTCGGCTCAGGCCATAATCCTGTGGTCCTGGGATTGAACCCTGCATTGGGCTCCCTGCTCACCGGGCAGTCTGTTTCTCCCTCTCCCTCTCCCTCTGCCCCGCCCCCCACTTATGTGCTCTCTCTCTCTCTCTCTGATAAATAAATGAAATTTAAAAAAAATTTTTTTAAGTGATAAATATAAAAAACATTCTTCTTTTATTTTCTTTAAAATACCTATCACTATTTAAAGTAGAAAAGATGGCAATGTACTGTGGGGATTTTTTTTGCACGTATACATGTGATATGTATGACACCTGTCACATAAAGGAGGAAGTCAGGGATAAAAGCACAGATGATCAATGCAAAGAGAAGTTTCCTGACAGTCTTTTTTTAAATCAACGTGCGAGTTCCATTCTGTTAAGTGCACCGATCTGAGCGCACAGCTGGATGAATTTTTACATATGCACTCACCCATGTAACCACCCATCAAGATCAAGATTTAAAACATTCCAGCCCCTGAGAAGGTTTCCTCATGTCCTCGCCCTTTTGATACCACTCTCCTCACCTTTGTCACTACAGACTGGTTATACCTGTCCTGACATCCATTTTTCCTGTGTTTCCTTTTCCTATCTCCGAATGCTCTGTTCTCTGCTTGGTACCTTTAAGGCTGCATTGGTTGGCACCTTGTCAAAGGCACCTTGGAGGAATACGTGTACCTCATGTATTCAAAAGTAGAGTAAGAGATGAATTAATTGCTGAAACAGGAGGCATGGAGCTAAAGAAGACAAAAGGATGTGGACAGAAAAGAATGGGAATACTTCCTTGAACATGCCCTGCCTACCAACTCCATGGAATGAAAACAAACACCACTTCTTTTAAAACTCCACTTTCCCCACCAAGCCTGTAAATAGCCAGACTCTGACTGTGATGATCTCTAAGGGCTCCCACTTCCAACTTTCACGGATTTTAAAGCCTCTGTGAGCTTCAAAGCTCTTCCCCAGACCTATTCCAGAAGCACTGAGTTTCTGCGGCAGCAAGAATACCCTCACTCCGAGTCCCAGAACTTGCTAATGATGACTGTGTTGGCCTTGAGTGGAGGGTTGCTGATTAGAAGGCAGTAGGTGGGAAAGGCAACAAGCTCTGAAGATAAGTTAATTAATTATTTCAGGGTGTGCAATTACACAAACATCAAAAGCCAGCGACGAGAAAGGCTCTTTGATCTCTGGTTCACTACCCTTTCAAGTTGTTCGCTTTATGCTTCTTTCTTCTTGCTTCTTTCCCCCTTGATTTCTAGGGAGAATTCTAATAAGAGGGACCTCTAGCTCCATCCACCCACCCAGTGGTGAGTAGGAGAGGGATTGGAACACTGTCCTGAATACAGAGTTAGCTCCCTGCATCTATTTCAGCATTGTCAAAGCCTCTTGTCCCCAGCCCCATAAACTGAGATCACACTTTCCTTTTTGAGGACCTCATTTTGCACTGAAAAGAATGTTCTCAGCAGCATTCTTATATAAGCCAAAAATCTAGAAACAGCCCAAATATCCAGCAACAGCAGAATAATATAATACGTGTCATGCGCTGGAATACTATATATCCATGAAAACAGACAAACCACCCCTCCATGTAAGCACATGGACACATCTAGCCAACATCATATTGGGTGAAGGGAACCAGGAGTGAAACGGTACATGCTGTATCACCCCATTGATGTAAATTTCAAAGCATAAAAGACAAATTTATAGTGCTTCTAGATAAATAGGTGGCAAAGCATAAGGGGAAGCAAGGAAATAATTAGCGTTAAAATCAGGGTGGAGGGAGGAGTGTGGCCAGGAGGGGTATATGGAGGAGGGATGTGTTTCTGGAAGCTAAAAATGGTCTACTTCTTGATCTGGGTGTTGGTTACCTGGGTGTTCTCTTCATTATGCTATACATTTTTTTTCCTGATCTTTTCAGTAACTGTACGACACTTCACGGTTTTAACCAAAAAAAAGGAAAGCCTGAGAATCTTAAGACTAGCTAGGGGAACTGGGATTTCCAAAAAAAAAAAAAAAAAGGAAATAAAAGCTGGTTCAGCTGCTGCAATGCCTAATAAAGCTGCAAATCCAGCCCAAACCCACAGGCTGTCAGATCCACAAAGTGTGAGCACAATGTAGGCAGCAGAGCTGGATCTCCCGAGTTAGGTTTTACAAAAAAGAAGTCTGTCCTTTGAGCCGCCCACCATTCACCAATTCAGCACCAGCCTCAGGCACTCAATGGTGTGGGCTCTCACAAAGGTGCTGTGGGGAAGGCCCACCTTTGGCAGGGAAGTATGGTTAGCCCTGCTCCTTTTCACCCCTGATAAGTGCCATAAATTGTGAGGGAAACAGCAGTCTCCCTGGTGCCGGAAGAGGAGGCTCGAGGGCTGCCTGGAGACAAATCCTTACGGGGGTCTATGCTTCCAGTGGGACAGTGTTGTTTGCAAAACCTTCATGCCCCCATCAGCAGGATATGGCCCTCTGAGTCCCAGTGTGTAACAGCAAGAGATTCTTCCTAATTATCCTCAGGCTCAGTCTGTGGTTTATACTTTCTATCAGATCACCCAGCTCTATCAGATCATCACAGATGAAAGCGAATCAGATTAAGATTGCTGATCCAAGGAACTGGGTTCTATGGCACCTGGACCAAATGGACTCCCAAGAGTCTTTGAACTAATGGCAAGAATGGGGGGAACCCAGTGTGTCTTCACCCCTAGGTCAGGGATGTCACAGGGTCATTTTGGCAGATTGCCCCCTTCCTCACAGAAGCAAAAAAAAGAAGTCCTTTCTGTTCTTTTTCCTTTCAACATCCAAATTAGAGACTCCAGAGTGTTGTACCAGGAGAAGCAGAACACGTTTGAATCTAGCAAGGGGCACCGCCTGCCATGGGTGAAAACACCCTGCACGTGTGCAGACACGTGGCGAAGAGGTGTCTATTCCCTGGCACTTTCAGCTCTGCCTCCTACAACACTCTATAAACGGTGCCCTCACCACACACCTTGTCTCCTCCATCACTGGTCTGCAGGTTCCCAGAAGACATGGTCCACATAGGACAGCTTCACCTTTGTTTCCCTGCCGCCTGATACAGTATCTTGTCCCTCTGGTTGTGGAAAAGTAGAAAGAGACTTCGCACTCATTGATTAGCACTCGTTACCACATCAGATGTTTAGTGTACCTGTTCACACTTTCCTTCCTCACAACCAGTCTCCGAGGTAGATGTTATTGTCACCGCTTTCCTGATAAAGAAATGAAGGCTCAAAAGTATTAGAGGACTTGCCCAAGGTTACTCAGCCAGTTAGCTTCAGGGCTAGACTTGAGTCTAGAACCATCTTTCTGCAAGGTCGCTGCTGATCTCTCTCCATGAATGACTGGATATATGGGATTAATGATGTATAGGAGAGAGCTCGGCTCAATCCCCCAAATGCTACTCCTACTGCTTCCCAGCAGCCTTTGTTTGAGCTTTACCTGGCTTTTGTAATTCACTGGTGAGTCCCTAATGGGGACTGGAATTAGGCCAAAGAGAATAGAGAAATGATCTTGGCACTATTTTGTGAGATATTCTCTCTGACTTCATAACCAGCCGGGTTAATGTAAATGCCACTGGGTTAGTTGTGACTCCTCTCTCCCTAAGCACTATTATGCCCACAAAAGTTACAGAGACTCCTGAACTCACTGAGGTCTGTTCCTTGGGAAGTCTGTCCCATGATCTGCCTGACAACTGCCTGCTCATCCTTCAAGACCTAGGTCTTTGAGGAAGTCTGTCTATGCTCCCTCAGTAGAACTATCCACTGGCTTTTCAGTTATTTCGGACTGAGTAAGGGCTAGGCACCATGGGGTCTAAAATAATTAAGAGGCCCTCCCCTCAAGAGAGAGCAAGTCAAACAAGGAAGACAAAACAGACATGAGAATACAGTAGAACATTATGTGCCTCCTGGTGTGGTACAGTTGAAGATACACAACTATGACATATTCTTTTCTGAAAAGTAGAACCATTAAGCTTCTAGATTTAACTGCCAATTTACAGGAACATATGGGATAACAGCACAGGGTAGAAATACCACAGGGGTGGAACTAGCCAAAATCAGACTATGGAAACAAACCACTGACCTGATTTCTTCAACAAATACGTGGGAGTGGAGGCCATGATGGCAACTGTTAGAAGCTAAAAGAAGCTTAAGAAATGTAGCAACCAAATGCAACTATAGACCTGAATTTGAAAATAAAAACTACAAAAAAGACATTTTTGAGACAACTGGAGAAAAAATGAACACGAATCAGATACTAGATGACATTAAGGAATTATTTTTAATTTTGTTAGGTATGATAATAGTTTTACAATTATGTGTTTCAAAAAGTCCTTATCTATTAGAGATATATTCTGGAGTATTAGTGAATGAAATGATAGAATGTCTGGGATTTGCCTTAAATTTCTCTCCCAGGAGAAATAATTGGGGGGACAGACAAAACCAGAATGTCAAATGTTGCTAACTATTGAGGCAGGGGCAGGGATCATTATACCCTTCTCTCTAATTGTATGTATGTTTGAAATTTTCCATAATAAAATATTATATTTTTCAAAATACATATTGTATATAAGGACAAATGCTGAGGACACTTGGGGAGCAGAGAGGTAGGGTTCTAAACTAACCTGAAATAGGAAGGGACAGCTGGGTAGTAGAGACAAGCTCTCAACTATTGAGCTCTTCTAGCACTAATTACACTGCTTTATTATGAGCACAAAAGGGATGTAGTTGATTCATCTTTGAGACCCCAGCACCCAGAAAAGGATGGCAACCCACAGGTGCTAAATAAAAATTATTATTTTTTAGTGGGAAGAGGGCCAGAAAGGGAATCTTAAGCAGGCTCCACACCCAGCATGGAGCTGGACATAGGGCTCCATCTCACAACCCTGAGATCATGACCTAAGCCAAAATCAAGAGTCAGACCTTAACATATTGAGTCACCCAGGTGCCCCCTAAATAAAAATTATTGAATGAATTACCTGTAATCATCTAAAGACCTCTTTGATGTTCCTATTAAAGCAGCAGCCACCACAAACACTGTATATTGTGCTGGACCACAGGGGATACACAGAAACAGAAAAAAGCCTCTGCTCTCAAAAGAAAATAAACCATTCACATAAATCAACCATCTTCAAAAAGGAGCTAAATGTGTTAAGTGCTAAATGAGTTGGTATGACGTGTTAACATTGCATCTCAGGAGGATTCATCTGAGGATTTGTGTGCAGAAAGGCTCACCAAAGTAGGGAGGCCAGTTGGATCCAGGCATGGCGGAATGAGGGCAATCAGGGGTGGTGGCTGTTGGACTAAAAAGGAAGAAAGGAGTGGATGTGGAAGAACTGATCACACTATGAAGAAGTGTGTAGACCAGAATAATGGAGTCCCCAAAATTCTCCACACTATCAAAGCTCACATGGACTCTTCCATTGTCACTGCCAGGGGCATAGTGAAGGGAATATATACATGTTCCCCACAGGCAAAAGAGGGCCCTGTGGAGACATTAATTTTTACAAATACAAGGTGTGGCAGAGGCGTGTGTTAGGAAGATAAGGTGCCAATGCATTACATTGCTCCTGGGCAATTGTATCCTCTCTCTCTGTTCTGACTCAGAATCCCAAAACTTCCATCCTCTCTCCCAATGCCTTAAGAAACCCAAATGGAAAAATTCAATCTCAGTATTCATTTGCTTTCCTTTGCATGACATAGAAAAGCCATTCTGAGACTGAGGAGGGGCCACTGCCCTGCCCTTCCTCAGATGGCTGAAAGAAGCCACTCCAGGCAGATCATCACACAGTATTTCTCTGGTCTATTTTAGAACCTTCACAGGAACATATTTCCCAGACTGAGCTCCCTCATGCTTTGAAACAACCTTCAAATGGGCAAGGAAACTCCAGGAATGACTCCCACCAACCCAGCAGGATGTAAGCCCAAAGACAAAATTAAGTAGACTTAAAGAAAAATTTAAATCAACTTATAGATCATTTTAAAAGAGCATATCTTTTGCACACCTGAGTCTACAAGCTGAGGTTTATGACCACCACATAAGGAATAGATCCCTTTTAACCCAGCTTCGATAGCAAAGGGATTTACTGGAAAAATACATAAAAGCCTAGAACTTTAAATTGGGCAGTGTATCCAAGCTTCGAGAGAGATGAAAACCAACTATGGAAATCATCAGAAACCAAAGCATCTTATCTCTCTCTGTCTCTGTCTATCTCTGTCTGTCTCTTTCTGTCTGTTTCTCTCTTTCCATATTGTCTCTCATCTCTGCTTCTCTTTGCACTTCTATTTCTTCTCTCTTGTTCTCTAAATACTAACTTCATGTAATCACTCACACATACATTGGCGAAACATAGCTGCCTAAGTTTGATTTTGTTTTGTTTTATTTTGTTTTGCTTTCCCAAAACCAAAAACTTTTAGTGACAACAATAATATTGTTTGACATTTTGATAAATACCTTTAACGGCTTGCTCAATAGAAGATAGCTAGATTCCTACATCTGCTTCTACAGTCAATCTGTTGCAATATGTTGTTCTGATTGAAGTATATGAAGAATATGCAGCCTTACAGAGACATGTAGCTAAAAAAGAATAGAGTATTTTAATAGACTTTTCAAATGCTTGTGGATAATTTTTGATAACTACACCAAAACTCAGTGAGTGATAATTTCTTAAAGTTTAGATGCAATGTGTAAACTGAGGTTATATCAGTGGGTGGAGTGGGAGAAAAAATGAGTTTTTCTTACTTTTATATTAAATAAATAAATAAATTTATATTAAATCAATATAATTAAATTATATTAAATTTATATTAAAATCTATTAGTCCATCCACTTTGAATGGACCTTTTACCCATGTATATGTAATTTGGAAAATATGGGTTTATTGATATTTATGTACCTCTTCTAAAATGTTGACACATTTCATATATATATGTATTTTTAAATATTTGTTATTTTCTACCTTCTTATTAAAAAATATTTCAAATATATAGAAAAATGGGAAACAATAGGACAATATACCCACAACTGAGGTTTGCCTCAGCCATCAACCCTTTTTTTTTAATTTCGAAGTGATTTATTTTTTTATAATTTTATTTTCTTTTTTCATCATAAGTGTATTCTTTACTCCCCATCCCCTATTTTTCCTATTCCTCCACTCACCTCCCCTTTAGTAACCATCAGATTGTTCTCTGTAGTTAAGAGTGTTTTTTAGCTTGTCTCTCTCTCTCTTTCTCTCTCTCTCTCTTTCTCTTTTTAAAGATTTATTTATTTATTTGGGGGGCAGAGAGAGAGAGTGAATCCCAGGCAGACTCTGTGCTGAGCACAGAGCCTGATGTGGGGCTCTATCCCACAACCCTGAGATCATGACCTGAGCTGATACCAAGAGTTGGACACTTAACGGACTCTACCACCCAGGTGCTCTTCTTTTTTCCCCTTTGCTCGTTTGTTTTGTTTCTTAAATCCCATTTATGAGTGAAATCATATGGTATTTGTCTTTCTCTGACTGACCTATTTTGCTTAGCATTACATTCTCCAGCTCTATCCATGTTATTGCAAATAGCAAGATTTCATTTTTTATGGCTGAATAATATTCCATTTGTGTGTGTGTGTGTGTGTGTGTGTGTGTGTGTGTGTGTGTGTGTATTAATTACATCTTCTTTATCCATCTATTGATGGACACTTGGGCTGCTTCCATAGTTTAGCTATTGTAAATAATGCTGCAAAAAAAACATAAAGGTACACTACATTTGAATTAGTGTCTTTATATTTTTTGGGTAAATACCTGGTAGTGCAATTCCTGGATCATAAGGTCGTTCTATTTTTAATTATTTTTTAAGGTTTTATTTATTTGTCAGAAAGAGAGAGAGAGAAAGAGAGAGAGCACAAGCAGGGGGAGCAGCAGGCAGAGCAGGCGGAGGGAGAAGCAGGCTCCCCATCGAGCAAGGAGCCTGATGTGGGACTCGATCCCAGGACCCCAGGATCATGACCTGAGCCGAAGGCAGCAGCTTAACTGACTAAGCCACCCAGGTCTCCCTATTTTTAATTTTTTGAGGACCCTCCATACTGTCTTCCACAATGGCTGCACCAATTTGCATTCCCACCAGCAGTACAACAGGGTTCCTTTTTCTCCACATCCTCACCAACACTTGTTTCTTGTGTTGTTGATTTTAGCCATTCTGACAGGTGTGAAGTGATAGCTCCCTGTGGTTTTGCATTTCCCTGAGGATAAGTTATATTGAGCATGTTTTCATGTGTCTGTTGGCCATCTGTATGTCTTCTTTGTAGAAATGTCTGTTCATGTCTTCTGCCTATTTTTAAACTGAATTATTTGGTTTTGGGGTATTGAATTATGTTCTTTATATATTTTGAGTACTAACCCTTTATCAGATATGTCATTTGCAAATATCTTCTCCTGTTTTGTAAGTTACCTTTTAGTTTTGTTGATTGTTTCCTTCATTGTGCAGAAATTTTATTTTGATGTATTCCCAATAGTTTATTTTTGTTTTTATTTTCCTTGCCTCAGGAGACATGTCTAGAAAAATGCTGCTACAGCTGATGTCAGATTAGTGCCTGTGTTCTCTTCAAGGATTTTTATGGTTTAAGGTCTCACGTTTTAGTCTCTAATCTATTTTGAGTTTATTTTTCTGTATGCTGAGAGAAAGTGGTTCGGCTTCATTCTTTTGCATGTGGCTGTTCAGTTTTCCCAATACCATTTGTTAGAGAGACTATTTTTTTCCCATTGTCTATTCATTCCTCCTTTGTCAAAGATTCATTGGTCATATAATTGTGGGTTTATTTCTGGATTTTCTGTTCTGTCCCATTGATCTATGTGTCTGTTTTTTGCCAGTACCACACTATTTTAATTACTACTGCTTTATAATGTAACTTAAAATCTGGAATTGTGATACATCCAGTTATATTTTTCTTTTTCAAGATTGCTTTGACTATTTGAGGTCTTTTGAGGTCCCATCCAAATTTCAGGATTGTTCAATTTCTGTGAAAATATATAATTATATTTTTAAATCACATTTGTCAATATCACTATTAATTCCATCAGAAAAATCTTTAAGTATTGAAAAGCTATCAAGTTCATAATTGCAGAAAAAAAGTTTTTCAAAATTCCAGTTTTTTGGAAGCTCAAATTTTATCATTGGCAAAAAATTCTGTTAGTTATTTTCTTTGAAGTGACAAGAAAACTTTGTTCATTTTTCAAGAAAATATTTGCCAAATACCTGGGTCTGAGAATCCATAGTTTGTTCTTTCAAGTAAGAGAATGATGTTTCTCTAAAAAGCTACTTGTTTGCTCAAAACTCAATCATATGAGTGGCTTGCCCCAAGACAGTTTCTTACTTCAATAGGCAGTGGAGGTGCTGTATGCGTTCGTCCCTTTTCATCGCAAGGAATATTAAAAAGATTTTCAGTCAAGGGTCAAGAATTAATGAAATTAATAATTCTTACTGCTTCATCAAGAACATTCTTAAGAGAAACTGGCTTTTGGGATGCCTGGTGGCTCAGTCAGTTAAGCATCCAACTCTTGATTTTGGCTCAGGTCATGATCTTAGGGTTGTGAGATCAAACCCACATTGGGCTTCACACTGGACATGGATCCTGCTTAAGATTCTCTCTCTCTCTGTCCCTCCACCCTCTCTAAAGAGAGAGAAAGAGAGAGAGAGAGAAACTGGCTTTTGATTTTTCTGTTCTTTTTTTGTGTGAGTGTAGATGATGGAAATATAATGACTACAGTTGGGTGGCACAACCTTGATTCATGCTAAGATGGTAGCTTTTTTGTCCATATGCCATCAGCAAAAAGCCCAGTAAAAAAGGCAAATAATCACTTATCGTTATCATAAAAATAGTTTCAACTTTGGGGACCCCATGAAAGATTCTCAGAGACCCCTGGTTGGGGGCGGGTGTGCGTGTGCTGTATTTAAGAATTGACATTCAAAATCATTTCAAATTCAACAATTTATAAACACTCTAGGTCCCAATCTCCAATTCCAGGGAGATAAAACATATTTGACCCAGTTTGAGTTAGGTGTCTCCCTCCAGCCCTCGGTGTGGCCAGGCATGTGGCCATGTGGCCCATTGTCCACTTAGCAAGGATTGCAGGACCAGACAGTCTGAAAAGAGGTAGGCAAAGCTTGAAGAGTTGAGATTCAGGATAGGGAAGGGTCAAGAGCCCTATGAACTTAAAAAAAGAGAGAGAGATTGGAATAGGCAGAGAATTCAGTAGCAATATATCTCGGAACCCCACCAGAATACTATTAAAGAAGGAAGTATGTACAAAGTTTTACACATTCTACCATGCTTTTACACACATTACCTCATTTAATCCTTCAACAGTCCTGGTGAAGTAAACATTATTACCTCCACTTTACAAATGAAAAAACAAAAACTTAGGTCAAGTAACTTGCACAAAGTCACCTAGTAAAGAAGTGACAGAACCTGTCTTCTAAGAACACATATAAGTGAAGGGGTCATTCACCTATAGTTATGCTCCTTATACTCTAGGTAAAGAGCAAGATGGGCTCAAAAGTGTGGTAAACTTTCGGAACAGGCCTCCTGTACCCAGGGAGAAAGTTCGTGGAAAAAAAAAAAAAAAGATTTAAAACTTCCTGCGAGACTTTAAAGTTAAGAAAGGGGATGAAGCTGGAGAATGAGAGATTCCTGAATTTCCTGAGCTCTGAAAACTTGGATAGAGTGATGATCTTGTGGGCTAATTCCCCCATTCCATACCGTTGGCCACTCCAGAATCTCCCACAGGAATGAGCCTGTCTTCTACCCTGTGGCCCCTGCCTGTGAAGTATTTCTTTATGTGGGAAAAGAACACAACTTCTGAAAAATAACTGTGAACATATGTATTATTTATTAAATGAGTGATGTGAATTCCTCTGTTCTGACTAAGAATTAAAGGATAGACTTCGTTACAAAGATAAACATTTTTTTCTACAGTAGACCAGCTGGAAGACCTCCTTCTTGAGAAAGAAGCATAAGGTCTAAACACAGAACTATCCATTTAGGGAATCTGGCTTTGATCCTTTCCCTAACACAAGTCCAGTTTCCCGTAACCCCTTTCACCTAGTATCAATTTTTAGGATATTATTCCAAGTGGGCTGAGCCAAGAGGAAATGAAAATTAAAGCTAAAAAGAAAGCCAACAGTGTGCTTTTAAAATACACAAGCAAGGCCTGGGCTTTCCATTAAGAAGATCTGGGCTCTGAGTTTTAAAGCAAAGCAGGTGAGATGCCATCATGAAGGGGAATATGGAGAATATGGAATAGGGTGTCCTGTACAGTAGTCACTAGCAACGTGTGGATAGTAAGACTGGAAATGTGCCTTGTCTGAATTGAGATTATGCTGTACATGGAAGATAATGAGTTAAATAAAATACATTCTTCAAATCAATTTCACCTGTTTCTTTTTATTTTTTTAATGTACCTACTAAATAATTTAAACATCTGTATGTGGCTCACATTGTATTTCTGTTGACCGTACATGCCTAGAGGGGTCAACCCAATAGTCCTGCCAACCCCACTACTCTCAGCTCCTCCTCAGTATTTTTTTAAGATTATTTATTTATTTGAGAGAGAGATCAGAAGTAGGCAGAGAGGCAGGCAGAGAGAGAGGGGGAAGCAGGCTCCCTGCTGAGCAGAGAGCTCCATGCAGGGCTGGATCCCAGGACCCTGAGATCATGACCTGAGTGGAAGGCAGAAGCTTAACCCACTGAGCCACTCAGGTGCCCCATCCTGATTTTTATTCTAAACTTTATCAGTCTGTTCTCTCTGTAATTTTTAAGTTTCTTCCCACAGTCTAATGATAAAAAAGACTTTTATAGGCCAACTCATTCAAATTTAGTTTGGGCAAGCTGTGATGATTAAAAAAAAAAAAATTACAAGAAGGTGAAGGAAAGGATCAAAAGTCCGAGGTCTCCTGGTTTATTGAAAAGGTTAAAAAAAAATTCTGCTCATCAGTTTTTCCCTTTCTTGCTAAAGAGAGGGATGTACTATACATGACAGATTGATGTTCCATTTAAGGAAAAGACAATAAATAACATAATGACAGATTAGTTCCTATTTGACATTCATTAAAAAATTAGTCCACTGAATTTGAGGTCTCCCACCACATATTAGCAGATGCTCAAAAAACTGGAATGAATTACTAGTTAAATGGTATTACTTTGTGAAAATAAATCTAAACAAGTTCTGACCCAGAGTTAGACTGCTGGGTGTAGGGAGGCTATCGAGGAGGGAGGTGGAGGGCTGCTGTGGGAAGTTTTCTGTAGATAGCTGCAGTGTGGCTGCCCGGTCACACGTAAATATTTTAGAAAAGCTAAAGGATATTTGGGATATCTAGAGGAATTTTGTGTCTTTACCTCTTGGCTTTCAGCAGCTTTTCTTCAGCCAAACCCAAAGCAGCCTTGAAGGTGAGATCAAGGTTAACAGAGGATGAGGTAATAATTCGGTGACCTTAGCTGGAAAGCGAAGCAGTAGGGCCAAAAAACAAAGGCGTGGGGGTGGGGAATGGCTACACTTGCTGTCCTTTCTACAGGACCCTGATGTTCCATTTCCTGGGTTCCCCGCTGCTTCACAGATGACCTTCACCACAGCGCGCAGGAGTGATTCATTGCTTTGCCGTTGTACTTCTCTACATTCATCAGAGGCTTGTTAAACAAGTCCTACAGAAGCCGCAGGTAGCCCATCAGACCCAGGGGTGAGGTGTGACTTCTCCCCCCTCTGTCTCTCCTTCCATTGATAGGTACTCTTCCAGTGAGCGCTCCTGCCCCCCACCCCCGCCCCCAGCCACTGAAATACTTTATTGAACAAAGTGGTAGTAGGAAAACAAGAATCCAGGCAGGAGTACAAATCTTTAAAATACCAATCCCCCCAGCCTTATTTCTATCTAACCTTCTTCCTATACTTGAAGTTGTGTCCTCCTTTTCTGTTCTTTCCAAGTGCCTGCTGGATTTGGTCAAGGTATATGCATTTCTGTGCAGTTTCTGTGACTGTCTTTGGCAGCATCCTGGAGAGCATTTCCCAATGCCCTAACACTTCTCCTCCTGCCTGTGCCTGTGTTACCCTCCCAACTGCCTGGGAACGACCCTACTCGGCAAGTTACCACATGTGAATGGGCTGGAGTTTTGCTAGGATGTTTTGAAATGATGAAACCGATCCCTCCCGCAAGGAGCCTGACTCAGCAAAGATCATTACAAATGCTCTCCATCTTATAATTGTGGGAAAGGGAAATTTGAGTTGGGATTCATTTGGACGATTCTAATTTTCAATGTTACACAACTGGTTCTAAGACATTTTTGGAAAAGCCATCAGAAGAGTAGGAAATACTCCTTAAGTTTAAATGTGCACATGGTATAAAAATACTTAAATCTGTACAGACACAAAAGCTTAGCATTAATCATGCACCTTCAAAAGTACACTGCAAACTTTATAGAATTCATCATAACCCACACCCAGATAGAGAAGTCATAGCCACAATCTCTTTACATTTTCAAATGGAGAAACTGAGTGACACTAAGAATTTAAAAATTGTCCAAAGGCCCTGAAAACCAGTATAGATTTGCAGATGTTGTTTACTGAGGGCTGACAAGAGACAAAGGATTAGGGAGAGAGAGAGAAAAAAAGAAAAAGAGGGAGGGGGATACATGGGGAAAAAATCATTCTGAATTCTAAACTGCTCTTTGGAAGTGAATATAAGAACATTTTGTTTCATGGGATATTCTTTCTTGAAATAACTACAGATAATGTATTCACACAAATGGACCACTTTGGGCCAGTGTTTTCTAGAAGACAACCTTTCTTGCTTGACCATACCCTATATTAGCCCATAGTGTTTTTCACAGGACTTCCTTTCCTTCTTCCAAACCACTTTTTCTCTTGTTTTTCCTAAATTTCTTTAGTTCAACAGCTGTGGGAGACATGGTAAGCTGATAGTTAAGGACAGGATTAAGAACCAGATAAAAGTGAGTTCAAAAACTGCTTCCACTACTTAATAGCCATGTTGAATGTGGAAAGTTCCTTACCTTACTAAAACTACTTATTCATCTGTAAAATGGGATGATGATGGGACTGACCAGTCAGGACTGCGATGAGGATTCAGCGACATAATGCACATAAAGTAGTTAGCACGGTACCTAACATGTATATTCTCAGTAAGTGGTAATAATTACTGTAATTCTGTTCTAGAGCAAGAAATTCCAGCTTCTCTGAAACATCAATGCCAACAGCCAAAACATACTACTGAGAGATTTTAACGGTCAACCTATGAGAGATTATTTTCCTCTTCTGTTTGGAGCCAATAGAAGTCAGACAGATGGAGATCAGAACATCAGTCTGATTATAGTTGTTCCCCCACCCAATCTGTAATTTTGCTTTTCATGCTTTCTGTTACCCACAGTCAACTATGGCAACCGTGAAGCAGAAGAAGCTCAGTAGTAGCCTAACGCTAAGTCACAATACTAGTCACTCACCTCATTTTATTGTCTCATCACAAGGAGGGTGAGTGCAGCACAATAAGATATTTTGAGAGACCACATTCACATAACTTTTATTACAGTGTATTATTATATTTGTTTTATTTTATTATTAGTTATTGTTACTCTCATACCGTGTCTAATTTATATATTAAGCTTTATCACATGTATGTGTATAGGAAAAAGCTATATAGGAACAGGAAAAGAATATAGGGTTCAATACTGTCTGTAGTTTCGGGCACCCATGTATTTCCCACACAGAAAGGGGGACTGCTATACTGATGAAAGTGGGGATAGTAGAACATGGCTTTGATGTGTGACCACAGTAGGCTTGTACAGCTTTACCTCAGAATTAGACAAGCGTAGCTGGACCACTGCAAGCCTCACCCTTAAGGGCCGGCCCCTTAAGACATGGCAGAGAGAAGACTAGGCAGGAGGATCTTTAAAAGAAAAAGGAAGGAGCTGTGCCAAGCCTGCTCCATTTTTTCTCTCAGGGGTGATGAAGACCAGGAGTATAACTCTAGCTAAAGTTCTTCCACACAGAAACATAAAGAGTAAGGAGAACATTCACACTCACTTGATGCCCAATAAGGATGTATTTTCTTAAAGGGATTGCTCTACAAAAATACTTCAATTCTTCTCTTCCTCCAAGACATCCTTGTTCACTAGTGTTCTTTCTCCTTCTCCTTCCTTCCTTTCTCCTCCTCCTCCTCCTCCTCTGTAGTATGCTCCCCAGGTTCAGACCTGCACCCCAAATCCTGCTCCTTGCTTTCTGTACTGACATAATAAAGTACAAAGATGTTTGTTTTCAAAGGCTCTAATTTTTATAGGCCTTCACTCCTCACAAGATTCTTACATTCTACTTCCCCCTTACAACAAAACCCAATTTAGAAGAATATAATGAGAATGATAACACACCAAAAAAGAAACTGGGGAAAAAAGCTAGTATTCAATCATTCCATCTTTATTGAGCACCCAATATACACATCTAGGGTGCGGTGAATATGGCTGCAAATAGGACAAAGTCTCAGTTCTTTCCACTGGGGTTTCCACTTGATGTGGGTGAAACTGAGCAAGCTTCTCAAAGAGGTCTGTGTCCACATATATGGGGAAAAAACACCAAAGATCTGAGTTCTGGCTTGGCCTCTTCCACTAACTGACTGTATGATGAAATTTTTTCAGAACTCCATCAAATGAAGGGATTGTGCTAGAAATATAGGATGCTGGCAGAGGTTCACGAAGACTTTCCTTCCCTTGGGTCTTCCCAGGAAGATCCTCCCTTGGGTGGCCATGAAATAAAATACCAGCATATCTCACTTGGCAGCTGTCTGAGGCAGACACTGATGGGAAACTTAGAAGAATTCACAAGTCAAATAGCACTTGCTTTTATTTTAGACAAAATTGTTTTAAGCTCAGCTGTCCTTTGTCTAATGCCAGTGCAGATCAGAAAAAGATGGAAAAGAAGCAAGTGCAGCAGTGAGAAGTAGCAGGTCGTGGGGGCCCTGCCTTATCTCAGTATTCCTGAGAGCCTCCTATTATTCAAGGATTAAGTTTCTCCAGTCTGAAGAATTCATCTGTATTCCCTTATATGTAATTTACCCGGTAATTTACCCTGACTTTCCTAATTTCTTTCTTTCTAAGCAGTTGGGAGCTCAGATGCTTCAGGGATCCGAACAAGTAACAAATGTATCAAGGAGCCATAGAGATTCAAACTCCAAACTGTTTGAAAACTGTGACAAGCCCCCATCTTTATCAATGTTTAGGGGGAGAGAAAGGTACCCATTGAACTTAAAAAGGCACCTTCTGAGAGTGACCCTACTAAGAATCAACAGATAATGGAACAGATGAACCACTGATAGAGATCATCTATCCTGAAGTTGGTGTGTAAATATATGGCTGAGAAGATTTACTGTCTCCAGTTTTAGTCAAGTTATCTAGAATAAATCTCAGACAAGACTGATGGAAATGAAGAAAACAGGAAATGTAGTTGCTGAGTTGTCTTTACACCACATTTTCTTTCCCTTTCTCCACAGATGTTAGAACCTACCTCCCATAAAAGGCTGGGAAAATGTCAGATACTGCCTTTCCCAGCCTCTCTTGCAGCTAAGGGTGAAGAGGTGATATAATTCTACCAAAGAAGACATGAAGGGGAACTTCTGAGAGTTTGGGAAGAGTTTTCTTTGTGATGATGATGATGGTGATAAAAACCACTCACAGAAAGCTTATCTCTTCCCTGGACCCAGAGACTAAGGGAAAAATTAGAAACTCTTCAAAGTAACTGCAAGCAAAAGTCAGTGTAATTTGAACTTCAGAAGAGTTGATATTACAAATATATGTTTACTTTTGGAGAATGCTTTACAGATCAAAATGTTGTATCTGTCTCTTTGGATACTCTCCAAATCAGCTCTGTGTTAAATAAGAAACCATGTTTGGAAAAAAATTCTGAGAGAAAATTGTCATGTTTACTAAGAAAAGAGCTGATGAGGAATGGTTTGCTCTGAGACATCAAAGTTCCTCAGAGAAGCCTAGAACAATTTTTATGGAGATGCTCCAGCAGGATTAGATATCCTGTTTATAGCAAATATTATGCTGGATTTTGCAACTGCAGTTAGTGATTTCTGTCAAAGAAACTATTCGGCCAAAATAAAATATGATGGAATTTTAACCATTTCTTCAGCTTTCTCCACATGAAAGGGGACACCAAGAGACCATTCCTACTGTTCCAGTCACCTCTTCTATGCCACTTCAGATCTTTTCCCTCGTGCCTTCTTGTACCAGCTCTTGGCTGGTACAAGAGTATGGCCTCTTGTACCAGCTAAGCCAACACTGTAGCAGCCAACTCTATGTAAATTGAAGCAACTCCAATTGGGCAGACCAACAGCACCTCACTTCACTCATATATCTCTCTTCCTGACCTGTAGCTTTCCTGTTGATGCTGAGGTGTAAGACCCTACAGGACATGCTCCATGCCTACACATTGGCACTCAGGAAGTGCGGGGGAATTAACACCCACTGGAGAGAACCTCTCCAAAGAGGGACAGGAGCCAGCAAAGAATTCGGTAATTCTTCCTTTCTCATCTGGGAGAACTATCCTGAGAAGCAATCGTTTATATGTCTCTCAAGAGATTATTCTTCAAAAGGAGGAATCAGTCACTCTTAATAAACGCTGTCGCATTTCATTTTCCTCCATCTCAACATCACTCCACTTTTCCCTTATTTTTGATCCCTATTGGGGAGTTGCACTCCCTGGTAAAGTAGGAGCACAGAAGTCTTGGTCTCAGGCTCTGCTCGAGCAACACAAGCTCAGACTGTATTTATTTTCTATTGCTATGTAGCAAATTACCACAAATGTAGCTTAAAACAACACCTACTTATTGGGTCACAATTCTATAGGTCATAAGTCCAACTTGGTGTGGCTGAGTTTATGGCTCAGGCTTTCCCACAACCAAAATCCAGGTGTAGTGAAGTCTCCTGCAAAGCATCTGAGAACTGTCTGCTGAGCACAAAAGAAGGAAGCATTGTTCATTGGCTACTGGCCCCCATTGGTCAATAATGACACCATGGATATTAAATTCCCCTGAACTTCCTGTTTTCCCATGCGTGAGTGTCCAGAGATTCTGTGGGTACCACTCCTCAGTATCAGAGATGCCCTAGGGAAGGAACCAAAGGCTGAAATAAGACAGAATCAGAATAAAACCACATGCAACTTAGTCTAAACCTGCAAGAAACTATTTGCTACGGCAGTGCGCAGAGCAAGAGGTGGGGCCAGAAGGATATAAAGTGCGCACAGAAGATGTTCAAAATGACTACATTTGATAAATTCAAGACAAATTGATTCATACTGGAAATACTTGCATATGAAAGAATACTGAATCCTGGAATTTAGCTTTTGTTGTGCCATGAAGAAGCCCTTCTGGTATCTAAATTAAATATAGCTAATTGAATACATGTTTTTCAGTCCTCTCCCTGACAAAATCTCACTAAATGAAGGCAAATAATAATAATAATAAAGAAAGCTCATAGGAACAAAGAAGTAAGAGAGAAAATGAAAGCAGACAAATGAGATCAACACAAATTTTGGAAGCTAGAATACAAATGGGTAAGTAGTAACTGATTTAGCAAAGTGGAAATAGTTGAATTCTAAACTTTTGAGAGCAGAGAGGGAGTTGATAATAAGCATCCCCCACAGCCTTAGAAATTGAAGATACCAGTAAATGCCAAAGGCAAGCAGAGAAGTTGGTCAAAAAAATGATCTTTATGTAAGTCTGTCTAAGGACTATTTAGAACATCTGATCCCCTCCCCATCATTTCCCTCCTCCCTATGTAGCCAAAAATCACTCTTTCCCTTCCTAGGCAAAGGGAACCTCTTGAGAGGTTAAACCAGATTCCAAAAGTGGGAATTGATTGAATACCCAATGTGCTAAACATTGAGAAGAAACTCTCATGTCTTTCAGCAAGTTTCTGGATGCATTACTGATAGGTAACGTCAAAGGAAGACTTGGAAACAGGCGTTTAGAAAAGGAAAGAAAATATTACTTGCAAAGACTATAGGAAAGTCAGAGCCATAAGAGGACTGGCTCACAAATTAATAACACAACTTTTTAGAGGAAAAAAAACAGCCTGATGATTCACAGACCTCTATCCCTGGGGCAAGTAATGCATTATATGCTAATAAATACACACACACACACACACACACACACACACACACACACACTTATCCAGCTACCAAGTTTACATTAGTCTGTTTTTGATGGAAAAAAAAAACATTTCTCACATGATTATCTTCTTCACAAGGCTGTGACTTATCATTAGACATGCACATAGTAAAAATTAGGGATAAAGCTATTTTATTGGAGAGTCCAGATTTATAAGAAATATTCAAGTTCCATTACTTGGGGGACCAGAACCAGACAGACCCTGTTATTTTTAGATTGTCCCAGAGTGAAAAGTACCTAGTTGTATGGGAATCAGGGCAAAATTTCAGTTTTTGTGTCTACAATGCAATAGAAAACTTAGCAAACAAACAACAACAACAAAAAGTGAGGCAATTATTAACTTCAAGAAAAACAAGAAATTGTATGTGCTATTTTTTTCTGTTCTGTATCTATCTCGGCCCTAGGCGGCTGACTTCTGTAGACTGCAGGACCGAGGGCCCTTTATATTCTGTCTTCTAAATGGGTTCAGCCAGTGAGCTGTCTGCCTCTGCTATCAATGGCTAAAGCAAGAAAACAAAGGGCAGGAGAGATTGAGATATTGATTCCGCCTTCACCCTCATCCTAGCCACTAGGGGTGCATTTTGGAAGCAGCTATAATCCTTGGCCTTTAGTCACAGCTCCTGTCTGGTGATATCTCAGTAACTAATGTTCTCTATAGGTCCCAAGCATGCACTGGGATGAGGTGGGGGTAAGAAAGTTAAATTCTCATCTTCTATAGATGTCTATAGATAAGATCTAAAACTGAAAAAAGTAATAGCAGTATACTATTTAGAAATACAGAAACAAATGCTAGAAAATTGCTAACTTATTTTAGCTATTTTTGAAGGTGAAAGTTTTTACCTGTTAGAAAAGAGAAGTAGGAGATAGAGAGATAGGATCCAGTAACATTATTTTGCTTTAAAAACTGTGTACATGTATTCACCTTTTAAAAAGAAAAATTTGAGGCACCTGGATGGCTCAGTCAGTTAAGCATCAGAATCTTGGGTTTCAGCTCAGGTCATGAGATTGAGCCCTGTGTCAGGCTCCACACTCAGCAGGGAGTCTCCTTGAGATTCTCTCCTTCTCCCCCCCACCACATTTACTCTCTCTCTCTCTCTCAAATAAATAAATAAATCTATAAAATAAAATAAAAATAAAAATTCAATTTTAAATGAACTCTTCCTAAATTGCAAAAAAAAGTCAATGCTGAATTTCCCTTTTTGACTTTTTGAAAGAAAATGAAAAATATATAAAAATATATTTATTTATATATAAATATATTAAAAATAAAATATTTTTTATTTTATATAAAATATATAATAGAAAAATAGAAAAAGAAAAATATATATCCTGGAGTCTGTTGAGACTTAGAAACAGGGCCCTACTTGCAGTGGCCCCCATTTCAGGATCGTTGCCAAGGACTTGGCAACTGTGCTTAGCTAGCTGAATGCTTTAACTCAGTGTTGAATTCCAGTTGGCTCCAAATATTTGTTCATCTTTGAGAAACCCCAGTACATATGAAACTAAATCCACAAGGCAATCTTTTTCCTCAAACATTAGTACTTTGTTATAAGAAGATATTGAACTACCACATTTGAACTTAATTTAGAATGATAATCCCAATATTTTGAGGAAGATAAACATTAATTTAACTTGATCTGGAAAGTTATTAAAGAAAAATGAAACTATAAACATAAAACCACTGTTAGCCTTTTATTTTTTTTTTAATTTTATTTATTTATTTGACAGAGAGATCGCAAGTAGGCAAAGAGGCAGGCAGAGAGAGAGGAGGGAGCAGGCTCGCTGCTGAGCAGAGAGCAGAATGCAGAACTCGATCCCAGGACCCTGAGATCACAACCTGAGCCAAAGGCAGAGGCTTTAACCCAGTGAGCCACCCAGGTGCCCCATTGTCAGCCTTTTAAAGGCAATGTGTCTACAGATGCTCTCTGGATATTCAGTCAAAAATTTGGATCTACAGTGAAGTCTCTTACCTTACCTTAAGATTAGTTTCAAATGTTAGTATGCACAGAAAAAAGCACATGTTGGCAAATCCCCTTGATAATCCCTTAGGAAGTTTCCATGTTGGTGCCTACTATACTCTCTCAGTAAATTCCATAGAGAGTTTTTGCTCCATTGCCAGAAGAGATTGTTGTCTCTTGAGTTGAACACCAGATGAAATAACTGACATGCGTTGAGGTTATAAAAGTCAGTGTCTTCATCTAGAGAATCAGACTCAGTTTGGGAGATCTTCACTCTATGAGAAAGCCCAGGGTGTTGAGCAGAACTAGGAAAATGACTTATTCGCATGTCTCAGCTCACATTCACTTGGGGACATACGCTCACTGACTAGAATGGTGGATGGACTCTCCCACACAAAGAATATTTCTCTCCTTTTCTGTGGGATATTTAATATACACAATTAAACACATATAATGCAAAATATGTATGATTTGGAATTAAATAAGGAATAATCTAGGTACAGTGGAAATACATTTTTACAATATGAGACTGGATGTGCAAGGACATATTTCTCTTTGTCCAAGTTTGAAATCAAATTTGGCTCTTGAGATCCCATCTCCTCAGATAGGAGAACACAAAGTTGTCCCATTTCTAGAGACAAGAATCTTAAATCTTAAGACATAGTCTCTTAAGGTCCTTTTCCTTTCCCTTTTCTTTCTCTTCTTTTTCCCAGAATAGTCTAAGCTCCAGGGGGAAATCCATATCATTCTAGCATTGGAGGAAGGACATTGGTCCATGTGTCATCTCTGTTCTCACTGGCCTTTCTGAGGTGTGGCTTGTTTCACTAAGCCTTAGGCAGCCTCTGTTTCTGCTGTGATCATGGCCACAGTCAGGCTGTCCTCTTTGCCACTTTAGTGTTTCAGGCAAGCCTGTTGGGTATGGTGGCCTCTCCCATAGTGCCTCTCAATGACACTGCAGATCCTCCACCACTTAGCCCCATCTCTCATCCCATCTCTTGCTAGATTGCTTTCCCATGACCTCTATTCTGAGTTCCCTTGTTTCACACCATGGTGACCCTCTGACAGACACACCCACCTTCAGTGATAAACCTCATTCTGGGTCCCACTACAACATGCAAAGTGATTTACAGATCTGTTCCATCCCCATAGAGAAGGAGAGGATAAGCAAGCCAACTCTTTCAGATCCTTTCCACCTAAACATACTGTGCTTCCTTTACTTCTCTACTGTGACCCACACATTGGCTCAGGACACACTTCTCAGAACTCCAAAAGGACTGAGGCATTTCTAGAGACATCTGAGATTTCCACCCACATCCAACCAGAATTTTTATCTTGAGAGAGAAGGTGCAAAGCACAAAGCCCCACACTAACATCTAACTCTAATCTTCTTCAAATGCTCTGAACTCCTCCAGTTAGCCCAGAAGAAGTCCTGTCTCCTCTTTGTCTGGAAGGAAACATTTGACATTGATATGCATGTTTCCTTATATCATGTATAAACAGTATGCCTTAAATTAAATGTGATGGGAGGAATTTCCTCCCCTCAAACCCTGGCTTTTGCAAACCAAAAACTCTTTAGTTCGCAGGCTATCATCCCTGTTATAAGCTTTTCACTAAATTTGGAGTTTTCAGTTATTTCCTCAAGTATTCTTTCTGCCCCTTTTTCTCTCTCCTCCCCTTTTGAGACTCCCATTTATGTATGTATGCTTGGTGGTGTCCCAGAGGGCTCTGAGTCTCTGCTCATGTTTCATTATTTTTTCTCTCTGTTCCTCAAACAGGACCATTTCAATTGATATATCTTCAAGTTTCCTGATTCTTCCATCCACCTGCTCAAATCTGTTACTGAATCCCTGTAGTGAATTTTTCATTTCTGTTATTAGACTTTTTTTCTCCCAAAATTTGTTTATTTTAATTTTTCAGTGTTACAAGATTGATTGTTCATGCACCACACCCAGTGCTCCATGCAATACATGCACTTCTCGATACCCACCACTAGGCTCGCCCACCCTCCCACCCCCTCCTCTCCAAAACCCTCAATTGTTGTTCAGAGTCCACACTCTCTCCTGGTTCATCACCCCCTCCAATTTCTCCCCATTCACCCTTCCCTTCCTTCTCACAATGCCCTCCATGATTTTCTTTATACTCCACGCGTAAGTGAGACCATAAGATAATTGACTTTCTCTGCTTGACTTATTTCACTCCACATAATTTCTTCTAGTCCTGTCCATGTTGATACAAAAGTTGGGTATTCATCC